>OX457026.1:51936294-52319027 GCA_949752745.1 Protula sp. h YS-2021 | reverse complement strand
AAATAGTCAACAGTATGTCGGTTTTCGAAGTCGCGGACTGTTTGACGAATGCGTTGCGCAGAGTCGGCGTAATTGACCAGATGCACCGCGAACATTACGGCGGATCCGACCGATGTAACATTTAAAAAAGGTTTTTTGCTGGCACTGTGATGGCCAACTTAAAGTTCATTGGTTTGGATAAGGCATGCAAATTGCAACTGCGACAATGTTGAAATGAAAGGACAATTACCATCTCCATTTAGAAGATAAAAGGGCAACAATTTGTAAAAAAAAAAAAAGAGAGAGAGAGAGAGAGAGAGAGAGAGAGAGAGAGAGAGAGAGAGAGAGAGAGAGAGAGAGAGAGAGAAAACGAAAAAATAAGAAAAATAAAAATAAGAATTGTCCTACGGGGGGAATTGTTCGGGGGGGGGGAATTGTCGGGGGGGGAATTGACTTGGGGGGAATTGTCTGGGGGGGAATTGTCCTGTTCCCAATTGGTAGAAATGACAACAATAAATAGTATTCAGTTTATTGTTCATATTTCTAAGCTGACTGAAATATAATTTCTACAATTAAATATGGAAATATCACTTCACACAGTAGCCAAATGTCCAGAAAAAGCAGCTGTGATGCACATACAATGTACCTAAAAATGACATTTCAGTGGTTCAAAGTGGTCACTTTTATTTCACCAAATAAATGCCTTCGCGGTTGTTTTTCGTTCACTTCCGTGTTCACGGGTTGAAAGGCAAGCTACTTGTAGTCTCCGTACTTGCTGTACACGAAAATCACAGTTTTCAGGAGTGTTTCTGCTGTGTATATTTCCACCTCTGTTCCCCATTTTCCGTCAGTTTCGGTGGATCGTGAGTTCGGCTGATGAAACTTTTTACCCGAGTACTTAATCCTGCTGGCACGGCTAAGTTAAAAAGGGATATTAACTGTTAATTGCCAGAAGAAAACCCATGACAGATTTTGGCATTGAAGGAATTTTTTTGTAGTATTGCTTGGGTGGAACCAACTGTCGGATGAACATGCGTCTTTGATGAAGATATAACTGCACATGTATTTTGGAGCGGGGGGGGGGGGTAATAGTATTGTAGGAAAAATATGACATGTTATGCAGCTATATTACTATTACACCCCCCTCCCGGGAATAGTTTTATATAATACTATTTCCGGGGGTAATCCTATTGGGAGGTAATAGTAAATCATTAACCTGTTCGTTCCCGAAAACGGGGAACGTTTCTCCGCACGGAACGCCGGCCATAAAGTTATCGGCCATAAGATTCCCGACCATAATGCCCCCGGCCATAAGGTCCCAACACAAATTCAGGATCAAAACGTCCCCGGTGAAAATATAAACAACAAATAAGTTTTTGAACTCTAATAATATTTTTTTTATTTAATACAAAAGAAGTTTTTCATTTTTTAAATGCTTTCAGGTCGGTTGCTAACTATATATTTCAGATAGCTACGGGGTGTTTCAATTGAGTATTACAGGATCAAGGATCACAGGAATGACAAAATACATCCACCTCCAACGAAACACTTTATGTGTGCGAGATTAGGGATTATATTTAAATATCGTGAATCCACACCTGGATTAAGGGATTATGGGTTACAGGAAAGACACAAAACACCCACATGAAAAAAACACTATATTTGTGCCAGATCAGGGATTATATTTAAGCCTAACAAATGTACAACCTGGACTAGGAACTAAGGACTACAGGAATGGCACAATGTATTGGTTTTAAAATCTGCCAAAGATTTGTTTGGCCGTTTTCAACGTTTCGTTAAAATTTCTAATTGAATTTTGCCTTCAGAGCATGTAAAAATTGTAAACACAATAACGCTTTAATTTAGGTTACAACACGTTCTTTAGCTTTGCAGATGTTTTGGCCCTAAATTCATTTTGGGACCTTATGGCCGGGGACCTAAGAGCAGGGGGCTTAATGGTCGGGGATGTTTTGTCCTGGATTCGTCCACGGAACATAAGCACATTTCGCCTTGTGTCACATTTTTTTATTTCTCGCTCAACAAAACATACATACAGTAGAGTATTGCAAGACAGTCTTATTTGTGTTACGTCCCAGCAACAGAACAATCCGCTGCAGGAGTAGAAAGGGACTTTTAAAATTTGTTTTCAATACAGTGGAAAGAACGTGTCCAGTATAGACCCTCCCTCGCTAGCTGCACCAACAAGTTTCTCCCCCCCCCCCTCCCCCCACTCAAACAAGTGATCTATGGTACTGAGCGGTTCGTATATAAGGCTACACAATACTATGTAATTACGCTGTACTTTCAGTTTGTTTTCACAGAATTCGTATCTCTACTATAGTTTACTGTCACTGTGCAGAGGCTACCATTCTCGGACCTAATAATAACTCCACTAGACTGTTACAAGTCTCGGAGACTTGTACACGGCATCGTGTACGTCACAAAACTGAATGTCCAACAACAAACTTTAAACAAAACTGATGAATAACAACAACATCTAAACTTTATCTGAATAAGCCACGTGGAAAAAAAATACTGTACAAATTTGGGTTCGCAAATGAGAGGAAGACATCGACTCCCGAACCGAAACTTCGGGCATTGCGGTTATTTTTTCACGCTTAAGGTTCCGGTTCCTCAAGACAAATGCAGCGCAACATGTTCTGTAACAACGCACATCCTCCTATTGTTATTAACACTTGACAAGCCTTTGGCTTGCAAGGGTTATATGAATTTTTTTTCTTTCAAAAATTAACATTCACAAGCCTTTGGCGTGCAAGGGTTATATGAATTTTTTTCTTTCAAAAATTAACATTCACAAGCCTTTGGCATGCAAGGGTTATATGAATTTTTTCTTTCAAAAATTAACATTCACAAGCCTTTGGCGTGCAAGGGTTATATGAATTTGTGCGAGCAGCCGTTCGTCTATTTTTTTTCTTCTTGACAGTTTTTCCGATTTTTTGTGTCTTCTTTTCTGACACTATGGGCCCTAGGACCATGAAACTTGGGACTTGATCTGAAGAGCTTGATCTGAACGTGTGCTTGTCACTTTTATTTTCGTCTTCGATTTCGTTTTCTTTGTTAAATCGCCAAGTGAAAAGAGTGTATTTTTGCAAGTAAATGCAGAGCATTTAACGTACATCACAGAACACAGTTGCTGAGCTTTGTGCGAGCTCTCAGTGCGTAAATAGATAGCATGGCCTATGCCTGCTCAGTCAATAAAACCTTAAGCCAACAAAAACCAAACACTGCTCGGCTTTTAAGACGTATTCAAGCTGTGTGGTTTGCAATATATTATTCAAGAAATAACCCATTGAAAAAAGTTTTTTTGCATTTTAATTTTTGTCAAGTGTTAAACATTTCGCTAGCGAAATAAGGTTCTAGTTATGCTCTTAAACATTCATTGCTCGAGCTGAAATAAACCTGTTGCTTTTCACGAAAGGCGTTACGCATAATAAGTATCTTCTCAAACACTTGGCATTCACGTATTGGCCCTGTTGGTTCAACATGCACGGGGATCAAGGCAGGGGTGGAGGATACCCCACGGCAAGACAGAAAAGGTAATCTGCCACCCCGGTGATCTGCATCCCCCCCGGTAATCTACCCACACCTCTGTCAATTGGTAATACTAGGTAATCTGCGCCCCTCCTCATCAGGCATTATATATATATATATAATTGCCAAAATGGCGACTTGTCAAAAATTGCCAGTTTTTTTTTTTTTTAGATAACTGTAATGTAAGACTAAGGTGGTTTCTACGCAAGTTCTCCAAAACTATTTACCCTAGGCATATGCAACCTTTTACAGTGAAATATATATATTAAAGTTGTGCAACGTTGTGTTATTTTTCAAATCGGACAAAATTTCACAAAATGGCGACGTGTCAAAAACTGTGATTTTTTTAGATAATTGCAATTAAGACTTGGGTGCTTTCCACGCGAGTTCTCCGAATATGCAACCCTGCACAGTGAATATATATATATATATATATATATATATATATATATATATATATATATATATATATATATATATATACTGAAGTTGTGCAACGCCGTATTTTTTTCAAATTGGTCAAAAACTGCCAAAATGCGTAAAATTTCAGAAAGCTGGATCGAATAGTTTCCAGAGAACTAGTCTGGACAAAATCAATTTCCGTATAAACAAGTTTCCATAAAGTATACACTTTTGACAAGTCGTATTTTTGACAATTTTTTCCCAATTTCAAAAATAATACGACATTGCACATATATAATATACATATACTTGCAGAAATTTTTTTTCACATTTTTGAGAAATTTTGTTTTTTGCCAAACAATACGACATTGCACACCCTCAATACACGTTCTAACCGTATGCCAAAGGAAAAAGCTATACGACAAATACTTCCCGAGATATAGCCCGGACACGAGGGCGCACGAAAGAGGACAGACAGACGGACAGAAGGACAAGCTGAAAGCTATATCCCTCGTTACACGGGTTATATTGAATACCACACCGAAGAATATGAATGGGTTAGCCAGGTTGGAATGGGGGGGGGGGGTGCGGTGAGTGTATAGCGGGGTGGGATATAATGCACACTGATGATAAAGGGTTAGAAAGAGTTTTTCTTCTGGGAAATGTGGGGCCTCGCGAGCACCCACCCAACAACCCCATGCCAACCCCGAACCGAACATTTGTAAACATTTGTAAAAATGTGTCACATTTGTTTCACATTTTCTCTTACAAAAACATCCTACAACGGAAGAATTTCTAAACGCAACCAGACACATTTCCTCACAGTGTGAGCGTTGTCTTCTTTTTCTTTTTTCCTTTTTCATCTCTCTCCTTGATTTCTTTCCTCGCATGTTGTAGTATTCACAGCCATCACTGGCTTCACAACCTCCGCCCGGCACGAAAAGCATGTTGTTTTTTTTTCACTAAAAGGAATACTTTCTTTATGACAAGCCCAGGTACCAGTTTTACACAATAAACAACCGGCTTGATTAGTTATTGATTTGGTTTTAAATAATAAAAACACCTTCTGCTCTCTCTTGCCTAGAAAGGCATAGAAAGGAGAAAGTTGTACATAAAAAACGCACCTACGCAACTCCTTCGCTTCCCCTACTAAAAAACAACCATTTCACGTGTGATTGACAACTTCCGTGGAAGTGTTGCTTTCACCCGGGCAGGCTTTACTGACGTCATTGCCATGCTGCGTTTTCAGTTTCTTCCGTGCCCTGTTATCTGCCATTACCTGTTCAATCGTCCGCACATCTTTCTTATTGGCACTCGATACTGCAAGTAAAACAATACAACTACTAGAACGGCCAGTGCACACCAACATCAGTGTACTCGATCAGCAAATAAAACAATACAAATACTAGAACGGCCAGTGCACACCAACATCAGTGTACTCGATCAGCAAATAAAACAATACAAATACTAGAACGGCCAGTGCACACCAACATCAGTGTACTCGATCAGCAAATAAAACAATACAAATACTAGAACGGCCAGTGCACACCAACATCAGTGTACTCGAACATCAAATAAAACAATACAAATACTAGAACGGCCAATGCACACCACCATCAATGTACCCGCACTGGAAATCAAAACTTAAAATACTAAACGGCCGGTGCACAACAACATCAGCATAATCGAACTGGAAATAAAACAATACAACTATTACGCACATGCGAAGGAATAGAGGCGTTAGAGACACATTATACCAAAACAAAGATTTTTTTGCACCAGAAGTAGCAAACACGGTTGTAGTTAAGTGCGACATTCCGTTATGAAATTATCTGTTTGCTGCTTTACTCTAGTAATATCGAAGGTTCTGATTTAATAAAAAAATGATTTATTTATAACAATATAACATGCCCAGGGTTTCAAGTGCAACCCCAAAAAATTTGTTTTTTTTTTTTTTTGTTTTTTTTTTTGGGGGGGGGGTCCAGTTTCAAAAATAAAGATTTTTTTTTGGGGGGGGGGGGTCATTTTAGGGGTATAAATATACTAAGAAATGTCAACTGAAGAGTAAAAAAAAACAAACTTAACACATTTTAGGCAACACCTATAACAAGTTATATTTTATCTAAACATATGTTTCAGACACACAGAACCCACTCAGATTATGATCTGAGACAAAAACATCAGAATTCAATCAGATATACATTCCCCACAACATATGCTTGGTTCGTGACAATAGCCTACAAATTACACAAAATTAGCTTTTTGAAATACCAGATGTAACATATTTCTCATAATTTAAGCAAAGAAATGCCATTGGTGAAAAAGAAGGTTTTTTTACGATAATGAAAATAAAGGCTTTTTTGGAGGGAATTTGGGGTTTTCAAAACTTTTTTGGGGTCCTCTAAAAATGAAGGTTTTTTTTTTTGGGGGGGGGGGGTTGGGTAATTTGGGGTTTTATCTTGGTGAATTGAAACCTTGCATGCCCCCTCCTCTCCTGATTTATTCTTTAAATTAAGTAATAAATGTTAACAGCTATAACACACATGTGCAATTCATATTATACGCTGGGGACAAGATGACTTCTCAGGTACGGCATAGTTGTCGCAGAGGTACGAATTGCTAAGATGTCAAAGCACGAGACACTCAAAAAAATTACGATTTGACAGATGTACCGAGCTGCCCCTAGACCGCCCCACCGCCGCCCCCCCCCATCACCCGCCACCCCCCCCCCCCATCCCGCCATGTGTAGTGTTTGAGTGGCCCCTCCCGTGCGTGCATACTGTACAGACTGCCTACAAGCAGCATCAGTGGCGGCCGGCAGTGCACTCACCGAAGCCATAGGCCTTGTTCGTGGACATGGTGTCAGCTGCCCGCACGCCCGCCTCTCTGCCAATCAAGCGCTCATACTTGTCCTTGTAGTTACACTCTGGTTCCACTTTCTCGGGCTTTGCTCTGGCGCTTTCTGCCAGTTCTCTCTCAGCCTGCTCCTACAGATGATACATGATCGAACCATCCAGGAAAAGTGAAACTCCCACGTTCTACATTTAACTCATTTTTTCACCTTAATGTTTAAGCTCAAAGTGTGCAGAGGGCACTTATAAATAAAATAGACATTGTTGTGTTGAGCAGTTACAATACTGCATCATATCTGTTTTCTAAAATTTATACACTACTGGTTCTCAGTACTGTTATTACCATTAGCGTGTTCTTATAATTATTTTTATTATGTTTATCTTTATTCTAGTGAGGCAGGAACAAAAGGCCGATGTGCGGGGGGGGGGGGGGGGGCACCCCTAAATACCTCCGTTTTTGGATGGAAATCCTATTTTGGGGGGCTATTTTAGTATGATGCGTTTTTCATGATGTCCTCTGAAAATAGTATGTTTTTCAATAAAATCAGGCCCCGCTTGAAACCAGTAGCTGGGTGTTTCTGCTTGTGGCTAAGTGAAAAGCACCAACTTGACCTGTCGCGTTTTTGGGCTGCCCGTTTAGCCGGATCTTAGTCAGCAATCATTTATTCCGGCCAAAGTGGCAATATATCGACATTTATTTGCTGTCACGAACATTGGGGCAAATGAGCAGAACTTACAGCAAGAGAGAGTTCTTTGGCTACCGTTTGCTGCAATAACTTGCATTCTTGATCAAGCCTCTTTCTTTATTTTAGAATCAATCCTGCGCTGCTCGATAGCAACAGATACGTGCTAACACAATGCACTTGGGCTTACCCCAGAATCACACTGAGATGCAGAAATTCGCTACATTATACCCTTTGTGGTTCGTACATCTCATCTCTTTCTGGTTTTAAACAGCTTATCCAATTGTGGACTCACCCTCTGAATCCTGACCTGTTCCGATATTTTAACGACTCACCCTCTAAATCCTGACCTGTTCCGATATTTTAACGACTCATCCTCTAAATTTTGACCTGTTCCGATATTGTAACGACTCACCCTCTGAATCCTGACCTGTTCCCATATTTTAACGACTCACCCTCTAAATCCTGACCTGTTCCGATATTTTAACGACTCACCCTCTAAATCCTGACCTGTTCCGATATTCTAACGACTCACCCTCTAAATCCTGACCTGTTCCGATATTTTAACGACTCACCCTCTGGATCCTGACCTGCTGCGATATTTTAACGACTCACCCTCTGGATCCTGACCTGCTCCGATATTTTAACGACTCACCCTCTAAATCCTGACCTGTTCCGATATTTTAACGACTCACCCTCTAAATTTTGACCTGTTCCGATATTTTAACGACTCACCCTCTAAATTTTGACCTGTTCCGATATTTTAACGACTCACCCTCTGAATCCTGACCTGTTCCCATATTTTAACGACTCACCCTCTAAATCCTGACCTGTTCCGATATTTTACCGACTCACCCTCTAAATCCTGACCTGTTCCGATATTCTAACGACTCACCCTCTAAATCCTGACCTGTTCCGATATTTTAACGACTCACCATCTTTATCCTGACCTGCTGCGATGTTTAACGACTCACCCCCTGGATCCTTCCCTGCTCCGATGATTTAACGACTCAGCCTCTGGATCCTGACCTGCTGCGATATTTTAACGACTCACCCTCTGGATCCTGACCTGCTCCGATGATTTAACGACTCACCCTCTGGACTCGGAGCTGCTCCGCCTTCTCGGCGCTCCACTCCTCGCCTCGCCGCGTGGCAGCCAGCTCATCGTCACACGGCGCAAACTCCTGAGGGCGAATAAAATGATGTCAGCATCATGCGCAGATCCACATTTATTTATTTATGAATCCTTTCATATCAAAACTCACAGATTTTTATTAATTTCCTTTTTTCCTTTTTCTTCAGTATTATCTCAGTCTATTAATCACAAGAACAATATCATTAACCAAACAAACTGACAGAAATGCACCCTTGCAGTATAGTAAGGTAACAAGCGTAGTAGTGGTACCTTTTTCCACAGCATAATGTACCTGTCCACGCCGTCCTCCCCGAAAGAGAAGGCGGCCAGCCCGGCCACTTCCGCCACGTCGTGTCTGTGCCAAACAACAAAGACAATAGTGATCACGACCTAGAACAGTATCACTCTCCAAACTGACTGACCAGATTATATTTGTTGAAGTGGCTGACCAGTGCAGTTCGTCTGACATCACTTCCTTTGAAATCGAAACAATAAAAGCAATGATCGAGCTTCCACACTCAAACACGCTGCAGCTGTTGGATGCAACAAAGTTGCATGCTAAAGCCAAAACTGCCAGTCAGAAAAAAATTCTGCTTACAAAAATAACAAATACCTTCTGCATCATTCAGACGGAATAGCTAATTATCATTTCTATTTATCTTCTATTTGTAAACTTCACTGAAAAATACGTGTCTGCATCTGTCCGTTATCAACACTAACCTATGTACATGAGCTTCTTTAAAAATACATTTCTGCAAAATATTCACAGTCGTTTCATTAAATTGTCAAAATCAATAGACACATCGGAACGGCGGAATAATTTATCAGACCTGAGAACCCGTGAACCAAACTAAAGTAGTGACAAAAATTTGAGGCGTGGAAAGCGGCAAAACTAAACTTGGCAGTTTTCCGGGGCTAGATATGAGCCTTAACTCACACGACAGCACGCTACACTTTAGGAGCCTTAACTCACACCAGAGCACGCTACACTTTATGACCCTAAACTCACATGACAGCACGCTACACTTTATGAGCCTCAAGTCACACCACAGCACGCTACACTTTATGAGCCTTAACTCACACCAGAGCACGCTACACTTTATGAGCCTTAACTCACACCAGAGCACGGTACACTTTATGAACCTTAACTCACATGACAGCACGCTACACTTTATGAGCCTTAACTCACACCAGAGCACGGTACACTTTATGAGCCTTAACTCACACCAGAGCACGCTACACTTTATGAACCTTAACTCACATGACAGCACGCTACACTTTATGAGCCTTAACTTACACGACAGCACGCTACACTTTAGGAGCCTTAACTCACACCAGAGCACGCTACACTTTATGAGCCTTAACTCACACCAGAGCACGGTACACTTTATGAGCCTTAACTCACACCACAGCACGCTACACTTTATGAACCTTAACTCACATGACAGCACGCTACACTTTATGAGCCTTAACTCACACCAGAGCACGCTACACTTTAGGAGCCTTAACTCACACCAGAGCACGCTACACTTTAGGAGCCTTAACTTACACGACAGCACGCTACACTTTAGGAGCCTTAACTCACACCAGAGCACGGTACACTTTATGAGCCTTAACTCACACGACAGCACGCTACACTTAAGGAGCCTTAACTCACACCACAGCACGCTACACTTAAGGAGCCTTAACTCACACCACAGCACGCTACACTTTATGAGCCTAAACTCACACCACAGCACGGTACACTTTATGAGCCTTAACTCACACCAGAGCACGCTACACTTTATGAGCCTTAACTCACACCAGAGCACGCTACACTTTAGGAGCCTTAACTCACACCAGAGCACGCTACACTTTAGGAGCCTTAACTTACACGACAGCACGCTACACTTTAGGAGCCTTAACTCACACCAGAGCACGGTACACTTTATGAGCCTTAACTCACACGACAGCACGCTACACTTAAGGAGCCTTAACTCACACGACAGCACGCTACACTTTAGGAGCCTTAACTCACACCAGAGCACGGTACACTTTATGAGCCTTAACTCACACCAGAGCACGGTACACTTTATGAGCCTTAACTCACACGACAGCACGCTACACTTTATGAGCCTTAACTCACACCACAGCACGCTACACTTTATGAGCCTTAACTCACACCAGAGCACGCTACACTTTATGAGCCTTAACTCACATGACAGCACGCTACACTTTATGAGCCTTAACTCACACCACAGCACGCTACACTTGATGAGCCTTAACTCCCATGACAGCACGCTACACTTTATGAAGCTTTACTCACATGACAGCACGCTACACTTTATGGGCCTTAACTCACATGACAGAACGGTACACTTTATCCATGGGTGGAAACTTGAGCTTCTGCTTAGAGCTGTCCTTCACGAACTCCTTGACCTGAGCACGAATCTGTCTCAAATCAAGAAAATTTCCAAGTAGCAAACAATATCTACAGCTACATAACCACAATACGAATTATATCATTAAGTTCACTATGTCACATATTTTTGGTGCTTTATAACAAAATAATAAACCACAGTAAATCTTTTCGTTTCTCAGTTAGTTTTAAAACATGCTTTTGCTTATTTTCATTCTATTTACTGAGTACAGTTATTCTAACTACACTTTTGGTGGATATAAACTTTTAAAAAAAAGTTAATTCAAAACATTACCTTCAATTTAAAATGATTCAGGTTATCTTTCTCTTCCTGTTCTAACTTTTTAATCTTTTGTTTCTGTTCTGTAAATTTAAAAAAAAATAGACAGAACAATCCAAATATTAAACGTTGCATAATTCTAAAAATTCAAAGTAATTTTTCTTTATTTCATTATTGTCTTCAAAACAGTTACCTGTGGAAAATTCTTGTAAAATAGTAATACTTCACACTATGCACAATTTTGTTGTTTGTCTGACGCCGAAGCGTTATAGAAATAACTGCATTTATTATCAAGCTGATAAGATGTAGAAACTTTTTCATTTGTTCTGTCAGTGAATGACCCAGTTTCCGGGTCATTTTCAAGGCGAAAATTGAGGAAAACTGAGGTTTGGAAAATATGCTAAAATGAGGCAGGGTGCAATACGTGCCCGAAAATGTTTTTTTTTCCATCATTTCTTTGCGTGCGGCCCGCTAGTCATTTAATAACAGTGAGACACGATCCCCTGTGTAGTGCGCGTGCCCTATGACATCGGTACTAAGGTCGGTTTGCAAAGTCACATTATTGTCCCTTTCATCACGTTTCTATCACAATTCTAACAGTTTTACATTTTTCAGTTTAAACAAAAGCTTTTATATTTTAAAAAAGTTATTTTGGCAATTATATGCATATATGCGTTCGAAAAAAATAAGAACATGGAGCACAATTTGCCACAATAATTTTTTTTAATGATTTTAAAACCTAGCTGTTGCAGTTACCAGCAAAACAGTGAAAATGATTCCCCCTGACGATTGTTCATAACGTTAAACAAAAAATAATGTTTCACACGTTCAATGTCTGCTCTGTCGGTGTGTAGAAGTTTACAATTATCGGGCAAATAGTTTTGGAGACACAGCCAGGTCGACACGTCCCATGACGCGGAAAAATTACATCAAAATTTTTCCCTAAATTTCAAAATACTGTCGTTTTGACCATTTTTCATGAAACCGAACAGAACTAGATGCTGTCAGAGAGCAGCAATATCCCCCGTGAAACCCTAAATATTACCAGTATGCAATATCTAAGCTGGACACCCTTCCTTGAAGTCCACTCCGTTTGCATATATGTCGATTTATGAGATTTTTAAAAGCCTGTCATTTTGTCAATTTTGCTTCGATCAAACTGAAACCTTGACGTTGCACATCTTTATACCCTATATGTTGCCCATATGAAATATGAAAGCTGAATTATGCTTCGTTGATATAGAAGTGGTGTCCACAAAGTCCTATACATGTGCACATATGTCTATTTTCAACGATTTTCAAAAGCCTGTCAATTTGTCAATTTTGCTTCGATCAAACTGAAACCTTAACGTTGCACATCTTTATACCCTATATTTTGCCTATATGAAATATGAAAGCTGAATTATGCTTCGTTGATATAGAAGTGGTGTCCACAAAGTCCTATACATGTGCACATATGTCTATTTTCGACGATTTTCAAAAGCCTGTCAATTTGTCAATTTTGCTTCCATCAAACTGAAACCTTGACGTTGCACATCTTTATACCCTATATTTTGCCTATATGAAATATGAAAGCTGAATTATGCTTCGTTGATATAGAAGTGGTGTCCACAAAGTCCTATACATGTGCACATATGTCTATTTTTGACGATTTTCAAAAGCCTGTCAATTTGTCAATTTTGCTTCGATCAAACTGAAATCTTGACGTTGCACATCTTTATACTCTATATTTTGCCTGTATGAAATATGAAAGCTGAATTATGCTTCGTTGATATAGAAGTGGTGTCCACAAAGATCATACATGTGCACATATGTCTATTTTCGACGATTTTCAAAAGCCTGTCAATTTGTCAATTTTGCTTCGATCAAACTGAAACCTTGACGTTGCACATCTTTATACCCTATATTTTGCCTGTATGAAATATGAAAGCTGAATTATGCTTCGTTGATATAGAAGTGGTGTCCACAAAGTCCTATACATGTGCACATATGTCTATTTTCGACGATTTTCAAAAGCCTGTCAATTTGTCAATTTTGCTTCGATCAAACTGAAACCTTGACGTTGCACATCTTTATACCCTATATTTTGCCTGTATGAAATATGAAAGCTGAATTATGCTTCGTTGATATAGAAGTGGTGTCCACAAAGTCCTTAGCTTGAAGAGGGGACGGACGGACGGACAGACGGCTCTACCTACAAGAGGTACCTTATGCGTTTAATCGAGGACGGACGCCAGGTAAGTTCAGAGCGACGTTGTGTGGTTACTCAGGTCTTGCGTACCAGAGGTCATTGTGCGTTTATGTCCGTTCGACATTGGGTTAAAAATATCACACAACGCACGGACGACAAAATCAAAATATCACACAATGTACGGACGAAAAATCAAAATATCACATAACGTATGGAGAAAAGTAGTTCCTAAACGCACAAAGACGTTTCGTACTTGAAGTGACCACGTCCGTCTGTATTTTTGTGGGTTTCAAAATGAACAACCCCACAAAGGCAGGACATACCAATTCTTTTCTTTTAACGGACATTGTTTAATCCACAACGACCAATCATACCTAAAATATGATTGATTGATTGATTTGTTTAACGACACCGGAAACCCGTTAGGGTCATATTGTGTCGGTTCTGTTGCTATATCAAGAGTCAGTTGAAACTAAAATCAATTAAAGTAGACATAACAAGTAGTGTATAATCTAAAACCAACTAAATTCAATTTAAAACTTGCTGTACAAGTGTATTTCTTTCAGAAAAGAAATAATTTTACTTGGTGCTACCTTTGTAAAAAGGTCTTACATGGAATTCACACTGTAGAAGCGTGAACGAATGTCCTGAAAATCTAGGCAATTGAGTAGAATATGTTTTACAGTCAGACGTTCTTGACAACCAATACATTCTGGAGGCTCTTCGCCTCTCAAAAGATATCCGTGGGTGGTGTATGTATGCCCGATTCGAGCTCTAAACAAAACTGTTTTGTCGCGAATATTGTCAAGAGCTAGCTGCTTTTGTCCAACTGTTGGTTGGATTTGAAAAAGTTTGTTATTTCTTTGTTCGTTCCTAAAATAAAAGACCGTTTGGAAATGCTTAAAATATAAGCTACAATATTTTAAAGCATTTCCAAATGGTCGTTTATTTTAGAGTCTGCGCCTTTGTGTGAGATTTTTCAGTTGTTTTATGAATATTTTTAAAGTGAAAATAAGATAAAGTAAGTAGATTTCATTATATTTTATTTACTGAAAATCGAGTACTCTCTAAATTTAGATATTAAAAAATTATGTTATCTCACAAGCACGTTTGAAATACAATGAAATAAATATTTTTGCTTGTTTCTGTCTTACTTTTTCCATTAATAAATAAACATTCAATTAGAAATAATTTATACACTTTTAAATATTCAAGTGACACACTTCCTAATAAAAAGCAAATTGCTATCAATTTTTCAGTTCTTAAATAATACTAATCCGCCAACTTGAGGCGGAATTAAGTTTAAAGTCATTATTACTAAATAGAAACACTCCATAGCTAACGACTTGTGACATCATATTTGCGTCATACAACAGATTCAACATTTATGAAACTAAAAACTGTCCATAGGCTTGAAACAATATGTAATGTTGGGTGGTATGCGCAAAAGACACCAATTTTGAAAAACCTTTCCGTGACAGAAATACCTTTAAGCACACGCGTCTGCAGAAGACAATGCTGAAAATACACTTTAGGCAGTAAATCTGAAGAAATTGCTATCAATATTTCAATTCCGAAATAACACTCCTCAATTCAAACCTAAGACGGATTTGAGTTTAAACCCATTGCTGAACAGAGACACTCCAATGCTAACGACATTCGACATGATATTGGCTCCATTCAACAGACTTCTTAATTAAGAAACTAAAAACTATCTTTGTCATTTGCTAACTCTAGAAACGTGTGGCTTGTTGTATTTTATGGATGAATACTAACCCGTTGCCTTTTTGTAAAGACAGAAAAACTAATAGGTCTCGCCGCCGTACCTAAACTAACCCTTAAAAAATAAAAATAAAACCCAAAGAGAACCCTTGCGTAAGCTTTGTTCTGTTTAATAATCGAAAAAAATGAGCACATAATCTTTTTGCGAGAACGTCATCGCTACGTTGCCTCTCTTGTTGGAGACAATACAGCTCATTCTCACAGTTAGTTAATCCTGGCCAGTCACCAATTGTTCTGTCCAAAGGCAAAGCCTTTCTTCAAACAATATATAATGTTGGATGGAAAACGCAAAAACACTGATTTTGAAAAACCTTTCCGTGACAGAAATACTTTTAAACACACACGTCTGCAGAAGACAATGCTGAAGATACACTTTAGGCAGTAAATCTGAAGAAATTGCTATCAATATTTCAATTCCGAAATAACACTCCTCAATTCAAACCTGAGACGGATTTGAGTTTAAACCCATTACTGTACAGAGACACTCCAATGCTAACGACATTCGACATGATATTGGCGCCATTCAACAGACTTCTTAATTAAGGAACTAAAAACTAGGGTTAGCAAATCTTTGTCATTTGCTAACTCTAGAAAAATGTGGCTTGTTGTATTTTATGGATGAATACTAACCCGTTGCCTTTTTCTAAAAGACAGAAAAACTAATAAGCCTTGCCGCCGTACCTAAACTAACCCTTAAAAATTAAAAATAAAACCCAAAAAGGACCCTTGCGTAAGCTTTGTTCTGTTTAATAATCGAAAATGAGCACATAATCTTTTTGCGAGAACGTCATCGCTACGTTGCCTCTCGTTGGAGACAATACAGCTCATTCTCACAGTTAGTTAATCCTGGCCAGTCACCAGTTGTTCTGTCCAAAGGCAAAGCCTTTCTTCGAACAATATATAATGTTGGATGGAAAACGCAAAAACACTGATTTTGAAAAACCTTTCCGTGACAGAAATACTTTTAAACACACACGTCTGCAGAAGACAATGCTGAAGATACACTTTAGGCAGTAAATCTGAAGAAATTGCTATCAATATTTCAATTCCGAAATAACACTCCTCAATTCAAACCTGAGACGGATTTGAGTTTAAACCCATTGCTGAACAGAGACACTGTAACGCTAACGACATTCGACAAGGTAATGGCAGTGGACACCGGTTTACTTTGCTTTGCCAGTCAGTCATCAGTACGTGCTAAGGCAATGCCTGCCTTCCAAGAAGTTTTCTGTAATAGCAATAAGTTATGCTGGTATCTTATACGCAAAAAGACTCTTAGATGTACAAAACACGTGAACCGCACGCCTTTACAAGCATAACCGTGAAAAAGGTGCCTTTAAACGAAAATCTATCAAAGACAAAATAGTCAAGAACAGTGCATACATCTTCGCTAATAATAATCTTAAAATATCAATGTTTGACTTCAGAAAGCACATGCCTAATTCAAAGTTGAGACGGATTTGAGTTTAAAGGCAGAATTCAACGGAAACATATCGTTCACATTGAAAACATTCAAGAAAATCATTCACTCGCTCGACTTTGTTTTCTTTCAAACTATTTTAAATATTTGTATCGGTTTCTAAGCCATGACACTTTCTTCTGAATTTTTCTAGGATCATAAATTTTAATATTTGTGGATTTACTCTGACGTTCTTCAATTTGCGCGATACTTGGTGTTTCGTCCTTTTCCAGAAAGTCTTTAAACAGCTGTTCAATTTCGGCGTTGTCTTCAATGGTCATGTAAACTCGACCACTTTTCGTTTTTTTACGTCTATGGGAAATCTCTAAAAATGAAAGAATGAAATACCATTAGGCCACAAATAGTATAATCCCTTCAGTCATTCAAAAATATTGGAAGAAATCGTTTTGGCACATTTATATGCAATTTCTTGCAGCAGCTATGATTCTCATTGTTTTAAAGGTTTATTTTGTCACATCGAATACTGTCTGATTTACAGCCAATGCTAAAACAAATAGAAACTATGGTTGCTATTAAAAGAAAATGCGTTAAACGCAGATCAGTCGTGGAACTGACTTTCCAATTTCGATAGGTATTGTATTGTATTGTTCTTTAGATCCCTTTCAACTGCTATGGTCATGTCGGGATCCCCCTGCCACATTATACTGAAATGGGGCATTCCAGTCCTCCTTCTAACCCTTACATGTGGAGTGCCTCACAGTGTAGCAAGGAGGAGTCCCAATTTTAAAGTCTTAGGTATGACCCGACCCGGGTCTGAACCCACGATCTTCCAGTCTCGAGGCGGACACTCTAACCACTAGGCCACCGAGGCTGGAATTTCGATAGGCAAGTACATTTGATACCTATATTGTCATTAAAGTCTTCTTCAGTTTGCTTGTCGCCAAGGTCCGGAAGACACTCTTCACTGTT
Organism: Protula sp. h YS-2021; assembly: GCA_949752745.1. Taxonomy (NCBI): domain Eukaryota; kingdom Metazoa; phylum Annelida; class Polychaeta; order Sabellida; family Serpulidae; genus Protula; species Protula sp. h YS-2021. The sequence continues at coordinate 52,301,384 of OX457026.1, read as the reverse complement.
ATCTGTGACTGGACTTTGCGCTCTAGAAAGAACCGGTAATTCACCTTCCATGGCATGCCCAGCTTCTAGAGCAGCTATTTGCCTTTCTGTGTCCACTCGAACTATATCTGGAAAAAACAGAATATGTATTTTGGAAGATAACACATTGGTATTTTTATAAGTACAGTGAAACCCCGCTATTAGGGACAAAAAGTGACTGAATAATTTTGTCCCTAATGGCGGGGGGTCCCTAATTTCGAGGTCCCGTTCTATCTGACAACAACAACTAAAATCTTTGGCTATTTTTCTTACACTTTTTCCATCACTAGCTTTGATTATTTTAACTTTATCAGATAGCGAAAGTTCGTTCCGTTTTCTTTTCACACCACTGATACTCAGACTTAACACCTTGTGTAACATTTTAACTGAGTATAAAGTCAATGAATGAAAGTCAATGAATGAATTGTTCTTTTATACGCATTTTAAAAGACGGAGCACATGTCAATAGGGATTAGTCATATAAAGCTTCTCTCTTAAACACACATCTTTTGTAATTAGCCCTATTGTCTTTACATGCACTGTGTTCAATATAATGCACTCAATGCCCACAGATAACAATAGCGAAAAAAAACAAACACTACAGAGTAACACGCTGATAGGGGTTGTTTACATAACGTACAAAATATGGAGAGTAATTTGCCTGTCCACAGTAGAGGGGTTGTTTTAAATGTGTAACCGTACTTACGGGATAAAAAAGAGTGTCCCTAATTCTGAATAGAGGGGTGTCCACAATAGAGGGGCTTAGATATAACGGAATTTTAAAACAGACTGAAAAATGCTATCCATAATTCAGGGGTGTCCACAATAGAGAGGTGTCCATATCCGGGCTTTTACTGTATTGTATTGTTCTTTAGATCCCATTTAACTGCTATGGCGATATCGGGATTCCCCTGCCACATTATACTGAAATGGGACATTCCAGCCCTCCTTCTAACCCTTACGTGTGGAGTGTCTCACAGGGTAGGAAGGAGAAATCTCAATTTTAAAGTTTTAGGTATGACACGACCTTGAATTGAACCCACTATCTTCCACAAAGAAAAAAATTTATTAGCTAACCACCGTAAAAATACGAATACTCTCCATTTTGTTGGAATACAAACTAATACGGAGAACAATGATTTGAAAATCTACACAGTCAATGACCGTTCCGTTCTGCGTCCAACCACACAGAAAAAAAAATATTAGCTAAACACCGAAAAAATAAGAATACTGTCCATTTTGTTGGAATGAAAAACAAACTGATACGGAGAACAATGATTTGAAAACCTAGAGTCAATGACCGCTTCGTTCTGCGTCCAACCAAAATTTAGTACAGACCTCCAAAAACACACAGGACAGCCAGCCGCTCAGTCTTCAGATTAAAAGGAAGAAAAAGGATAAGTCGCAGGCGAAACTTTGAAAGAGTATGGACATCAGGGACGCATGGATATTTTTAAGGACAGCAGCAAACAGCAGTCAAACAAATGTTACTCTCTGAAGTGACCACTCATCGGACATGAAGATCTCACTCTACAGTGGTCACTCATCCGACTTAAAGATCGCACCACACAGAATGCACTTGTCTGACAGCTTCCCGACCATATAACTAAAACCTACAAAACCTTTTTTGTGGCGGTGTGGGGGTGGGGGTGGGAGGGGTGGTTCAACCACAAATTCCAACGGACTGCACACCCGATGATCTGTCACAAGAGTCTCCATTTTGTTGGAATGAAACACAAACTAATACGGAGAACAATGATTTGAAAACCTACAGAGTCAATGACCGTTCCGTTCTGCGCCCAACCACACAGAAAAAATATATTAGCTGAACACCGAAAAAACAAGAATACTCTCCATTTTGTTGGAATGAAACACAAACTAATACGGAGAACAATGATTTGAAAACCTACAGAATCAATGTTTTATATGAAATCGTCTTCTTTTCAAATACATATGTTTAAAATTATTAAATCCTTTTAACGAGAAACGCATGCTTCGCAATACTTAGTTCTGTCAGTTTTTCCTTATTCGAATAAAGCAGCTTAGGTAACTAAAACACATATTATTTTCTCTAATTGTTCTAAGATCGACGTTTTATGCAAAAAGTATGTATGATAAATGAGCTTACACCAAGTGTGGGAAAAACAAAAGTAATAATTGTGTAAATTAATAATTCGGTATTCCCACTACCTTTCCCTTGGTATGGTGCAGGAGATTTAGATGCAATCGTTTCACACTTCTGTCCTCTTTTATTTTGGCCTTTAGCTGTCGAAAACACACTCTTTCCTTCGCCTGTTTGAAATAATAAAATCTTTTTATGCAGATATCGCGAAATCCTCAGTTTCGCAAGGCGTAATTCACTAATCCCTATTTCCAATACATCACCATATATATTTCCAATATATTCCAGTATATCAGATAAAAAAGCAAAGGAAATGCCACAAAAACTAAAAACAATTACTTATGTGCTTCAGGGCCTTTTCGTAGTCTTCTTCAAAACCTGTTACGTGTTTTCTTGAACATTTCCTGAGATACCCTGAAAAAAGCATAAAGAGTAATTCAGTGTACGAATATTCCCACATATTCTCAGTGCATCACATAAATTTTGCAGATAAACCAAAGAACTTTCACTTTCAAAAAAGTACTGCCACTAATAATCAGGGTTTACAAGATAAACGGCAGCGTTGGACAAATTACACTTTAGGTAATTAAAAAAAAACAACCTCGACAAAACAAGGATAATTTAAAAGTAAAATCCTGCAGACCTCATACACTGGATGCAATAAGTCACACAAAGTAATCACCATAAAATTTAAAACACCATTGGAACTGTAACAACTAAATATAATAAGCAGCAGTTAAAATCATATTCTGACAAAATAAAATAAGTTTTCAATAGTAAAACTCTAAGTCAAATCTATAGGGATAAACGGGCAACTAAACACTGCAACCAATTTAAACTACTCTACTTTTCAGGCTCCTTACTACAACTGCTTAACTACATTGGCTAACCTAACGATTCACTGTAAGTCTTTTCACAATTCTCTCTCAAAAACTTCTTCACCGTTTTGCCAGCAGTTACCGTCGTTTTCGAAAGAAATAAGCACAGTTAAAGAAATAACACAACCATCCGGAGTGCAATCCGGAACAAGTTGCCTAACTACAGAAAAAACTAATCAGAAGTATCTACATCGTTTTGCGACTATACATCTGAAAACCCATCAAGACTCTTCGATTTGATGGAATAAAACGCAAAAAGAGAGAACAACGAATTGTATAACTATAGCTTCTTCACTTTCCATTAAACCATACATTAAACATATATTAGCTAAAAACCGAAACAATACGAATAATCTCCATTTTATTGGAATGAAACACAAACTAATACGGAGAACAATGCTTTAAAAATTTACAGAGTCAATGACCGTTCCGTTCTGCGTCCAAACACACAGAAAAAGTATATTAGCTAAACACCGTAAAAATAAGAATACTTTCCATTTTGTTGGAATGAAACACAAACTGATACGGAGAACAACGATTTGAAAACCTACAGAATCAATGTCCGTTCAGTTTCACGTCCAACCAAAATTTAGAACAGACCTTCAAATACACGCTGGAGAGCCCGCCGCTCAGTCTTCAGATTAAAAGGAAGAAAAAGGATAAGTCGCAGGCGAATCTTTGAAAGAGTAAGGACATCAGGGACGCATAGATGCTATTTTTTAAGGACAGCAGCAAACAGCAGCCAAACAACTGTTACTCTCTGAAGTGACCACTCATCGGACATGAAGATCTCACTCTACAGTGGTCACTCATCCGACTTAAAGATTGCACTACACAGAATGCACTTGTCTGACAGCTTCTCTACCATATAACTAAAACCTACAAAACCTAATTTTTTTGTGGCGATGGGGAGGGGGAAGGGGGTGGTTTAACCACAAATTGCAACGGACTGCACACCCGATGCTCTGTCACAAGAGTCTCCATTTTGTTGGAGTGAAACACAAACTAATACGGAGAACAATGATTTGAAAATTTACAGAGTCAATGACCGTTCCGTTCTGCGTCCAAACACACACAAAAAAATATATTAGCTAAGCACCGAAAAAATAAGAACACTCTCCATTTTATTGGAATGAAACACAAACTAATACGGAGAACAACGATTTGAAAACCTACAGAGTTAATGACCGTTCCGTTCTGCGTTCAAACACACAGAAAAAATATATTAGCTAAACACCGTAAAAATAAGAATACTCTCCATTTTTTTGGAATGAAACACAAACTAATACGGAGAAGAATGATTTGAAAACCTACAGAGTCAATGACCGTTCCGTTCTACGTCCAAACACACAGAAAAAATATATTAGCTGAACACCGTAAAAATAAGAATACTCTCCATTTTGTTGGAATGAAACACAAACTAATACGGAGAACAACTATTTGGAAAAATAGAGTCAATGACCGTTGCGTTCTGCGTCCAACCACAGAGGAAAAATACATATCAGCTAAACACCGAAAAAATAAGAATACTCTCAATTTTTTTTTTAATGAAACGCAAACTACTACGGAGAAGAATGATTTGAAAACCTACAGAATCAATGTCCGTTCAATTTTACGTCCAACCAAAATTTAGTACAGACCTTCAAATACACGCTGGAGAGCCAGCCGCTCAGTCTTCAGATTAAAAGGTAGAAAAAGGATAAGTCGCCGGCCAAACTTTGAAAGAGTATGGACATCAGAGACGCATGGATGTTTTTTAAAGGATAGCAGCAAACAGCAGTCAAACAAATGTTACTCTCTGAAGTGACCACTCATCGGACATGAAGATCTCACTCTACAGTGGTCACTCATCCGACTTAAAGATCGCACTACACAGAATGCACTTGTCTGACAGCTTCCCTACCATATAACTAAAACCTATAAAACCTTTTTTTGTGGCGGTGGGGAGCGGGAAGGGGGTGATTCAACCACAAATTGCAACGGACTGCACACTCGATGATCTGTCACAAGAGTCTCTATTTTGTTGGAATGAAACACAAACTAATACGGAGAACAATGATTTAAAAACCTACAGAGTCAATGACCGTTCCGTTCTGCGTCCAAACACACAGAAAAAATATATTAGCTAAACACCGTAAAAATAAGAATACTCTCCATTTTGTTGGAATGAAACACAAACTAATACGGAGAACAACTATTTGGAAAAATAGAGTCAATGACCGTTGCGTTCTGCGTCCAACCACACAGGAAAAATACATATCAGCTAAACACCGAAAAAATAAGAATACTTTCCATTTTTTTTAATGAAACGCAAACTACTACGGAGAAGAATGATTTGAAAACCTACAGAATCAATGTCCGTTCAATTTTACGTCCAACCAAAATTTAGTACAGACCTTCAAATACACGCTGGAGAGCCAGCCGCTCAGTCTTCAGATTAGAAGGTAGAAAAAGGAGAAGTCGCCGGCCAAACTTTGAAAGAGTATGGACATCAGAGACGCATGGATGTTTTTTAAAGGATAGCAGCAAACAGCAGTCAAACAAATGTTACTCTCTGAAGTGACCACTCATCGGACATGAAGATCTCACTCTACAGTGGTCACTCATCCGACTTAAAGATCGCACTACACAGAATGCACTTGTCTGACAGCTTCCCTACCATATAACTAAAACCTATAAAACCTTTTTTTGTGGCGGTGGGGAGGGGGAAGGGGGTGGTTCAACCACAAATTGCAACGGACTGCACACTCGATGATCTGTCACAAGAGTCTCTATTTTGTTGGAATGAAACACAAACTAATACGGAGAACAATGATTTAAAAACCTACAGAGTCAATGACCGTTCCGTTCTGCGTCCAAACACACAGAAAAAATATATTAGCTAAACACCGTAAAAATAAGAATACTCTCCATTTTGTTGGAATGAAACACAAACTAATACGGAGAACAACTATTTGGAAAAATAGAGTCAATGACCGTTGCGTTCTGCGTCCAACCACAGAGGAAAAATACATATCAGCTAAACACCGAAAAAATAAGAATACTCTCAATTTTTTTTTTAATGAAACGCAAACTACTACGGAGAAGAATGATTTGAAAACCTACAGAATCAATGTCCGTTCAATTTTACGTCCAACCAAAATTTAGTACAGACCTTCAAATACACGCTGGAGAGCCAGCCGCTCAGTCTTCAGATTAAAAGGTAGAAAAAGGATAAGTCGCCGGCCAAACTTTGAAAGAGTATGGACATCAGAGACGCATGGATGTTTTTTAAAGGATAGCAGCAAACAGCAGTCAAACAAATGTTACTCTCTGAAGTGGCCACTCATCGGACATGAAGATCTCACTCTACAGTGGTCACTCATCCGACTAAAAGATCGCACTACACAGAATGCACTTGTCTGACAGCTTCCCTACCATATAACTAAAACCTATAAAACCTTTTTTTGTGGCGGTGGGGAGGGGGAAGGGGGTGGTTCACCCACAAATTGCAACGGACTGCACACTCGATGATCTGTCACAAGAGTCTCTATTTTGTTGGAATGAAACACAAACTAATACGGAGAACAATGATTTAAAAACCTACAGAGTCAATGACCGTTCCGTTCTGCGTCCAAAAACACAGAAAAAATATATTAGCTAAACACCGTAAAAATAAGAATACTCTCCATTTTGTTGGAATGAAACACAAACTAATACGGAGAACAACTATCTGGAAACCTAGAGTCAATGACCGTTCCGTTCTGCGTCCAACCACACAGGAAAAATATATATTAGCTAAACACCGAAAAAATAAGAATACTCTCCATTTTTTTGGAATGAAACACAAACTAATACGGAGAAGAATGATTTGAAAACATACAGAATCAATGTCCGTTCAATTTTACGCCCAACCAAAATTTAGTACAGACCTTCAAATACACGCTGGAGAGCCAGCCGTTCAGTCTTTAGATTAAAAGGTAGAAAAAGGATAAGTCGCCGGCCAAACTTTGAAAGAGTATGGACATCAGAGACGCATGGATGTTTTTTAAAGGACAGCAGCAAACAGCAGTCAAACAAATGTTACTCTCTGAAGTGACCACTCATCGGACATGAAGATCTCACTCTACAGTGGTCACTCATCCGACTTAAAGATCGCACTACACAGAATGCACTTGTCTGACAGCTTCCCTACCATATAACTAAAACCTATAAAACCTTTTTTTGTGGCGGTGGGGAGGGGGAAGGGGGTGGTTCAACCACAAATTGCAACGGACTGCACACTCGATGATCTGTCACAAGAGTCTCTATTTTGTTGGAATGAAACACAAACTAATACGGAGAACAATGATTTAAAAACCTACAGAGTCAATGACCGTTCCGTTCTACGTCCAAAAACACAGATAAAATATATTAGCTAAACACCGTAAAAATAAGAATACTCTCCATTTTGTTGGAATGAAACACAAATTAATACGGAGAACAACTATCTGGAAACCTAGAGTCAATGACCGTTCCGTTCTGCGTCCAACCACATAGGAAAAATATATATTAGCTAAACACCGAAAAAAATAAGAATACTCTCCATTTTTTTGGAATGAAACACAAACTAATACGGAGAAGAATGATTTGAAAACCTACAGAATCAATGTCCGTTCAATTTTACGCCCAACCAAAATTTAGTACAGACCTTCAAATACACGCTGGAGAGCCAGCCGTTCAGTCTTTAGATTAAAAGGTAGAAAAAGGATAAGTCGCCGGCCAAACTTTGAAAGAGTATGGACATCAGAGACGCATGGATGTTTTTTAAAGGATAGCAGCAAACAGCAGTCAAACAAATGTTACTCTCTGAAGTGACCACTCATCGGACATGAAGATCTCACTCTACAGTGGTCACTCATCCGACTTAAAGATCGCACTACACAGAATGCACTTGTCTGACAGCTTCCCTACCATATAACTAAAACCTATAAAACCTTTTTTTGTGGCGGTGGGGAGGGGGAAGGGGGTGGTTCAACCACAAATTGCAACGGACTGCACACTCGATGATCTGTCACAAGAGTCTCTATTTTGTTGGAATGAAACACAAACTAATACGGAGAACAATGATTTAAAAACCTACAGAGTCAATGACCGTTCCGTTCTGCGTCCAAACACACAGAAAAAATATATTAGCTAAACACCGTAAAAATAAGAATACTCTCCATTTTGTTGGAATGAAACACAAACTAATACGGAGAACAACTATTTGGAAAAATAGAGTCAATGACCGTTGCGTTCTGCGTCCAACCACAGAGGAGAAATACATATCAGCTAAACACCGAAAAAATAAGAATACTCTCAATTTTTTTTTTAATGAAACGCAAACTACTACGGAGAAGAATGATTTGAAAACCTACAGAATCAATGTCCGTTCAATTTTACGTCCAACCAAAATTTAGTACAGACCTTCAAATACACGCTGGAGAGCCAGCCGCTCAGTCTTCAGATTAAAAGGTAGAAAAAGGATAAGTCGCCGGCCAAACTTTGAAAGAGTATGGACATCAGAGACGCATGGATGTTTTTTAAAGGATAGCAGCAAACAGCAGTCAAACAAATGTTACTCTCTGAAGTGGCCACTCATCGGACATGAAGATCTCACTCTACAGTGGTCACTCATCCGACTTAAAGATCGCACTACACAGAATGCACTTGTCTGACAGCTTCCCTACCATATAACTAAAACCTATAAAACCTTTTTTTGTGGCGGTGGGGAGGGGGAAGGGGGTGGTTCACCCACAAATTGCAACGGACTGCACACTCGATGATCTGTCACAAGAGTCTCTATTTTGTTGGAATGAAACACAAACTAATACGGAGAACAATGATTTAAAAACCTACAGAGTCAATGACCGTTCCGTTCTGCGTCCAAAAACACAGAAAAAATATATTAGCTAAACACCGTAAAAATAAGAATACTCTCCATTTTGTTGGAATGAAACACAAACTAATACGGAGAACAACTATCTGGAAACCTAGAGTCAATGACCGTTCCGTTCTGCGTCCAACCACACAGGAAAAATATATATTAGCTAAACACCGTAAAAATAAGAATACTCTCCATTTTTTTGGAATGAAACACAAACTAATACGGAGAAGAATGATTTGAAAACCTACAGAATCAATGTCCGTTCAATTTTACGCCCAACCAAAATTTAGTACAGACCTTCAAATACACGCTGGAGAGCCAGCCGTTCAGTCTTTAGATTAAAAGGTAGAAAAAGGATAAGTCGCCGGCCAAACTTTGAAAGAGTATGGACATCAGAGACGCATGGATGTTTTTTAAAGGACAGCAGCAAACAGCAGTCAAACAAATGTTACTCTCTGAAGTGACCACTCATCGGACATGAAGATCTCACTCTACAGTGGTCACTCATCCGACTTAAAGATCGCACTACACAGAATGCACTTGTCTGACAGCTTCCCTACCATATAACTAAAACCTATAAAACCTTTTTTTGTGGCGGTGGGGAGCGGGAAGGGGGTGGTTCAACCACAAATTGCAACGGACTGCACACTCGATGATCTGTCACAAGAGTCTCTATTTTGTTGGAATGAAACACAAACTAATACGGAGAACAATGATTTAAAAACCTACAGAGTCAATGACCGTTCCGTTCTACGTCCAAAAACACAGATAAAATATATTAGCTAAACACCGTAAAAATAAGAATACTCTCCATTTTGTTGGAATGAAACACAAATTAATACGGAGAACAACTATCTGGAAACCTAGAGTCAATGACCGTTCCGTTCTGCGTCCAACCACATAGGAAAAATATATATTAGCTAAACACCGAAAAAATAAGAATACTCTCCATTTTTTTGGAATGAAACACAAACTAATACGGAGAAGAATGATTTGAAAACCTACAGAATCAATGTCCGTTCAATTTTACGCCCAACCAAAATTTAGTACAGACCTTCAAATACACGCTGGAGAGCCAGCCGTTCAGTCTTTAGATTAAAAGGTAGAAAAAGGATAAGTCGCCGGCCAAACTTTGAAAGAGTATGGACATCAGAGACGCATGGATGTTTTTTAAAGGATAGCAGCAAACAGCAGTCAAACAAATGTTACTCTCTGAAGTGACCACTCATCGGACATGAAGATCTCACTCTACAGTGGTCACTCATCCGACTTAAAGATCGCACTACACAGAATGCACTTGTCTGACAGCTTCCCTACCATATAACTAAAACCTATAAAACCTTTTTTTGTGGCGGTGGGGAGGGGGAAGGGGGTGGTTCAACCACAAATTGCAACGGACTGCACACTCGATGATCTGTCACAAGAGTATCTATTTTGTTGGAATGAAACACAAACTAATACGGAGAACAATGATTTAAAAACCTACAGAGTCAATGACCGTTCCGTTTTACGTCCAAAAACACAGAAAAAATATATTAGCTAAACACCGTAAAAATAAGAATACTCTCCATTTTGTTGGAATGAAACACAAATTAATACGGAGAACAACTATCTGGAAACCTAGAGTCAATGACCGTTCCGTTCTGCGTCCAACCACACAGGAAAAATATATATTAGCTAAACACCGAAAAAATAAGAATACTCTCCATTTTTTTGGAATGAAACACAAACTAATACGGAGAAGAATGATTTGAAAACCTACAGAATCAATGTCCGTTCAATTTTACGCCCAACCAAAATTTAGTACAGACCTTCAAATACACGCTGGAGAGCCAGCCGTTCAGTCTTTAGATTAAAAGGTAGAAAAAGGAGAAGTCGCCGGCCAAACTTTGAAAGAGTATGGACATCAGAGACGCATGGATGTTTTTTAAAGGACAGCAGCAAACAGCAGTCAAACAAATGTTACTCTCTGAAGTGACCACTCATCGGACATGAAGATCTCACTCTACAGTGGTCACTCATCCGACTTAAAGATCGCACTACACAGAATGCACTTGTCTGACAGCTTCCCCACCATATAACTAAAACCTATAAAACCTTTTTTGTGGCGGTGGGGAGGGGGAAGGGGGTGATTCAACCACAAATTGCAACGGACTGCACACCCGATGATCAGTCATAAGAATGTCCATTTTGTTGGAATGAAACACAAACTAATACGGAGAACAATGATTTAAAAACCTACAGAGTCAATGACCGTTCCGTTCTGCGTCCAAACACACAGAAAATATATATTAGCTAAACACCGTAAAAATAAGAATACTCTCCATTTTGTTGGAATGAAACACAAACTAATACGGACAACAATGATTGGAAAACCTACAGGATCAATGCCCGTTAAGTTTACACCTAACCCGAAAAAAAAACCAACAAAATGAAATAAACAAAATACAGATACATAGAGAAATACAGAAATAAAAAGAAGCAACACAGGAAATACCGCAAATTAACAGTATTAGCTATTAAAATGAATCATACAAAATTGTCAGGAATCAACAGTTTGACTTCAATTTTTTAAGAACACGGCAAACTGCCAGTGGGTCACATTAACGTTAAAAATCTGTCATTGAAAATACCATGAATTACTATTAAAATCATAATTAAACGCAATACACAGTGTTGGTTTTACAATGAAAGATATTTACTATAAAGCCACTCACTCTGTGCCGTCGGACCAAAACTGCACTCTGACGCTGTCTAAACAAGCCTTCGTCACGAATCCTGGCCACCAGATAGGATCTACCCGCGCCCAAATGATTTCGCCATCAGAGAAATCTTCTACAAGAAAAGTGCAAATATTAACATCATAGCAAAAAGAGATTCATGCGTTTAGAATCATATAACACATGGCGAGCTAAGAAAAAAAGCCCCGTTACGTTTCGAATGGAACAAAACATTACACATTTCAGAAAAAAACATACAATTTTAGATGTTATTACTGGCATTTTGCAGCATTAAAGCAGTTGGCACTGTGAACAAATATAACACCCACCTATCACACTCCTCTTTGCCAACTCCATTCCTGCAGGGGAAAAAGTCGAAATCAATACATTAAGCCAAACCACACTGAGCGTTTCGAACAAAAGGCGAAAGGATTCTGAATTTCGATTTGAGAAGAAACCGGGTAAACTTTTACCTGGTTAGTGTGTATTCGAAACGCAGAATTTTTTGCGCATTTATTAGGAACGCTTAAAGTGGCTTATACAGCGGCTACTGTGCTCCCTTTTCGAACCCTGTTTTGTAAGATATTACTTTCAGCAATGGCACATTTGATTTTGCCTCGACATGTGTAAATACAGTTCCAATACGCAAAACTCGTTTCTTTCTGTCGTTTTAAGGTTTCACGTAATTAGTCTTCTAAGTAAATTTTCTTTCAATAAAAAAACCTTTCTTTGTTCCTGCATTTTAGAGCTTCCAGTTTTAGACAGAAATACAAAATTGTTTTCGTTTAACATTTAACATATTCTGAACTACATTTCACACTCAGTTTTATATACCAAATCTTGCACTCTTAAATACAAAAAAAGTATCATATCAGTATACCTGTATACATGTTTCATATATTCTCACCTTCGTTTGGTTAACTATCCTAAACTAACTTGCTATTCCAAAAAAAAAAATCACTTAAACTTTTTTAACTTTCGCTCAGTCAGCGTTTTCTCACGACTGAAGCCTGTGACCAGAGGCAGCTGGTGGCCTGATAGCTCCCGCTCAAACCCACGAACCAATCAAACAGCCCCATTTCATCAAGGCACCACTGCAGCGGCAAGCCAATATCTGTGCGATCAATACGATCACAGAGTTCAAAGAGAAGCTTTGGATGACTGACAGCTTGATCAACGCATTACCGTGGGAAAGTGTGGCCACATGCAGTCTTTTTCAAGGGGGCAGGCAGAGGATTTGTGGGTGTGTTTAGGAGCTGCTGGAAGCTTGTTTCCGTGAGAAGATGGGGCCACCTACGTGTTCTGATTTACTATATATCAATGTACTGGATTAGTAATTAAGTTTCAAGTTTCATTTAAAATTCCGTAATGTATTTTAGACCTCTCGATTTTTAATTTCCGAGAAATATCCCAAACCTCGAGTTAACCCTCTTCCCGCATTTAGTAGCATTGCGTCTTGGGAATTCCAAAATGCATTTTAGATCTCCCAGTTTTAATTTTCAGAAATACCACACCTCCCCCCCCCCCACCCTCCACCCCGCCCCACCCGCTGGAATATTGCTTTTTCATTACTTAAATACCTATGAAAAATTCATATATCCATAAATGCCCATGTTTTCATGCAGGTTTTCACCATCACTTCTAAACGCAGAGCAGTCAACCTCTTTTTTTCTTTGGGGGGGGGGGGGGCACCGTGAGAAAGTGTGGCCAAATGCAGCCTTTCTCAGGGGGGGGGGGCAGACTGAGGATTTGTGGGTGTGTTTAGGAGCTGTTGGAAGCTTGTTTCCGTGAGAAGATGGGGCCACCTACGTGTTCTGATTTTCCATCACAGCACTGTCACCGTATCAAACGCTATTTTAGCCCTTTTTACACTCTTCCTTTTAATTCAACTTCAAAACCAATCCAGCTATGTCAGATATAGTAAATTCATAAAAATTTATAGGAAACAAAATTAGTCCCTGAAAAAAACCCGTAAGAAAAAAGCTTTTTAAATAAAAAACAACTTCACAAATCCCTAAGAAAAGCAAGAAAAGCACTTACCCCATATCTTTAAATGCAGTCTGCGCAGAACACTTTGAAGTGACATTATTTCCTTTTTCCAAAACCTCAAGGAGCGAGTTTTAACATCTCCAGCTTGAGAATCTTTATAAATGTATTTTTGCTTATCTCTCTCCAAGTTATATTCACTGCCTGATGCATATCCTCGGCAATCCATATTACATTGGTTGTATAACCAATGCAGTACTTTAGCATGGGAAAGTCCATTCCCGGTGTGTAAATTGATATCTTTGAAGTCACCGATACTGTTTCTTTGTTCACTGAATTCGCTTCTGTAACTTTCACAACGCTGCAGTTTTCCGTCTGACTTAATTCTTTGCTTACGTCTCTTTCTGTATACTTTCCTCTTGGCTGTTTTCTGCCTCCCCATCTCGACCTTAATTCGGATTCCAGTCGGATTCAAAGCCTACTTTCATGATATCATCATTTCTTTATATTAAGCCATTTCGTACCGTAGAAACTTTCAAACCGAGCTGTCGTTTCGACTGCAAATTTCTTGGGTCAATTTCTCAAGAATGATCAGGGAAAAACATCAAAATTCTAATTTTCTTGCAAGATGCATGCTTCTGAATTTAAACAGATTGTTTTAAGCTATGTATCATATTATTCAGCACCTTTAAAGGCCAACTTTGAATGTTTTTTCTGGAAAATGGAATTCTGATGATTTTGCCAGTTTTTTTCTATCATTACTTTATACCTTTATCCCAACCGAATAAGCAGATTTGTACTTAGAATTTTGCTGAAAAGATTTGGCGTTTCGACCGGATAAGGCTGGGATAAAGGCATAACGAAACGATAGAGAAAACTGGCAACAAGCAACAAAATTCCATTTTTCTCGAAATATATTCATAAATGGGCTATAACAAGGGCAGAATATTATGTAAAATATTTTTAAAAGATCATATGGTGGCTTCTTTGATTTAAAAGTGTGTACGCTGAGAAGAAATTTGAATTTCTATGTTTTACCCTTATCATTTCTTAAAAATTTATACCAAAAAAGAACTGCAGTCGAAACGGTACTTCTATCGGAAAGACCCGAACGTACGCATTGGGACATTCGGTCGAAACGCCAAAACTTTTTGGCGTAACTGCAAGTGCCAGTATGCTTATTTAATCCACAGAATTTGCAGTCGAAACGACCCTTCCATTGGGAAGTTTCAAAGGTACGAAGTGGCTTATATAATACATGGGAACGGGGTGGGAAAAAAGCCAAAAAAAATTTACCGTAGACGGGAACGGGGTCGAAAAAAAGTGGCCCATTTGACAAAAAAAGCCTGAAAAGCCGGAAGATTCCCATGTATGTTGCATGTACGGAACTGTTTTTATCTGTCACTCTGCTTTAAATGTAAAATTTTATCCTTCGCCCATATTCAAAGATAGTATTAAGGAAAAATTATATATATGGTAGAATCTTGTTTATTTACTTGCTATAACTCACATTTAGGCTATGAATATCCCAATCTGTCTAGCAAAACCGCGTGAAAAGAAGTGAGCGATAACATCAAACTTTGCTCACTTCAATTTCAAATCTTTTCTTAAAATTCCACTTTATATTAGAATTTTTTCTTTTTTTACTTTTGCCAACCGATTCTTGGTGTAGAAGTAGACATTTATGCATACAATTTACTGTAGTATCCACTTGGAAATAGTCACATTTTAACGAAACAACATCTTGCACATTTTAATCCCTTGCACTTTCCGCCATTGTTGCTCACGACTGACCGATTCACACCGTACATATAATATAGTTCCTAGTTTCTGCTCACTTTTCTTGCCTTTATTACACCATGAAGCAGTAAAAACTGGTTGTATTTATTGAAACAACAGAAAATAATATCCATACAAGTGGTTAAGGACCTTTGTCACTTTTATTTTTGGGGAAGAGAGGGCGGAGGCAAAAGTTTTCTAAGGCGGGGAAACTCAAGTCCTAAAACCAAAACAGCGTATGAATAAAGGCACCTGAATTGCAGAATCTGATTGGCTGACCCAAAAATTTACCCCATGTGCTTTCCACATGTAAATATAGGTAAGAATTACAACACCAGGTGTCGCCAGCGGCAAGGGAAAAAGTACGGACAAACTCACAGAACTCCGTTTTCCGTGCGTTGTGGGCTTAATTTTAAAAACCATTTTAATGGACCCACAGCATCACGGGGAGTCCAAATCTCACTTAAACCCACAACGTCAAACCCACAACGTAACTTAAACGCACAACGTAGCTTTCTACCTAAAAATAAACGCACAACGTAGCTCTCGTAAGAGCGGACGGACGGACGGACGGACAGACGGACGGACGGACGGACAATCTCAAACCTATATCCCTCCGTTTCACGGGGGATAAATACAAGCTGCACATTTTCAACATGTGCTCTATAAGTTGTGAGATTTTAACATTATAGCCTGGACACGACGATGAAAATACGAAAGTCCCAATAATAACAAAAGTTTTGCCATTTCGACAATTTCATGAAATTTTTCAGGAATCGCAACAAAAATCTCAACAACTGTTCATGAATTCAAACAAAAATGACACGTTGTACACTTCATTATGTGCTCTATCCGTGTGTGAAATTTCAAAACAATTCGATTAATCGGTGTTTATTTAAAGTCATTTGTATATCTTGCCAAAGACCTTTTATACATCCTGATATATTTAAAGTCTGAGAACAGGTTAAAAATAGTCGGAACAGTTCAACTTTGCCGCTCTATCAGCTTTCTCGTCACCTCGAATTCCTACATAGCATGGAAACCAACAGAAAATTATTTCTTCACCAGCCTCTATGGCATCGGGAAACAAGGCAATACCCCCCTGGTGATTACCCCCCCCCGGCCTACACCCCCCGGCCTATACCCCCCGCGGTGATTACCCCCCCGGTGATTACCCCCCTGGTGAATACCCCCCTAGGTGATTACCCCCCTGGCCCTTACCCCCCCCCCCCATCCCAGTCAGGCCCCTTCTGGGTCTGTGCTCTCACCTTATTTTCTGTAGAATAAAAATGTGCTACAGATCTCATACACTGCATGATTATAAGAACATTCGATTACAAGAATGAAATGATCTTAAGGTAGGACTTGATTAAAGCTAGGCGATTATCTAGTCAATTGCATAGATTCTCGATTAGAGGATGGGGATTACCTTTATTATGAGATGATTATAGGTCGCACTTGATTACAGCTAGGCGATTATCTCGTCGATTGCATTAAGCCTCGATTACAGGAAGGGGATTTTCTTTATGGTGACATTTGCATTTTCAATTGTAATTTTCAATTGTAATAAACAGAAAAAGCTGGCGAACGTTGTCGTGTCGTACGAGTGCGACAAAAGAAGACAGAACGGAGGACGGAGGACTAACTGACATCAAGTTGAATCAAGCCCAAGGTGGTCATGAAGCTCCCCAGCAGCGCCGTGTCTACCAGGATGCATCCAGACGTCTCGCCGTGGTTGTCCACGACTACCCGAATCGCCACATCATCGACTTTCTCAGGGGGATCGCACACAATTTCTTTTTGTGATGCACCAGAAGCTGGACTGTGATGACCCAATCCATTGCTCCCAGCTCGACCCTTCATCCCCCCCCATCATCCCCCCCCCCCCCCCCCCCCCCAGGCTTACAATGTATAAATGTGTTTTATCCATGTTTTAGACAGTTTTTAGACTACCGTTTATAGCACAGATTTTGCGTAGCATTTTATAATTGAGTTTATATTGAAGAAATAAAGTGCAAAATAAAAATTTTATCCTAGTCATTTTAGTAGAGTTTTATTGCAGAGTTGGGGGGGGGGGGAAAGGGCCAGGGGGGTAATCACCTAGGGGGGTATTCACCAGGGGGTAATCACCGCAGGGGGGTATAGGCCGGGGGTATAGGCCGGGGGGGGGGGGTAATCACTGGGGGGGGGGGTAATCACCTAGACTCATGGCATCGTCGTGTTTTGTTAGAAGTTCTAAAGTTACCCGGCAGCTTCCTGTGAGACTATGCAGCGCTCTATTAAAAATTTTCAAAGCTTATTAGAAAATGAGGACCCATTCTTTTTAATTCGAATTACATCCTGTGTTGTTGTCAGACCTTGTTCCTTTTGCAAAGCAACAATTTTGATTTTCTCGACATATTTAGTCATAATATTATTTAAATCCAAATGCAGCTCTTTTGGAATGCAGTAGAACCTAGTTAATCAGGACCAAGCCAAACAGTGCGAATTAACCGGGGGTCAAATTTTCGGTCTTACCAAAACCAAATATGTACTGTACAATTTTACTACATTTTTTGTCTGTCCTTAATAGTGAAATAATCCATATACACTAAACCATTTATATGCCGTAGGCATTCATAAAAATACATGTTCAATGTGTACACACAGACCGTCGGTTAAAAATGTTTCGTTCTCGATATGTAAGCCAATGTTTTTCAATTCACTGTTGAACACCGAAATAGTCCTTCATTGATGTTTGCTTTGTTTTATTCGCACGATTTCTAGCCAGAAAGCCCAGAAGACAATTGGCGTCATTAAAAGCCTCTGTAGCATTTTCGCATGTACCAAGAGTCAAACGAAAGCTTTCTGGAGTAATTAAACTAATTTTAAATTCAATTGGCTAGGGCATATAAAAGAATGAATGCGGTTTCCAAACGGCTGAAAATGCGGAAAAGAGCTAAATTCCTTGAACAAACACCAAAGGGTTACGAAAAGGCGAGGGTGCAGTTTCAACGAAGACAATTTTATAACTGATTTTAATGGACAATTATTATATTGTAATGAAGAATGTTTAGAAACATTTTAGGTTTTGACAAAGACACTGAGGTTTGTATTTGTTCCATTTCCCTATCTCTGTACCATTTCCATGTTTTACTCGTACTTTCGGACTGACCATGGACAATTAATTTCACATAGACTTTCTGTATAACAGTTTGAAATCTGGCACTCTCCACAACATCGCACGATATAAACAACCAGAAAATCAGATGTACTGGACCTTTAGAAGAACAACGGATCTTTCAAATGGATTTTCTGCTATACTGTCTGGTAAATGCTAAATGCGGTATTCCTCAGATTTTGCCGGTTTCTTCTTGAATTGTTCTTCGAATTCATCCTGTCACTGTTGTTTCTGCTTCACGCTCCCTTTTTCACTGATTTATTTCATACACCATAATTTGTGATCACAGAAGCAGTATAATTATTGCGGTCAGTTAGGGATGTGTCAACTTACCCATTTTTTCTTTGGTGTAACCTAGAGCCTAGATCTTGATCGATGGGTTGTGGCTACAATTTTAAGATATCCGGACGTACCTGGGGATGGTTTACCATCTGGCGCCACCGAGTATATCTATATACTTGTGGTCTCGATGGGAGGTATAGGACCGACACACACCTATTGCCGAGCAGTGCGTGTAGTAAGTCGAGACGGTCCAGTAATCCGTATTGTAAGTTGCACTTTAAATTTTCAATTCTTTCGGACACCTTCATGCAATGCATTGTGGGTACCTGAGGGGATAATGAGCGATATTTGGAGTTTATCGCATTGTTTTATACCAATACAAATTCTTCGATATTTAAGCTAAGTAATAAAATTTTTCTGAACGGTAAAAACTATTTAAAGAACTAACTTCACGGCATGTGACAAGTAGGACAAAATGTCTGCAATCAGCCGAGAAGAAGAAAAATGCCCTTTTATATCTGGTATAAAACTGTGAGAAATTATGCCTCTTGCCCCGACGCAAGCACCGGCACTTTTTTGATCACTTGATGAAAACGTTACTTCTCATTGGTGAATGTAAGGTTGTGACGTGAAGTTCACTTCAAAAATATTGTGATTTTCAGATTAAATTGGTTGGAATAATTCGTTAGTTTGTTTACTCTTTTGGCCGCCATTCTGGTACTCTACATGTGCTTTTTCTCTCTTTGCAAGACCAAATAATAATTCAGTTTACTCCACCGATATCTGGAATTTGTTTTTATTTGAACAATCTGGAGTATGTTTAAAGCCATCACTTTGATGGAAAAGTTCTTGGAAAGGGTGACAAGCTTTCAATCTTGAGTTGCAGCAGTTTAAATTTGGTCTTGCAAAGAAACAAAAAGTACTTTTAGGGTACCAAAATGGCGGCCAAAAAAGCAAACAAACTCACGATTTCGTCACAGATTTTTCAACCTATACGAGTAACCACAATTATGTTTAGGATAATTTTGTATTTTGTTACTACGAGTATGGTATAATAAAAAGAAAATCGGGTCCAGGCATCGGATCAACAAATTTTGGCCCCGTTCCAACTCTAATGCATTTACCGAGGCATAGTCCTAGATGACTCTTGCGGTCTTCCTATGACAGCAAGAGTCATAGTTCCTATACCAGGAAATGTCATTGATGTCAATTTTCAAATCTCGGCGCACGACTGGGGCAAACGGCGTTGTTTTAGAAAGGGTGCATCACATAAATGGCCCAATTATAAATTATGGCGCACAAGTTTTATGGTCAGATAACAATTTTTTACTGAGAAAAATATGTGTTTTCTTGAGATCAGGATATCGAATTCCTCATTATCGCCCACAACAACAGTGAATCCACGGTTGCAAAACCACGCTTTACTCTAATTTGGGAGTTTCGCTGAGGTCGAAAATAATGCGCCAGGATCCTTATTGTTGCATGAATTTTGCGTTTTCGTAAAAACGGCGTGTTTGCATATGAAAAACGCGTTTTTCACACCCCCATTATGAAAAAAAGCGTTTTGTTTTGAAATCAATTCATCACGTGAAAAGACCGTTTCAATCAAACCATGAAAAGTGCTTGTATTTGTTTATAAACATGGTGCCAAAACCTAAAATTGAAATTCTGTTGCCAAGATTCGAGAAAAACACGTCTTCATGACCTTGAAAAATGCGTTTCGGACCTTTTGGTGTACTGGTACATTTTAGAAACGCTGTTTCTATGCCCAGTCATGTTGTACATGTTGCTATTGACTAGGTGACTATGTTGGTACTACGCTGTTTTCTGAAATTTTTAAATCCAGTGTAATCAACATAGTTACTAGGGGTGTGACGGTACGCCATTCCAACGGTTCGGTTCGGTACAGTTCAATTATTCGGTTCGGTTCGGTTTTTTTCGGTACGATTTTGCAAAAAGTTAAAATTTTGCCGAAATAATGTAATAGTTGTATTTAGCTGAATATTTATCGTAAAGCAGCCAATAATGCCTTTTAGCTATGTGATTTGAACAAAAACACCAATTTATAATATTTATAACGCTGAAATAGATAAATCTGTCACTGTCTCTCGTGGTCGCTGACCGATTTTCTTCAGCTTGCCACAGACACTACTCGGCCAATAGCGTCCATGTCGACCCCCTTCACTGGTGCATGATCGGTCAGATCACCCGGCCTAGCTACTCCAGGCCTCTAATAAAAACCCCTCCAGAGCCAAGCGACCAAGCCTAATTGGTAGGGATTTAAGAGCAAACTAGACCGAATTTCGCTACTCGTAGCGAAATGACACCCACTTGCAAAGGTACAATCTATCTGGTCAAAGACACATTTTTCAGTCTTTCCACATAATTGTCAGCTTCCGAATAATTATCATGAACAAGGACATCGAAGTAAATATAATGTAATCTCAAATAATCAAATTCAGTTTTCTAACCGTTTTTGAGATAATGGACAATTTCCGGTTTTTCACCTTAACCATGACGGAGGAGGTCAAGGTCACCGAAGTACCTCTTATATAACGTCTTTTAGGCCCAAAGGGCCGAAAATAAGCTCAAAATCGCTCTACCTCTAACCGTTTTCGAGATAATGGTCAACTTCCGGTTTTTGACCTTGACCATGACGGAGAAGGTCAAGGTCACCGAGGTACTTCTTATATAACGTCTTTTAGGCCCAAAGGGCCGAAAATAAGCTCAAAATAGCTTAATCTCTAACCGTTTTCGAAACAATGGTCAACTTCCGGTTTTTTACCTTGACCATGACGGAGGAGGTCAAGGTCACTGAGGTACCTCTTATATAACGTCTTTTAGGCCCAAAGGATGGAAAAAAGCTCAAAATTGCTTAATCTCTAACCGTTTTCGAGATAATGGTCAACTTCCAGTTTTTGACCTTGACCATGACGGAGGAGGTCAAGGTCACCGAGGTACCTCTTATATAACGTCTTTTAGGCCCAAAGGGTGGAAAAAAAGCTCAAAATCGCTTAATCTCTAACCGCTTTCGAGATAATGGTCAAGTTCCGGTTTTTGACCTTGACCTTGACGGAGGAGGTCAAGGTCACCGAGATACCGCTCATGTAACTTTGCTTAGGCCCAAAGGGTCGAAATAAGCTCAAAATCGCTCTATCTCTACCCGTTTTCGAGATAATGGACAATTTTTTTCTAACGGAATTAATATACAAAAGTCACATGACCTTGACACTGAATGTCGAGATTCCATCCATGATGTTACTGCCTACTGACACCATTCACGTGTTGAAACAAGCATTTAAGCGCTATTTCCAGCAATTTTTCGTGATGGAATAGGTTTCTGAAAAAACATTTTGACCTCAAGTTGACCTTGACCTTGAAGGTCGAGGTCAAAATTTTTTGCAGATTTCACGACATCTCACCACCCTCAATCTCTGTGCCAAATTTCATACGTCAAATAGCGTAGGAGGATTTTTCTGGAAACCTACGTGACGGAAAAATAAACAAAAAAAAAAAAAAAAAGGAAGGAATAAACGGCTGGAATTCTTTGCAAAGCATACCTATTAGCAAACTAGAAGCTCATTCCGCTAGCGAAATGTTAAACACTTGACAAAAATTAAAACGCAAAAATACTTCCTTCAGTGGGTTATTTCTTGAATAATATATTGCAAACAACACAGCTTGAATGCGTCTTATAAGCCGAGTAGTGTTTGGTTGTTGTTGACTTAAAGTTTTATTGACTGATCAGGCATATGTCGTGTTATCTATTTACGCAGTGAGAGCTCGCACAAAGCTCAGCAACTGTGTTCTGGCTGTGCATTAAATGCTACGCATTTACTTGCAAAAAATACACTCTTTTCACACGGCGTTTTAACTAAGAAAACGAAATCAAAGACGAAAATAAAAAAGTGACATGCACATGTTCATATCAAGCTCTTCATAAGTCCCAAGTTTGATGGTCGTAGGGCCCATAGTGTCAGAGAAGAAGAAGACACAAAAAATCGGAAAAACTGTCAAGAAGAAAAAAAAGGACGAATTTTGCTCGCACAAATTCATATAACCATTGCAAGCCAAAGGCTTGTCAAATGTTAACTATGTTTGCAAGTGGGAATTACCTTTCATAAAAGGTAAGAATTAAAACTCGAATCAGCCGGGAACTTAAATATACTTTGATTGTCATGAAATGTGGTGTGCAGGGTTGGCATGGTCAGATCTCAGGTGGAATTTTTCCTGGGGATCAACCCGGATAAATCCGTCCCGGTCAATTCTCCAAAAGTGACTTTTTCTGGTTAATTGTGGTCAGCTCTTACAAGAGACATACAAACAGTTGAAATACTAAGAAAACTTGTATTTCACCTTTTGAAATTATCCTTAAAATAATTAAAATTCTCCTTGAAGTATGTGTAGTTATTAAAATATAATAATTATATAATAGTAAAATTACATCATAATTATATAATAATTGTAATTATTCATCTTTATTTAATAAATATTTTATTCTAAATTACAGACTATTCATTTTTCGCGTAATAAGAAGCTTTTCTTATTACAAAAATAAGAACTGAGTTGCTTTTGTATATATTGAGTTGACGTGCTCCGGAGACAATTAGAACAATACCATAGTAATTAATATGACGCTTGAGGGGGACAGAGAAAACATGCTGCGCGATGTCTTAAGCCGACATACTCTAGACAAAAAGCGATTAAAATGCAATTGAGTGACAAAACAGAGCACAAGTATATGCGTTGTCCGTACAAACTCGATTCTGCTGACCACGGTTGTAAATAAATACTCTTTATGGTTCATGACTTATAATCTTCATTTGTAGACTAGTTGTCTTCAATACCTAAAGACTTTCCGTTCAATGATATGGAGTACTTGCTTACATGTCAACAGGGAACGTTTGAAGGTCTACCAGTTGAACAGAAAAGTTCGGATTTGACCAGAAAAAGGCGGGTAAATCCGGAAAAAACCACTGGCCCGGTCAAATCTGGAAAAAGTCGTTTTTTCCCAACCCTGGTGGTGTGTAAAATGTTTTGAATTTTTTCTTTGTTTTCTTTTTTTTTTTTTTTTTTTTGCAGCTGCTGACAAAGCAGTCACCGAAACCCAATATATGGCCATAATTTAGGACGGCTCAGAGTATCAATACGAAATAAATACCTTGTCCTCATAAAACACTGAATACCTAACGTACATATATAACTTAATGTAACACAAAGAAAAAAATAAAAACGTACTAGAATGGAAACGCTTTACTTACCTTATTTTACAGCTGTCCACTATTAGTAAAGGAATTATAAAAACCCCCGAAAATACCGCGGTTTTTCTCTTTCGGTTTTTTAACCGAACCGAAAAACCGCGGTCGGTTTTCGGTTACGGTACGAACCGTAACACCCCTAATAGTCACCTTGTCAATAGCAACACGTTGAACATGACTAGACGTTAAAACAGCGTTTCTGAAATGTACCAGTACACCAAAAGGTCCGAAACCAGCCACCACATTCCGGGAAATTTCGATTTTTATATTTAAAATAATGCTTTCAAATATTATAATCTGTTGTTAAATGTTATTTATTTATTCATTTATTTATTTATTTAAACATATTTACTTAGGGTGTTCCTAATAAACATATTTATAGTTAAAACGCACCTGCTTTTTTTTCAACTCCCTTATTTACACTTTCAAATGAATTAGGTGCAATTTCTTTGATGACTTTTGAAACAGAATGATTCATTGGAATGGATTTGTAAGCAAGCCACATGAGAAATGCGTACTATGAAAAGAGCGTATTTTGTTTATAAACAAAGAAACGCATCTTTCACGACACGCAGAATTTACGGACCACTTATCAGTGTGCTTTTAAAGAAAAAGCCTGCCAGTTCGAGCCTCGGTGTCCTGGAACGTGCGCAGAAAGATCCACAGCCTCGAAAATTGAGATCAATGGCCATTTCTATTAAGGAACTGTGACCCTTTCTGTCCTAGGAAGATAGAAAGGGTCCGCTGGGACTACTCCTAACCGCTGCACTGCTTTTACTCGTACTCGTACAGTTAACGTTGGGCGATAATACATTAAACAGTTTATTGTGTGGTGTCACTCTCATTTTTCATTAAAAACTAATAACAATACTGATTGGTGATATCGTTGACTTCACCTTGTATTTTTCTTTTTTCTTCACTGGTAAGAGAAGGTGGTTTTTCCATCGAACCAAGAATCGAACCAAGTAAATCCGCCATGTTTGTTTACTTAGCCTGCGTTTTTTTGGGCAAGGATAATGTCTCGAAAATGTTTCGGAAATCAGAAAATGTTTCTTGGTTTTTCGATAATGTCTCGAAACATTTTCAAGTGTATTGAGCTTTACATTCAGATAATCATCCCATAATCCTTTTCTGCACGCCATTATCGCCCAAAAGTGAAACAATTTTGCTTTACTTACGTCACACGACAACTTACATTGCCTGCGTTTTATTGGGCAAGGATAATGTTTCGAAAATGTTTCTGAAATCAGATAATGTTTCTTGGTTTTTCGATAATGTCTCGAAACATTCTCAATTGTATCGAGCTTTACATTAGCATATAATCTTCCCACAATCCCTTTCGAGGCGGGGTCACCGTCTGCTCGGGACCTCAGTACCACCAGTGGTAATGAGGTCCCGAAGTGGCACTGAGGAGCCAAAATATTTTTTACTTTTAAAAGTTGTTTAGATTAAGTTGTTTTAAGCTGAAAGAAACGTTCAAAACCAAAAATCAATGTTACTTTCCGAAAAAAAGTGAAGATGTGGTACTGAGGGGCCGGTGGTGGCACTGAGGACCCAAACTTTTTTTTTGCTTCAAAATGCTAGATTAAGTTGTTTTAAGCTGAAAGAAACGTTCAAAACCAAAAATCAATGCTTCCTTTCAGAAAAAAGTAAAGTGGTGGTACTGAGGACCCGGTGGTGGCACTGAGGCCCGGTGGCGGCACTGAGGGCCCAAACTTTTTTTGCTTCAAAATGCTATATTATTATATTATTATAATGCTATAAAATACGTAATCTAAAATTTAAAATAATCGGGTCCTCAGTATCACCACCTGGTCCTCAGGGCCACCACCGGGGCCTCAGGACCACCACCGGGTACTCACTACCAACATCGAGTCCTCACTACTACCACCGGGTCCTCACTACCACCACAGGGTCCTCATTACCACTATCGAATCCTCAGTAGCACCAACCGAGCCTCAGGGCCACCAACAGGTCATCGATGCCACCACTTAGATTTTTTCGAAAAGTATGATTTTTTTATTGTTATAATGGTTTATTTTCACTCTCAAACATTACAAATCTAACATGTATAATGAAAATAAAGCAAGAATGTCCAGGGACGTTGTGACCAATCTAGTAAATCATGGCTTGTATGGTCGCCAGAAAGTGGTCATATTGGAAAACATGGCTGCAGAAAAATCTTACAAATTTATGAAGGAATCCGCTCAAAATTGTGGGAGAAGAGGCATTTTAAAAAATTGCTACTAAATATTTATAAATACCCCCCTTTAGCCAATTTTTTGCTGATCGCCAAAAATAACTTTCCAAAAAGCATACCGCCCACTGAACAACTTTGCAAAATTTGAAGACAATTCGATCCAAACTGTGATAAAAAACCTTTTTAAATATGCTTCCAAACAATTTAAAAATGCCCCTATTTGGCCAATTGCTGTCAGTCTCGATCGGGGGAGTAGAAGCATTTTCAAAATTAGCGGCCCAAAAATTTACAATGCCCTCCCCCAATTTACCCAATTTTCTTTATGATCGGTTTTTCAAGAGACAAAATCCTGGTGAACATTTACTCAAAATTGGAAGTTTATCCGATCGAATTGTGGAAGAAGAATTTTGAAAATTGGCTACAAGTAAATTGAAGAATGACCTTAAACTTTAAGGTCAAGGTCAAAAAAAATTTTGCGGATTTGACGACAACTCATTACCCTCTATGTCTCTGCCAAATGCCGTCTTTTCACGACAAACCCTGTAGGAGGAGTTTTCTGGAAACCATTTTTGAGGTCAGAAAAACTTTGACCTCAATTTGACCTTAAACTTTAAAGTCAAGGTCAAAAAAAATTTTGCGGATTTGACGACATCTTGTTACTCTCTATCATTGTGCCAAATTTCATCGTCCTACGTCAAATAGCCTAGGAGGAGTTTTCTGGAAACCTCCGTGACGGAAAAAAGAGAAGAAAAAAAGGAAAAAAAGGACAGAAATTTCGAGAAAAACTACAAACTTATACCGATTTGCAAATGAAGTTTGCAAGTGGGAATTAACAATCGAAATTTTTTTTATGTCCCCCTCCCCCCATATATATATATATGCCCTCCCTCTCACGCCAAAAAGATAAATTGCATTTTAGCCCTCCCCCTCCTCCCCGTTCTCTCCCCCCTTCCGATGCAATAAAGGGAAACTTCGCTTTTTTTAATTTTATGAATAGACATATGTATTTGTATATATTTTATGGAAAAAAATTAAAAAATGCATCCAATTTAGCCAATTTAGGCTAAATTGGCTAAAATGGCACATACTCGAAAAATGCACGTCTCAGTGCATCAACACCGAAAGGTAGAATGCATAAAAAGATTGAACAAAAACATGCCGTGTGAAAACGTCAATGCTGGTCATAGTGCTGCTTTGATGAAGCCGCTTCAAGGCTTTAATAATTGCAAAGCCGATGGGAAAGGCCAAAAAAAACCGCAATTTGTCTTTGTTGGAGGGGTGGGGTGGGGGGATGGAGGCTATATATATATATATATATATATATATATATATATATATATATATATATATATATATATATATATATATATGCCAAAAAGAGAAATTTCGCATCTTTTTTTCTTCAACATTTTGTGAATAGACATGTGTATTTGTATATATTTTATGGAAAAAACTGTAAGATATTGAGATAAACATATTGGGTGATGGTGGGGGGTGGGGGGCGGGGCAGTGGGAATACAAGAAGATAAAAGATCCCATGCCACCCCTGGCGGCGTCGCCTAACGGGGTGGCAGGGAGGGAGGCGGAAGAAGCAGTGATTTTAAGATACAATTAAAGATGGGGACGGGGACGGGGAGTTCATATGAAAAATTTGTCGGGACTTCAGTGCCACCAGGTCCTCAGTGCCACTTCGGAACCTCAGTACCACTAGTGGTACTGAGGTCCCGAGCAGACGACAACCCTTACTGTCCCTTTCTGCGCACCTGGTCATAATGACTGCCAAAAAAGTGTTGGTATCCTTTGAAATAAACTTTTCATGTTGGCATAATACTTTTCATAAAAGTCTTTGCATGAAAAGCAGTATCAAGTTCAAAGTTAATAGCATAGTGAAACGGAATATAAACAAATGTAATTATGCCGTGTTTTTGTGAATTAGTTTTGAATTATCGCCTATCCAGTGTCCCGTCCATCTTTTATGATGTCATACGTCCATACCCAGAAATACCTGGATGAAATCGTGTTGCATATGCAACTCCGAAGTGCCTGCATTCTATTCATATCTGTTTTAAGAGGTATTCCTGGCATCTCTCGTGTATTCCAGAAATGAGCTGTATGAGTTACAGTGGCCAGATAAATACAGTCTTGTGTTGCCCTTACCTGAGGCAGTGGCAACATCAGTTAGAAATGGTTTACACCTAGTTAAAGATTCATTGTTTGATCACCAACTCTTAGCTATGCACTGTTATGCAGTTAAGACAGTTAAGAATTACCTTATTGTTGCGTTGCAGCTCCCCTACCTTTATTCTTTCTTTTTGTTTGGAGATTGGACACAACAAAATTTGCTTTAAATTAATTAAAAGAAAATGAAAACTACGATGCATCAGTGCTATATTGTAATTTGTGATGGATCAAAAATGTAAGGAAGACTTGATAAATGATTAAAACCATTAAGGTTTGATAGTGAATAAGCCAAATCACACTTTGGGCGTTAGCAATGAAAATGCACAAAAATTCTGCGTTTCGAATAAAATTACAGGTACAAAATGAAAGAAATGATAGAGAGATTTTGCGATAGTTCTTCCGTATTTTTCTATCATTTCTTTCATTTTTACCCAGCTTCCTCGCAGTCGAAATTCATAATTCTTGCGCATTTTATTCGAAACATCCAAAGTGTGATTTGCCTTATGTGTCAATGTGTTGCAGGTCAACTAGATGGCATGCAGCGCCTGCGCATGCACTATGACCCGAAAGCGGGCGACGTTGCAGCGCGATGGCCAACCGGTGATTACACTTTTGGTCCGAAGAATGGCCCGACAAGTAATGCTTAGTATTCGTATTACTATTAAATTTGATGTCATTTAACAAGAAAAAAGGTTATCCAACATCTTGTCTCAACTGCTATGGTAAACGTGTATACTGTAGTTAAGCATGGTTTATTTCACTCCTGATTTCTTAAACAGTTTCTTTGTTAACATGGTCATAAAGTGTAGTGGTATGTCCTTTTTCAGACAGGCATATCATCACAGTACAGGATGCAGAACAAGAGAAAGCTGGACAGTCATTGCCAACGGGCAGACAGTCACTTGACAGCTGAGAAGGAAACAACATCAGCTCTATCAACAGATGCTTTAACACCTGCCCCAACATCACCATTCACAGCAATATCGACCTGCACCGAAAGCTCAGACGACCATAAAGTACGAAATAACGGTTATGCTTACAGCAAGATTTATAATAAGTGTTATATTGTAACAAAAAATGGGCAAAACATTTCAGTATCATTTACGACATACATGACATAAACTTTAAGTAAACCAAATCACACCTTGGGCGTTACCAATGGAAATGCGCAAAAATTCTGAGTTTCGAATGAAAACCGGGTAAAATATGAAAGAAATGACAGAGAGATTTCGCCTAAATATAAAATTTCTCTTGCACAAAAGGGCAATCGGGTTTTTAACAACCTGTATGCTATTTCAAAAATTAATTGAAAGTTACAACAAATAGTTTCAAGTTTCAATTTATTTTATGTTCAATATATGAGGTGTTTTTGCCATATTTCTTCTATATTTTTCTATAATTTCTTTAATTTCCTTTACCCAGTTACCTCGCAGTCGAAGTAAAAAATTCTTAGGCATTTCATTCAAAACACCCAAAGTGTGATTTGGCTTATAAACACAAGTGAAATTGCGTTCTTCTTT
The DNA here is from genome assembly GCA_949752745.1 of Protula sp. h YS-2021. Classification (NCBI taxonomy): domain Eukaryota; kingdom Metazoa; phylum Annelida; class Polychaeta; order Sabellida; family Serpulidae; genus Protula; species Protula sp. h YS-2021. The sequence continues at coordinate 52,271,393 of OX457026.1, read as the reverse complement.
GTACGAAATTTATTTCTCAGTGTTTCTGTTGCAGTCTTTCAACAATTTTACTGGACAAAGGCACTACCAGGTTTTTTTATCAACGTGTGCAAAGCCACGTTAACAGACCACGACCGGTTAACAGACCCATCATCAAAGAAATGCATGGTTTGGGGCGATATAGCGTCAAAGATAAATAGGGAATTGCACCTTGACACCAATGCTACTCAAGTATATTTCTGTAATGGAATATAATTTCCATGTTTCAAAATCGAACAACACCCTCTTCTGATGTTAAAGGCAAATTACAGTTTCACAATAGAACCCAAATGAACAGTATTAAACATGATTCATAAAACAGGAAACATTTTTTGTTTCAGTGCGAGGGAAGATGGAAGTACCTCGTGAGGAAATTCAAAGAGTATCTTCGGAATAAGAGCGCCACTGGGTCCGCACGAAAGAAATTTGAATTCGCCGATGATATCGCTGACGCTCTACAAGATCGCCCCGACATTTTCCCAACTGCGACAGATGGAAACAATGTCGCTCAAGATACTTTTGTTGTTAAACGAAAAACGCCCGAAAAGCATCATGGGAAACTCGAAGGGGCTCCAAATGACCCACTCCCGCTCAAGAAAAAGAAATGCACATCTCCCAAGGAAGAGGCTATTTCTAAACGTTTAAGTCTCATTGAAAGCATGGTCAAGACGCAGCAGGAAAATGAGATCCGACGCATCAACTTATTAGAGCGACTGGTGAATTCCTTTGAGAAATAACAGTTTTACTTTAATGAGTATCATTCACGGACTCAATGGATATTTAACTCAACAATATTTGTAAAAAGTAATTGACAGTCAGTTAATTGCGTGCTAGTCGGTTCATAATCTGTTGTCTTTTTATGATCCCTCTTTCTCTTCCGTCGTTGTTAAATATTCCTGGTGGCAGAATTGCCACGGGAACTCCAACATCGTTGTCAAAATAGTCTTCTATATCTTCTTGCAAAATGCAAATGTTATGAAGGCAACATGCAGCCGCAATTGTCTGACATATAGTTTCAAGCCCTTCTTGATCCAAGAACTTCAGGCGGCGAAAACGCCCTTTAAGGAGTCCGAATGCTGTCTCAATTGTTGTGCGAATACAGGAATGCACATAGTTGTACCTTCTCATTACCGGATTTAGACGAGCGCACTCCTTAAAGGGTGTTAACAACCACCCCAAGTTTGGATAGGTTGAATCTCCCAGCAGCAGGTAGTTTCCACACATGGGTACGGCATGTTGAAAAAGTGGACATTCCGCGAAAACACGTACATCATGTACTCTGTCGGGGAACCCAATGAAAACATCAGTAAACCTCATGTCTTCTCGGTACACACCTGAAAATATATAAATTTACCGAACATTACAACTATTCCACGGTTTCGAATGCTAAATGCTATAAGCATTCGCACTTTCGGGTTTTTCCGGTGGACGTGTTGTTTCGACTGCAAAATGTTTGGGATAAATTATAACGAAATGGTAAGGGAAAGCATAAACATTCTAAGTTTCTTTCGACATGCACAATTTCAACTTTATAAAGCCATCATATGATATTTCAAAAATGTTTTACAGATTGTTCAGTCCCTTTCATAGTCAACTTGTTCATAGGTTTCCTGCAAAATGGACTTAAGTTGATTCCTGCCGGTTTTTTTCTCTAATTCCTTTATATCTTTATCCCAACTGAATTCAACCGAAACGCAAAAACTTTTCAGCAAATGTCAAAGTTTGATTTCGCTGATTGCTTTAACAGTGTATGTTTGGACGTGTTTTATACCCCAGGTTTAAGTGACATATGTAACACGGGAAGACCGAAAAATTCTTTTGAAACAATTCATATTTTTTCTACAGAAATGCCCGTTTACCTTGGAGAATAACTGAAAAGAAGTCTTTTCGGTTGAAATAGGCATTTCGATTATCTTTTGGCTTCTTTATGGAAATATGGCAACCATCTATCATGCCAATTACATCTGGAAATCCCTTTCTTTTCTGTATCTTCGTGGCAATGTGATGTTTCTCATTCTCGGATGGCCACCTGCTTCGTGCCACCACCTTGTTGCCTTTGTATCATTTCTGCCAAGTTGTTCACACTGACCACTTCAGACAACGCCTCATACGTTGCCTCCATTGTTCCCCGGCTCATACGAAAGAGGAGACGAAATTCGTCCAGAGTGTACCTTGGAATTACTTCTGTGATAAAAGTTGTGACGCGGTTCCTTCGCCCATGTTCATCAAGATTCCTGCAATTTGTTGTGTCATTATTAATAATATCTGGCAAGAAACGTTGACTGATTGAAACTGGACCACGCTCCCACCCCTCTTTAAAAGTGACAAAGCCGTTGAACTCATTCCTTTACGAATTTTGCCGAAGAAAAGCCTATTTTGTCTTATGTTACTGGGCAACAATGTTTGGGGGGTGGATGACATTAAACTCCACTAATAATGATCACATGACACCTGTCAATGTTTATAAATATACACCATGTGCCACAGTTTCTCGAAGCCAAAATATATGGCCTTTTTTCTCCTCTCTCCCCCCTCCAAATGTTTATAAATATACACCATGTGCCACAGTTTCTCGAAGCCAAAATATATGGCTTTTTTCCCCTCTCTCCCCCCTCCAAATGTTTATAAATATACACCATGTGCCACAGTTTCTCGAAGCCAAAATATATGGCCTTTTTTCCCCTCTCTCCCCCCTCCAAATGTTTATAAATATACACCATGTGCCACAGTTTCTCGAAGCCAAAATATATGGCCTTTTTTCTCCTCTCTCCCCCCTCCAAATGTTTATAAATATACACCATGTGCCACAGTTTCTCGAAGCCAAAATATATGGCTTTTTTCCCCTCTCTCCCCCTCCAAATGTTTATAAATATACACCATGTGCCACAGTTTCTCGAAGCCAAAATATATGGCCTTTTTTCCCCTCTCTCCCCCTTCCAAATGTTTATAAATATACACCATGTGCCACAGTTTCTCGAAGCCAAAATATATGGCCTTTTTCCCCCCTCTCTCCCCCCCTCTCCAAATGAAATAGCAGCATTCTGTAATTACCACATATATGTGGAAGACCCACTCCTTCACAAGGGTAACACAGCATATATGTAAATACTTTGCACTACAGTCACCCCTAATCGTTCAGGGGGGACGGTGCAACCCACCCTGGCTTAAGCCGTTTTTTTGGCTAGCAATCACATGGTATGACCTCTATTTTGACAGCTGTGTAAACAAACTGCTTTATTTGAGGCGGAGCAGGTAAATTATTCATTTTCATAAAGATGCGCTGGCTAAACGGCTCTGGTATCAAAAGTGATATGTCGAGTAGCCAAAAGTGATATCAGTAACTCTTTTTTTACATTAAGTATTCCGACAGCATCACTTCTCAATGCTCTTAACAAAGTGCTGACAGTGCTACATACAGAATGCCATTATCGCTCAAAAGTGATACAGTTTGCTTTTCTTACATCGATACAAAACTGACATACGGTAACTCACATTAAAGCCAGGAGAAATACAACTACTGACAACAGCAATTCCCAAGTTGGATTGCTATCTACTAGAGAAAACAGCATCAAAGCAAGTTCACGACATACGACGTCGCTCCTGGCAGCCATTTTTATTCTCGAAACATTATGTGAAGTGTTTTATTGGGACATTTTCGAAACACTATCTGGATATAATTTTTTTCAGATACGTCCAATAAAATGCGGGGATTAAAGCCAGTAGAAATACAACTATTGACAATAGCAATTCGCAATTTGGATTGAGAGAAAAGCACCAAAGCTCCCGGCAGCCATTTTTATTCTCGAAGCATAGTTAAGTGAAAAAGTAACAATATTTTTTTGGCAATTATCAAACAAAAACATTTGAATTGATATTTCAAAAAGAATGGAAAGAATTAAAAGTTAAATATCATTGATTTACAAAATATATTTATACCTAATTCTGCATCTCTCAATTATTTTATATATAAATTACAGATAATCTATAACCCCTTTATATAACTTTTGGTCACTTGACCTTGGTCACATGACATTTAAAGACCGGAATGTAAACTAATATTTAACACGTGAGTGCGGAAGTTAACGTTTCTGCACGTTAATGACGAAAGAAAATATATACAGCCCATTTAAATTGTGCCTGTTTTGCAAAAAATGTATATTGGGCATAAATTTTCTGTAAATGTTTAAATAATTGAGACTGGTATACAGGATTCGTGCGTCAGAACATATGAAGATGGACCGTATTAGCGGAATAATGTAAGGCTGCGCAGCTATGACAGAGAGATATACGATTTTACTTAAGTCAGAGCTGACTGGGAGTTAGTTGCGGTTATCATTTTGATTTTCAGTGATCTGTTCGAAGTTGCTTTTGATTTTTAATCACTTATTTTGGTCGTTAAAATATCGCATATTGGTGTGTGTTAGGGTAGTTCTCCCCTTTCATGAAGGATTTTAGTTAGCATAATTGGTTCTTTTGGAGCAGAAATTTTATAAGAATGACAGATAAAGAGAAATGACTCACAGGTAAATGATGCACACATTCTTTCATCATAGATGCAGCTTTTCTTAATAAAGGCACCCTGCTTCATTCGTCCCTGTTGTATCTTGACTTTGGCCAAGGTAGACGTATTTCTGTCTTGAGATGGAAATGTTTTCAACCAGTATCCAAAGTCAAAGAGTGGTCAAAGGAAATCTCGCAGGAGTAACTGGAAAGAGATTTCCTATCAATGATGAAACTTCCATGGTCGACATCGTTGATTATAAAAATTACATTCACAATGATATTGATCATAGTCCAACGACAGACTTGCAGCAGTGTTTTGCAGAAGTGGGCGATTTCGCTATGAAAAACCCGCTACTCCATGCAAACAGAGCAGGGCACGGCAAGAAAGTGCCAAAGGAAGAAGCAGGGAATGTGTAGAAAACATCTTCCAGTTGTGATGAGGATGTCATCACTTGTGCCATTGAAAAGCAAATAGCAATGGTGGCAACCATGGTCCAGAGACGGACTTTCAGTAGTGTTCCGCTGGAGCTGTAACATTTTTTCTCAGAAGAGGACCAAACAGAAACTTCAGACGAACAAACCAAGGAGAGGCGAGAGAGAGGGGCCAGAAAGCAGGGATTTGTGATGAGTTTCCCTGTTTTCCTGTTGCAGTGAAGATATCATTACAGGTGGCATAGAAAGCCATAGTAATGCCGACCTTAGTTCAACGACTGGCCGCGAAAGACTGAGTTTTGCATCAGCGACAAGTAAAGCCATGCAGTCTTACTGTAAAGACAAAACTGGTACTAATGTAACAGCCACAATACCAGCTCAGAATATAGCGGAGAGAGTGAGTTAGTGTAACTGTGGGAAGAGTCGGAGCATATACCTCAGAGGTCAAGCAAGGTCCTCCTAAACGACGCCATGGAAAGCACAAGCGCGAGATAGAGGAGTATGAGGTGATGTACAAACAGAGGAAGAAGAAAACAAAGAAAGCACAGGCCAGACGGGAATTCCTCCGCAAAGCGACACGCAGTCTGGGGTTTCGAAAAGCAAGCCAAGCAGGTAATGATATTTTAGTGTAACATAGAAGAAAATCTTTGTAACAAGAAAATTATAAGAAAAGATGGGAAGACAGTATTTTATTGATGTTCAGCGCATTTATAAAAAAAATAAATAGAGTAAAAAAATGAGTGAATGAAAGAAAGAAACCAACCAACGATTTTGAGAGTGCCAGTAATCCTTATTTTATAGCAACTTATTTAAAATGTAGTTTTATTTAACGGAACAGTGTGTATGCGTATTTTGCAATTCTAGACGAAATTTTAAAAACTATTCTTTGATCAAAACATATCAGTGCATATTCTATTTAAAAAATTATTTGTTTGTTCCCAATCATGAGCAGTAACGTTATTCATTATCTAATCAAATGCTAACATGGCAATGGATGTTGCGATACAAGAAAGGAAATTTGTTGTTCTACTAAAACTCCCATTTCGGACTTGATTATTTTCTTACATTTTAGTTTTTAAGTTGACAGTGCAGTTTCAGTGCTAATAATAGTGATAATGTGTTTATTCATATGCTGCAACGATGAGAAAACATATTTTAAATGGTTGCAAAATAATTGTTTTCGTATGATTTTGTAATAGCGGATCAAAGTCTTAAAAAGGTGATTTGGATCAATTTTTGGTCAAAAGCTGTAAAAACGTGATGTTTTAAAGACAAATTCTCTCAAAGTTGCAGGAGAAGGAGTGGGACAGCGAATGAATTCCCTGCATATGCATTTATTTGTACAATTTCATTGAGTCCTGGAAAAAACCTTTCTCACACAAGTCTGCTGTTCCCAGCAACCCCCAGATTTTACATCCGCATATTGATAAGCCCTCTAAAGAGATTAGCAACACATTGTTCGGAATATCTAGGGGTATTGATTGGCTTGAAGTGATTGCACTTCTTGTTATCCTTTTAATTCTTTTGTTATTGTTAGCTTTTTGGCGACATGTGTGTTATTTTAACAGTCGCCCCAAGATCTCACACCTGTTTGGTGAGGACGCTTTTACCCAAACTGATAGGTCTGCGCAATTTGACGTCATTGCACAACTGTGACAGCCCATTTAATATATCTGTCTCGTGGTCGATTATGGGAATTGTGTTTGAGGTGTGGGGATGGGAAGGGAGTAGGGTAGGCAATTAAATTATGTCATAAGTTAAAACAACGGCCAACAACTTTAACAACTGATTTAGATATCAAATGATATGAACTCTAACGGTTAGACATAGAGGCTTTTAAGGAAAACAGCAGTATTTTTGTTGTATATTATGAGGAATAACAGCAGGGTGTCATGTCAACAGGAGGCAAAAGGCACAGCAACCTGTTCAGGTCGGGTGCAAAGGGAACTGCCAGCAAGCCTGGTGTTCAAAAGCACCTATAATATTTCCATTGCTTCTCTTCTCGTTGTGCGCATGCTCCTAGACCCCAACGTCTCAAATAATTCTCGCTTATAGCTCATAAAGGAACACAACAGAACACACAAAAATGCATGAACATTATAGTTTATTAATTATTTTAGTGGTCAGGTTCCGCTATAAGTGCGTGCTACAGAATTTCTCTTTCATTGCTCTTGTTGCTATTTGTTTCAGGTCAAATCGGAGCCGTTTGGAAGAAAGGGAGTCTGATCTGTTGACTTCAGAGAAGACAGGCGCCCACTCACGTGCCTGGAACACAGTCAAGCACGTGCGAAGTGCATCACATGGTAAAACCATGTCCATGCACATTCACACTAGATCACCTGGGACCACCAAGCCAGTCTTCAGTGATTCATCTGATGCAGCCAAGTTAGTGCGTATGTGGAGTAATTCATTAGTCACAACCAATCCACCAAAACTGTGCGCGCTCGCAGTGCATATCAGCCGATGCAGTTATACAGGAACGGAGCGTTTTGGCGCATTTCTCAGGACGATGAAGTTGCTAGACAACTCTTGTGGTACCACCGCCGTGAATGTGACATTAAAGGAAGATAGGTCCAACCAAGAGGCACACAAAGCCAAGTAAACAAAGCACCGCTGTCTCAGCACTACGCCGTACGCGGCCAAGCTCTTTTCCACAGCGAAGGCCACAATTAATGCGCTGTGCCAGGGCCAGTCGAAGAACCAAGCAGCTTTGGAATCCACTCGCGATGACGATGAGGAGGCGGCGGCAGGGGGAATAGCTGGAAAACCAACCAGGCTACATATCATAGAAGGGCCCGGAACAAATTGTTGATCAGATCAACCCTGAAGAGAACCACAAATGCGTGAAAGTTACGTTAGTATTCTTTAGCCAAATCTATTAATGTCGCCTTTTATTTATTGGCTGCTATTACGACACATTACTGGTACAAAAAACAAACATGAAACACATTTCGTTCCTAAATGAGCTATCTACCGTCCATAGACAATTACGTGAATCAAACTTTAAAAATAATATTATTTTTCTATATTTTATCTTTAAAATGTGGTTAGTTTTATTACTAAATTATATTAATAATAATAATAATGATAAGTTTTGGTTTATTATTTTGGTTGTATTTTAGGAATCGTTGCAACAGCATTGGTGGACAAACCACACTTCAACCAAACTGCCAAACAGCCAAACAGCCAATGCTGGACAGAACAGCCAATCAAGAGATACACTTGGTGACAACATTCACCCATCAACAGCATAAGTGAAGAAAAGCCAAAATCGACTTGTAGGATGACGGCAAAACGCGTTCTTTTTTGTCATTCAATGCATTACAAGACGAAGCGTCACACCAGAGTGATCAACTTTACTTTACCGAAGGGATATCACCGTCGAAACTGACGAATCGGAATGAGAGAGAATGTGGCGAGATATGTGCATCGCCTCGTGTCAAAAGGGTAAATATGGAAATAAATAATACACTTAAGGCAATCCTGGGCTATTTCAAAGAAGAGGGAGAGGAAAAGAATCAATAGAGAGAAGAAGAAGAGGAGGACAAAGGAGAGGGGAAAGAAAAAACAAAGGGAAATGTTGCTATTAATGGACTAAGATGGACTTAGATTGAGACAAGCAATCTGTATGACAGATTTGCAAAGACTCCCGGCCTGCCTACTGTAGGAACTTTTCAGGTCATGCAATCGGAAACAGTGGAGATTTTACCTGTGACTGATTTGTCTACGAGAGAGAATACTCCAGGGAAGATCCCGCAGCACTGCGAGCGTAAATCTACAAGTGCAAATACAGACCCAAATACACGTACCTCTGCTATAAGTGTCTGTTTATGTGATACGTCCGGGCCTAGCGATGCTCTCACAACAGATAAGGTCTTGCCACAAACAAAGATTATTAGATCGGATTCTAATTATTCCAACTGAGGAATGATTGAAGATGAAGCTTCGATTTCCACAAGTCTAAAATCGGAATTAACAGTGCCAAGCGAAGAAATGAAAGACCAGCATTGAGCAAGACAGTTTTTAGAGCCAATTGAAAATCCAACATCACATCGGAAGGAAACTGTTAGAGCTCCATTTGCTAACAAATCAGCATCTAACCTTTCAAACTGGGATTTTGATAATGAAGACGCAGTTCAAAAGCAAACTGTTAAAGCTTCAGTTGCCAAAAAAATCAGCGTCTGAATTGTTAAGTGAAAGTTAAGTCCATTTGCCTCGAAAGGAAGCTTTTGGAGCTGCAGTTGCCAAAACACTAGTTTGTAAACTTTTAAAAGTGAGATTCTATTGATGAAAGGCCAGTTCAGTTGCCTCCTAAGGAAAATGATAGAGCTCCAGTTGTTCAAAAATTAGTGCCTGAATTATCAAATATAGATATTTATGATAAACGCCAAGTTCAGTCACCTCTGAAAAAACTGTTGGAGCTTGATTGGCCAAAAAGTGCTGCCTACGTTATCAAATATGGATTCTGACAATAAATGTCAAGTTCAGGCATTTCAAAAATGGAACTGTTATCAAAAGAGCTCTAGTTGCCAAGAGACGGATTTAGAAAAAAATTAAAGAAAAGGGGAAGAAGATAAAATTTCTAAGAATTTGAAAACAACTAAGCCTAAATGATAATTACGAAAAACAAATACTGCCCTGAGTAAAGGCGCAAAGTTTTGAATAATCTCACACACATAATAAGGATGTTCAACCACCCCCTGAAGAAAGAACTAAAGCTCCAAAGTCCAGAACTCACAGGACAGACACATGTAAACCAGATTCATGCATTAACGAAGTTCATTCTATGCCAAAAGAAATCGATGTAGTTACAAAATTTAGGAAACCTCTACAATTTTTCCAAACCAAGCTTAGAGGGCAAAAAAATTAACTTGCTTGCTGCAGAAACTAATGAAAAACCAGTAAAAGAAATGTTTCACTAAATAATCCAAATTGAGCTCCTTCAGGGAAAAAGCACATTTGCCTACAGCGGAAATTAATCCAAAGAAAAAAAGTCTTTAGATTAGATCACAGTATCTCCAAAAATAAATCTCTGGGCGAAAATTTTGAAACACTCAAAATGAGAAAGATTCTTAACAAAATCAATAAAAGTATTAAAACAGATAACTTTCTCAAAAAGTGCTGAAACTGCGAAAGCAAGGAGACCTTTGCACACCGCAAGCCTTGCAATGAAACAGGCGAAATTCAAAAGTAGAAAAAGGATTTACCTAAATTATCTAAACGCAAAGTAGTATTTTGGTCGCATCTTGTCGAATCGAAAAATATATTTGCCTGATATTTGCAACGTTTCAGCATCGAGACTGTGCCATAAAGACAGTGCATTGTCAAAGAAAATTACAGCAAATCAGAAAATCAAGGAATGATAAAGGGCACCGACAGATCCCTCATCAACCCTCAGGTGCCCAATTATATATTTTTCAAATCCAACAAAGGAAAATCAGAAGGAAAAACTGCTGTACAACAGCTAGTAATGAAGTCTACAGAACCAGCTGCAAAACAAAAAGTGCTGGCAAACAAAATGGTGCAAATCCTGAACAAAGTGGAACGGGATAGAATGGAGGGATCAAACAGAAAGGATTAAACGAGAAAAAGCCGAGCACTCATATGTTGCAAAAATAAGTCAGATAAGTACAGGAATTAAAAGCATATCTGGGACAAAGATGTGCGTTCCAGACATCCCACGTAATATCGATGTCACCCAGAACAACAGAACCCAGTCGAAAGCTCGAACCATGCTAATAATGCAAGAAAACGTCATACAGTAATATAAACACCGACATAATAATGGGTGACTAAACCAAAGCACATATTTCAGAGGTAGCTCAGAGCAAACCGGTGTGGTTATGGAATACAAGAATAGTCAGAAGCAAGTCAAACGGGCAAACACTATTAGGAAAAATAGTAAGTCAAAGAGAAAAAACGCTATTGTTGGTGTACAGTACATGGGTAGCCAGCATGATAGGAAGAGGCAATCAGAGAAAAGACAGAAAGCTGTTTAAATGAGGAGGGTTTGCAGAAACAAGTACGGCAGATCCTGCATAGCTGCAGATGGCAGTAGCAAACCCTGTCACAAAATACACGGGAAGAGTTTGGACAAAGCTTGCATGTGTCATTGAGATGACAGGAATCCAAAGACGCGCAAGGATTTGTACAGAATCTGGATGCTGATTTAAGTCCCCGCTGCCATTGTCGTAACATCAACGTTTGTATACAAGAGGCCAATCTGCAAAAGCATTGTTACAACAGCGGTCCTTCAGAAAATGTGTCTCCACAAGACAATACTGAGCTCCAAGCGGACATTGACCTATCCACGAATCGCAAGAAAGAGGGCCATTCACAAGCAGCAATGCCTCTCCATGGTATTTCCATATCAAAATTCAGATTAGATCTCGAGGTTTCCAGTTTGACAAAAGCACCTCTAATACATGACCACTCGATTCTCAAGCTAGGCTTCCATTATTAGAATCTCCTCTCTCCCCATTCGTTTCCCTCTCTTCATCCTTCAGTACCCTCCTATTCCTCCTCCTACTTTGTCCCTTCTTCTTTTTTCTACCTTCCCGTTTCCCATTCCGCTGTCTTTATTAATAAATCGCACCAGTGTGAAAATCTACATAAAAGGTTCAACAAAATAATAAATTGTTTCATTGAACATGTAGCCTGCAATGGTTGACGTTGGTTGAGAGATATAACGGGTTGACATACAGGACATGGACAGATATGACATTAACAGAGAGCTTTGACACAGGCAGAAAGTTGTTAAAGACAGATATTTATTAATTGCGTAGCACAATGTGGCAATACCAACCTGCGTATGATCAAAGAAACTCCGTGTCTTGGTCTTGCTCCTATTTTATTTTACTGGTTTACACCCATATCATATTCCAACACAATTCAAAGCGCTAAAAGTTCGTTAAGTAAATTATATAACTGACATCAACTGGGAAAGTGAACCAAAATAACTATTTCTGTTCAGGCGCCATCTATTTTTTATAGACGGACACTGGCCTGCTCCTGCGTCGGGCAGGTACAGAAGGTAGATTCGTTGATAGGACGGATTTTGGAGGCTGCCACAGAACACGCAACCTTTGATTTTGACAGAGCAGAAGCGCTTAGGGGTTATAATTTCAGACCTGTCAATTCTGCATTCAAAGATTCTAATCCTATTCCTACCTTTACAGATGCCTCGCAAAATAGCTTTACTTCCGTGTAAAATAATTTCTGGCAAAATAAGCAGAGTATCAAGAAACTAGTTACATCATAATTTCTTGTGACTTTGTTATGTAATGCAAGCTTAATTTTTACCTATTTTATGGCCCATTGTTTACCTAATAATTTTATGACTCGTTTGTACGTTTTTTCAATCTGATATACACAAATTAAATCATGAATGTGAAATATCTAGCAATGAGTAATTGTAAGTGATAATATTGTCTGATAAAAGTAGACAGCAAAGTGCAAACCAGCCAGGGCTTCAATTCCAGCACTGATTAAGATAGCACTAGACACAAATTGCATGAATCTAACCATCACGATTTGCTTTCATTCGAATCACAGATGTAAGTAACACCACAATTAAAGATAAAAGTCAGATAGAAAATTGCCTAGAGCAAGTTATGGCAACAGCAAATAGGGTTATTTGAATACATGCATTTATAAAGCAATGCTTAATTTCGGGTTTAAATAATAAAATAGCCAGTAACAGGAATAGCCGAGGTGTCTTAGACATTTGACATAACAAAATAAATAAACGTTAAATATCAATCTAAGTTTAAGTGTGGGTAACCAGCCACAAAGTAAATTAGAAGAGAAATGTTAGTCATATAATATTAGCTCGGTAAGTACAGTGTATATAATGAAACGAACCATAACATACTCAGCTGCTACTAGATTTGTGGCAGGAAATTGGGAACATTGAATGCTAAAACCATGCGTTACACACATAATAGTATAACGAAATTCTTAACATTTGACAAGTCTTTGACTTGGTCAAGGCTTACACGAATTTGTGCGGGAAGCCGTTGGGCTATTTTTTTTCTTGACAGTAATAATCCATTTTCTTGTCTCAGCTTCTTCTCTGACACTACAGACTCTAATTCCACAAAACTTTGTACTTATGTTAAACTTGATCTGAGGGTGTACAGCTCGCCTCTTTGCGTCTGCGATTTCGTTTCATGCTTAAAATGCCATGTAAACACAGCTGATTTTAGAATGAATAAATACAGCGCATTTAAAAGCAAAGCACGGTTGAGCAAAACAGCACTGGTTATGTGTTATTTTATCATGAGTCCATCTTAGGCTTTTGTAGATATCCTAACCAGAACACTTTAGCCAAAGTTTATTACTCTTTACCCAAATTACCATTGTTGTGATTAGCTGTTGCTTTTATTCCGACATTCAGTCTTACATTGTTCCCTTGTAAAGAATACAAGACGTGCTGTTCAAAACAAGGCAAAAGACACTAAAAAACGAAATTGCATTACGCATAGAGCAAAGAATTTTTTGTATTCACAGAGTATTGATACACTCTATAAGCAGGGCATAAAATTATATTTGAATTGGCATTTTTGTGTTTAATTAATTATTATTTAATCACGTCGCCAAAATTAACAAATGAGAGGGTGTTATAAAGAACATTGCTTCCTAATTGCAACACCGAACTACGTAACATGGATTCAGTTTTATGTTTGAGCTCATGATAAGTCTTTGGCTGACGTTTTGGTATGTTCAAGAAAAAATACAGCTGTGTCTCTGCAAGTTAATTTAAAACGGGTTGTTGATAACTGTAATCACATAATTGTGTATCATATTTAACATGATATTTATAATTGTAACTTGTTCCAGTTAGTTAGGTGACGAAATTCAAATAATACTTGTGCTATATATCATAAACAAATGACATCAGTTCTTGGTTTACTTTTTTTATAAATCAATGGACAAGCTACTGAGGTTCTAGTAAAATTCTATTTAGGTTTCTAGTGAAATATATACTTACGATGGGCACCATATGTAAGTTTCACAAGATAATTTATCCATATCTGGTTTGTAATAATGATACAAGACCGCTCATATTGGGCATATCAATAATTGTGCACAACAATTCTGTACAATCATTTCTTATTAATACAATTAACATTGAGAAAGAACAACTTAAAACTATGGTGGCATTAAAATTATGCTCTCTATTTATTTTCTTAAGTTCTACTTGTTTGGTGTTTAGCAGAAATCTAACCGATGATGAAATTAAGTCGAATATTGACCAGTTTGTAGAACAGGCGATGCAATGTGCTAATATTCCTGGTATTACACTCTCAGTTGTAAAGGACGGGGAAGATTTCATTGCTAAAGGATATGGGGTTCGCAATCGTACACAAGCGGAGCCAGTTACGAATGAGACGTTATTTTTATTGGCCTCAGTGGCAAAGGCTTTTACAGGTATGTCCTTAGTATGGGGATCTACTGCTTTATGCTTTTTATGAAAGAATTAAACCAGGTTCAAAATTATATGAATTTAATTTTAATTTCTTCAAGAGCTACTTCTGCGTTCGTAACAATATTTTGCACGCGTTCTTTTAAGAATTTACTGCTGCTATCATAGGAAGGTTTCACACGTGTTGTGGATTCTTAAGGAGTTATCATAAAGGTATTTGTTCCACACACGTTGTGATTTCTTCATCAGTTAGGCTGCTGTTGCAATAATAGATTTTACACGTGCTTTTATTGCTTCAGGGGTTACTGCTGCTATCGTACTAGGCAACGAGGACGATGGAGAACAAAGGTTAAATTGGAGAACACCCGTTCGTGACTTTTTGTTGTCTGTCGGCGAAGATTTTTATTTCAACGATACACTTAGATCAGAGTTTGCTAATTTAAGAGATTTGTTCGGACATAGGTATGTACTAATTACACCAGATTATGTCTCATAATTGATGGATCAAGTTGTTGCATTTATAAATAAAAAGCTTCTTTTTGATCAGTCGAGAAGTGCTCAACAAGTCTGACCGTAACATAGTCAACAAAACTAACAGTTACATAGCTCAGTTTCCGGTGTTTTGTATTGCAAATGGAGTTGAAATTGACATGTTAGGTCAACAAAAAGTTTCAAAAATTAGAAAATATGAGATATTCTAAATATACCCATAAATATTCTTTTTACTTTAAAAATGTGTGGCTTCATTCAACACCTGACATCTTTAGAATGTTAAGAATCGTTAAGAATTGCAAAGCTCTTTTTGAGCTTCCCCTTTGAATTTCCCAATAAAATAATAAATCAAATTATAAAAACAACCGATTTTTAGCACTAAGCATTGTTTCGTACGCATGGACGGTGCAATGAGTACTTTCTAGCGACGTTCGTAAGTATTCAAGGCCACGACAAAAGCCAATGACATATTGCACGCCGCATCACAGAAGTGTTAGATGATTTACGACATGGCGCAGATTTGTTAATGTAAGCCTTTGTGGCTATAACAAATGCAACAGAACAATTATGATGTAGTTGCAAGACTGACTTGCAGTATTGTTAATTCTCGGGCTGGAATGTTACACTCAGCTTCGTCTCTTGTAACATTTCACCACTCGAATGAACAAAACTGTTTGTCACCCTGTTAACTATTCACAATTCTACAATATCAAGTACTTTTATTGTTTTTCTAATTCATAGATATAGTACAGTTCAGTTTCCTTTAAAATTTAAATAAGTTAAGAACTTAAATATCAGACAATAATGTATTATATTTGTTTTATGTTTCAGGACAGGACTTTCTTTTAACAATCCATTAAGAATTTATGGATATGACATGGATGAAGCAATGCATAGACTACAGTATTTGCCAATCGTCAATGACTTTCGAGATGATTTTGTTTTTAATAACCTCTTGTTTGGTCTTGCAGGTTGGGTAATAGAAAAAGCTGATGGTACGTTAATAAATATATTTTGTATTATTCAGTCACTGTTATACTACATTAAGGTTATCAAGTAAAGCACATCGAGGTAAATAATATTTTTCTATAATATCTGTAATATTTGTGTATTTTGTCAGGTAGGACATGGGAGGAAATAACATGGGATGAGCTCTTGGTACCGCTGGGGATGACATCAAGTGTCTTTATGGCAGATGAGTCACATTGGGACAAATTTGCCACTGGGCACTATATTGACGACAACACCGGTGAGCCAAGAGGAGTTAGTCTGGTCTTAACAAAAGCCTACTTCGAAGCATTTTCTGCTGCAGGTGGTATTGGATCTAATGCTCTTGATATGCTTCAATGGATTAAGTTTCAACTGAATAACGGTACGGCTGAAGACGGTACTGAAATTCTGAGTAACACAGATTTCGAGTTTACTCATATACCCAGTATGCAGAAACAATCCCCTCCACGGTTGCAGAGACCAGATGATCCAGTGACGTATAAATTCGGCACCCACTCTGTCGCATGGAATGAACACACTTACAGGTAAGGAGTCGAGATACAATATCTTGCAGATGAGAAATATAGAAACAAAGCTATACAGGGAAGACCAATAACCTTAATTTATAATACTTTGCTGAACAGAAAATACGAAAGATATAGTGCTTTAATTAAATTACTCAAACTTACTGTTAGAACGTTTAGTTTTGTTTCATTTAAGGTTCTATTTAGTTAAATACGAATGTTTACCTATAGGCTGCGAATATTTACAATCACACTAGTTGTGATGAATTTATTGTGCCTGTAGAATATGACCGCAACTTATGCAGATCAAGTTTTTTATACTGATATATATATTGACAGGGATCACCGAATAAGTCAGCATGTCGGTGGACAGACGGGATTCCTGTCTTTAATCACAGTTGGCCGTTCAGCAGGATTCGGCATTTTCACTGGTCTCAACAAAGATCCACACCAGGTATATATGTTTAAGCAGGAGTTATTATTTATCTCTATCTGATTAATTTCACTACAGATCGGGTTGATACCGGGAGTTTCCGAAAAAAGCCCCCATATAAAAGCCCCAGGGCTCTTATTGGGAAGCTGTTTCGAAATAGCTTCTATTTGGAGTTAAAATAAAGACCTGAAAAAATCGTTTCCTACTAAAAGCCCCCCTCCTTCCCTGCAAATTCGTGTTTACTCGCAATGCAGACACGGTGCACTTAATCCTTTGATTTGAGGCAAACCCCTAGACACGTTCTGCGTCGTTGCTTATTCCTGTCCTTCGCACAAGGAAACCCCTCACTCCCACGTAAACTCCGGATTATTACCGGTAGCGGAAATATAACGGGCTGAGAACTTGTCGCCATATGCCTTTATAATGGGTGGATTTTTCGTCAATATTACCACAGTTTCAAACAACTGCTTTGGCTACCAATGAAAGAAACAATGAAAGAACACAGTGAAAAAATGGAGATTTTGAAGCGAGAAAAAAATTATTTCTTAAGCTTGCACAATAAAAGATTGATAGTAAATTTTCTTTTTTTCCAATAAAAACTTACGGACAAACCCCCGTCTAAAATATAGAAGGCACGGGACTATAATTAGGAAACTTTTTCCTAATAGAAAACCCCGGGGCTTCTATTTGCTTTCTAAATTAGCGCCCTTTTCCAAATAGAAGCCCTGAGTCTTTTTCGGAATCTCCCGGTAGTAAAAGATACTTCATGTATTTATTGTTTGACGAGGAGTGATGCATTATAACGAGTAGCATTCATTTTTGCTATACAGGGAACAATGGACAACATCCACATGTATATCATGGACCTCTTACTGGGAGTTGAACCCTGGTTGAATGGAACTGACGCATGCAATGACATACCGATACAGCAACGAAATAATCAGGCGGAGGAAGACACGTGTGATGTCTGCCAATATACGCCCGAAGTATTTGATAAAATTAAAGAACAGGAACTAAAACGTAAGCGATCAAAATTTTTACAAGAACTCACTCCTAAGAGTTCCGAATTAGGCACAGGAAGACTACCAACCGAAAGCTATAACAACATCACTGCCGACGACTTAGTAGGACTCTACGGACACTACGCCTACGGAAATGTCACTATTGGCTTCAACGAAACAACAAGTCAATTTTATATGATATATGGCCTGGATGGAAAGTGAGTCATTAAAATGCCTTAACTCCATTAAGCAGTATTGCTAAATTTGGATACCTTGGTGTAACCTGACACCAGTTACAAGCTAGTTTAGAAATTAGGTACCAGAAAAATAGATAATCTTACGGTCAAGGTTAGTAAGGTTATTTTGATGACACACCCTTTCACAACACTCGCTTCTCCTGCTATTTTTGTTTTATATTAAAGGTATGACTGGACATGGGATCTGTTTCCGGTTGATGACAATTTGCTCGAATATGAAGGTATCACCTACAATTGCATGCTTTCATTAAATGATAGTTTAACAGTTAGCTGCCAAATGATTTTTCATTCATAACAGTGTAATCTTTTACTATATTGTTTGGTATTTGCCTTTATAATATGCAACAGCAAAAGTAATCTTTTTGAATTCAACATTTGAAAAGATATGTTTTGCAAAAGATTGAAAATGGGTTGCATATTAATACCTTAATATTCCAAGCTATGAACTTCCCATATGACTGTGGATATTGTCACAATACTGTAACAAAAAAAACCCTCTTGTTACAATGAAATAAATTTGAACTATTTTTATTGTATGAAAATATAATGACAAAATTAGAATCTGTTGAAAATACGTGTAAATGTTATTTCAATATTGACCTATTGAGTTAAGGCGAGAATGACCTATTGAACTGTGGGGGCCAATCCTTGAACAACTTCTGTCCCTCGTCCCAGTAACAATGTAGTTAGACAAGACTTTTCTATCGAAATATGCACAGAGGATAAATATACAGATGTGATTGCGATATTACTGATAATGGAATGCGCAAAAAGTGTTCAAAGCTAAAACTATATTTGAGACCTATCTTACGATATTTCACGAACACGCAATCGTCATATGACAATGGGAAGGAATATATAAGATTGATAAAATAGAGGCTGTTCTGCAACAATTACCACCTCAGTCTATCCTCCAAAATAAAACTGCTTTTCATTCTACAGTTATGTTAATTTTCAGGCTTAGGGCGCGACTTAATTTGGTACTACAAGGTTGCCGTCCTGTTTGAAGTATCGGATGATGGTGATCCAGACGTCATTCAGGTCAATCAGCTATACCTTGATTTTGACCGAGAATTGCCTCCCAGATTCGATCGTGATTTAGACTGGGTCAATGAACCACCACCGCCAGTCATGTGCGATAACTTCTAGCACTGAATTCATTCACTAGCAATAAACAGGCTGAAGGCTTGCACAAGCAACCTCAAAGCTTTTTAATATTTTCTTATCTTTCTGTTCATATTACTACAAATAAGACTCAGCTTCATAACATACTCGGACAGATATTCATTAACGTATGCCTTACGTTTACTAAACAAACCTAAAGATCTGACCAATATATAAATAGCGAACATCAATACACAATGAAGCATTTTCCCCAGGATGCCCTTCAAAGCCCAGTTTACACGGCAGGGCATGCTCAAATGCAAAAACAAAACAAAAGAAAACGAGCAAAGTGTACATCGAAATTCAGGGAGTTTAAACAGTGCAGCACCGAATTCCTTGATTACCACACAACGACATTTTATGGCCAAGCTGCCCTACTTACCTCGAGGTTCAGTTGAAAATGGCTCATTTACCCCCACCTTTAAATTTCTTTAAGTAACTGGCCTCTAGTTGAGACACTTATCGGTTAATGTCTTTCATGTGATCTGATTAGCATATCTGTGCGCACGAAAAAAATAGGACGGGCTTTATTTCCGCGGGCTTGATGCGTGACGAGGGATGGATCATAAAAATCATAAAAACTTTGTGTTTACACAATACAGCTTGATATCATGAGCAAGCCCATGCACCAAAAATGCGTCGTGTAAACCCCGCTAAAGTCATCAGCGTTAAACTAATATATAAAATCATTAACTGATACAGCAAAGTTGCGTACTCTTGTTAAAACGATAAAAATAATGGTGTACTTTTATCTTATTACTGGAAGATTATGACATATGTGAGACCATTTCAAGGTTTTTAAGAAAAACTTTGGACATGGAATATTGTATATCCTTCTCTAATTTAGATCGGAGAGTCATAACGGTGAGTGCTTTTCCCAGACTATCCCCAAGTTTGTAAGCTTGTCAAACTCGTTCTTTGTCTACAGCCCGTTTTAAATTGATGTCTGAGCTAAAAGAAAAACCTGATTCCTCAAGCAAAAGGGTGAAGGTGCATAAAGCCCATATGTGAATAAAAACTGCAATGTCATAGCGTGGTTAGAAAACACAACCCTGAGTTATGTCAAGAGTCAAGGTAAACTTGACCACCTTAATGTACCAGGGAGGCACTAATTTATGTTCTTTTCATATTGTGGCTTCACTGACAACAACGCTATAAATTATTCAGGCAGGCCACGTTCGTCGACTTAAACCCGGCTTTACTAAGCCAAGCCTGAACTACTCCGAGAGAGAGCATTAATTTCCTTAGAGGTCGAAATTAAATCTTACTAATACAAAATAACCCATAACACAAATAACACACTAAAGTTTGGCTAGAGATTGCTTTATTATACCATCCAAATCGTCTAACAATGCAGCGTTTTATTCCCTATGTTCTCATTTCCTTTTCTCTGCCTTGAACTATACACAAACAAAATACATTACTGGTATTGCCATTATGTCCTTACAATATGTAACTTTAGTTTTTACGCCATTATTTTTATGCTCTTTTGAATATGTCAAAAACATATCAAAACCCGATTGATGTTACTCTCAACAAAGCTATCTGGGTTAAGTCCATAATTGTTTACAAATTTACAATAGTCTGAAAACAAATTCAATATCTTACATTGTTTAGACAAAGGAATTTCAACAAGAATGACAACTCTTGAATATTTTCATTGAGAACTAAACGGTTACATCACAACAGTAATTAAGTCAATCTTAAATCAAATTTAAGCGAGGAAACAAGCATTGTGAATATAACCTGTAGGTGCTCTGAATAAGACCATTTTGGACAGGTACTGTGCTATATATAGAACTGCCATTACATTTTGTTATATCTCTGGATAATTTTAGCATATTTTTACGGAGTGGAAATTGCGAGACATTCTTCATTCAATTACAGATTCTGCATTAAAATCTATTTACAAGGAAGGCCTTTCAATACAAAACTATATAACTTCGTATTAGCAATTCACTGCCTTCAATGAGGTGTTTTATTTAGATCTAAATGAATGGGTGTTTTTCAATCGTAACCATGGCAATCTAAAATGTCTTAAATTCTGAATTAGTAAATGATATCTACAAAAAGTTGCGACTTTGCCATCCTGAAAATGATGCCATGTTTTAAAGCCATTTCAATGTAATCAAGTATTAAACAAGCATTGTCAAACATTTTATGTAACAGTAGGTTTCGAGGATTCAGACCAAATATCAGCCCTGACAACTATAAACATGGCATAAAACTTATCGAATGATAAAGTATAACAAAATCCAATCAAAGAAAGAAGGTATTAAATTTGCATATAAAAACGACATTCCATAAACATAACCCATCATCATCTTTACTTAAACAAGTTGAAGCTGTCTAGATAACTACTGTACCAAAATGTAAAGGTAAAACTTGATTTACTATATACACACAGTTATCTACACACTTGTCTATACATCTAACAACTACACTGTAAAACAATATCGCGGTGCAACTATTCGCAAACAGTTCATCAGAAAACGAACAACATTCTTGTTTATCAATATCTAAAATCTCGTGACTTAAAACCACTGGTTGTGATCGTTGAATAGATAACAATAAATAAAAACCGAAAAATGAGAACAATTTTCTCAAACAATTGAATGATATTTCGTTTGCGAAAAAAGCGCAAAGAGTGCAATTAACTCATGCTATTTAAAACTTGCTAAAATTAAATAAAATACATATGTATGAGGAACAAAATGGAATATTTATGGGCCATCTGTATGTTTAGCGCTCACCAACAAACCGTTTCCGATATGTCATGAATGTGGATGAGAGCAGTGGCATGTAAGAATTCTACTCCAAAAGTTGCCATCTTTTAAATTTTTCTCTCGACTTTTCATACAGTTTTCCAAAACTATTTGTTTTCTTTTGACAACTGAAACTGACATTTAGCATTTGCAAAGATTTATGCTGTTTATCTTGGAGGCGGGTCCATTTGTGGGACTGCTCTTAATGGAACGCGTACTTCTAAAATGGTGCTGTTTAAGACTTGAACCAATCTGCTTCAGTGTAAGATAACATTTCGCCACCCCCTCCCCCAGTAACTGAAACGCTAAAGAGATATTGAAGTTTAAAAAGCTGGTGAGTTGGAAATGTATAACAGAGAGCAGGACAGCAGAGGAATGACACATGCACGTCTATGCTACACAGCAGATTTATGATAAGTTTTATCTGAAAACTCAGTGTGGAATTTCGGAAACAACACCCAAAAAAACAAACAAACAAACAAAAAATCAACAATTAAGAAAAAGCTTCATCTCTTCAATTCGCTTGAAAACGTGTGTGTCTTTGCTTGGGTGATATATGTTAATGAAGAGCTGTATTCAGTCAGCCAGAAGGACAATAAAATTGATAAATATCTCGATCTTGAAGGTGCAGTCTATTCTGATGCAGCTCATGACATTGGGATGTTTTTTTGTCAAGCAAGCAATAAAATTGTTGTTGAGAGTATTACCCTAAAGTCTGCTTTTAAGACCATCAAATGGCTTACGAAGCAAACATCGAATGCAAAGAAAAATTTGTACAAGTCGTAAATATTCAAAGCGGAATTCCACAGTTGGCAACATCACTTCCACTTTTTTCAAGACTGTCACTCTTTTATTATTTTCTGCTTTAAATGCCTTTGTCACTTTCACAACACTTGTCTTTAAAAATACGGTACACCCAAACGCCTAAATGAATGTGGGTGATGATGACGAATGGCAATATCACTTAACATGCAAATCTAAGGAGAAAACCACGTGTATCTACAGTAGAACCTCTCCCTAGGACCTCCCGCCCCACCCAAATCCCGTTCTCTTTCATTAGCATTAAAAAAATAAGACTGATGACACACTCAGAGATACATCACCCGAATGCCTATTGCTCCCTTTAATCGTTAAGCATGAAATTTGTGAAATTATTTTAATACAAGCTTTACAAAAAATAGGTTATCTTTAAGGCTAGGATTTTTGCCATTCCCCAACTGTTCGGACCCAGTAAACATTTCGACAGTCAACGTCGATTCCAGAAGGCGACGTCGAGCCGACCAAACTAAAATATTGAGTCTGGTTGTAATTTGGTTGTTATTCGTCGCGACCATAGAGCAACGTAAATGCAACGTTTTTGGTTACAACCAAAATCTCACTTTCTCCGACTGGAATCAATTTATTTGGTACAATATTGAATAGAAATAAGAAATCGACGTTCAATTTGTAACCCTTTTGCAGCGTTTGTAAGGCGTCGGATAATCGACGTCTATTCAACTTGGCATGTAGACGTTATTTGTGTTATCTTTGTTCAAAAGGAAAGGATGCCTTTGCATAAAAATGTACGTTGGTATGCTGTGATAAACGTTGATATAGCTTTTACTGGCGGGAAATGTGAAATCCAGACACATGACTCATTAAAATAACGGAGTATAATCCTCCCACAAAAAAAGAAAGATTTTGTTGGACACTCCCAAAGAACAGTGATTCAACTGTAAGATCGTCTGATGTAGGAGGAGAGTCAATTACTGCTGATTACAAAACAATATCGGTAGTTGTGGATTGCACCCTGACAGTCCCCTTTTTACTTTACTCAAAAAAGCGAATTCCTGCTCCAGCCTCTTTCCCAAAATACACGCACACACACACGCACACACGCACACACACACACATACACATACACATGGAAAGAACCCCACAACACTTAACCCTCGAGAAAATTCCTAGATCCATTTATAAACAAATCATCGACAAAATCAATGAACAAATTAAGAAAAATTGCATAAAATAGTTGTAAGTTTCACTGCACAGAATGAAACTCTCAGGTTATCATTAAGCAACAATCAAATGAAAAATTCATGGAAATCTCGTGGGAAGCAGTTACAAGTGTACTGATATAGGTATCTCGGTCATTGGTTCAAAATTATTTAGGACTGTAAGCACATAATTATATGAATGCCAAATGAAGATAAAACTTCCACTTTTATTATGGCATTTTAAGACGTGCAGTATATTCTAAATAAAATAAGTAATAGGCACTGAAATTGTAACAGCCAATTATTGTAATGCATGATGTTTAATGTTCTTTTATACTGCAAATTGTCTGAGGATTTGTTAACTTTTTCAGATAAACCAGGCCTAAGTAAATAGAGCTTATTCTGTGATGTTCAAACTACAGTTTAAAACTAATCGGAGTATGAAAATGGCAATAAATCTTTTATGGTTATAAAAAAGTTAATTGTAACAAGCCTTACCTTCGTGCTGTTCGTGTGTTTGACAAGCGTACGTTTCCCAAAGTCCCGTGTGAATGTTCTTATCCTTAGACCAGCTCGGTGTTGCAAATCCGATGACGTAGAATATGGCCGCTATAATCAGCGTAATTAAGATGGCACCGGCTGTACCTCGAAGGCTTATCGTGTGCACCGCAACGTTCATTCGTTTCGTCTGCATGTTTGTTTTCCTTTCAGGCACCATCAAAACCGAAAAGGAGGCTCAATAATTGTGCACACACCTTACTCAGGTGTAAGTGTCGATGTAGTTCTCGTTCTTTGATTGGAGTTGGGTTTGAATTCTAGTTGCGCGTGTGCTCATGAATTAAGAGACGGGTTTGTCACTTTTACTCTCGTGCAACCCCATTGCGCGACGACAACCGGGGTGGCATCAGGCACTATGGACGCAGTATATCTCCAGCCACCCTGTTTAGTGACGACGCCAGGGTGGCATGGAAACTTTTTATCATTCCCTCCCGACTCCCGCCCCGCCTCTTGCCCCCCCCCCCCCCCGCCCAACAATATGTTTATCTTACCGCTTGTTCCCATAAACATATACACATGTACATATGCATATTCCTAAAATTTTTGAAGAAAATGACACGAAATTTCTCTTTTAGGCATCAAAGAGGGTGATAAGGCAATTTGTCCTTTTGGCGTTCGACGTAGGCATATATATATATATATATATATATATATATATATATATATATATATATATATATATATATATATATATATATATATATATATATATATATATATATATATATGCATATATATATATTTGCATATATATATATATATATATATCTATATATATATATTTATATATATATATATATATATATATATGTGTGTGTGTGTGTGTGCTTTCGCCTTTTCCATCTCCTTGAAGTTGAAGCTCACCTGATGCTGGAGCGGCTTTAGTGTTGTAGCGGCAGGGTCAAAGCAGCAATGTAAGCGGCTGACTTTTCGTTTTCGTTATTAAATTTTAGATTAAGTTTTTCTGTTCTTTTCTTTTTTTTAAATAAACCATTCTAACTCTCAAAATATGCATATTTTCAATGAAAAATATGAAACTGGAGGAATGAGCAGGCGATTTTGTTTATAGTTTCAAATGTTTTATCAAAATTTGAGTGAAAACAAACCATTCTAATAATCGCAAAAGCATACTTTTCGAAAACAGTATGGTTGGACCAATGGGGGCGGGGGGGGGGGAGGTGGCTCTGAGAACCCGATTGGTTTCGTCTGAAATGTTAGATCAAGTCATTGTTAGTGAAAATAAGCCACTATAACAATATAAAACGCATACTTTTTGAAGAAAAAAATCAAACTGGTAGCACTGAGGATCTTTTTACTTCGCAAAGCCAACCTTCGCTTAGCTTTAGACGGGAGTTCTCTTATTTTCAGTAACCGATGCACAAATTATGAAGCGTACAATGTAAATAAAAAAAATACAAAATTGTCTGAAACCGGAAACACTGAAGCCTGAAAGACTATGACAACACAATATCCACATTCCTTATTGATGCGTTGAACATTGAATACGCATTTCTGAAAAGAAATCTGAGAAGATTTTTTTCACGAAGTTACCAGGATAAGAAGTGTTCGGTTTTTGCATGCATTGATACTCACTTTTGTAATGTTTGATGTTGTGACGATGTTTTGAAGTGTTTTGAGTGCCAAGCTGAATAGCCCCAGCAATCATACTGCTGGCCACGAGTAAGTAAAGTCCATTTTATCATGTAAAAATGTTTCTCTTTTTTTCCTCAACCGGTCAGTAGATCCATCTTTACCAAGTGATTCACGGTGTTTGGTCAGACTGGGTGTTGGAGAGGCACGGAGGCAGGTGGTGGCGTTGGTAAGTTCTCTCGCTGTCTTTTTTCACGTAACCCCAGAGCCATTGGTTTGCCAGGGCTACTGTGTCTTTGGTAGGGGTTATCGTCACTTCCCTCCCCGTGGGCTTAAAAAGGACGAACAAGAGAATAAACAGCTGTTACAGCCAGCGTCGGGGAGGGGTTAGAAAATGAGGATGAGTTCCACGACGGGGAATTGGCGGCACTAACCCAACCCTTATGGACGGAGTATGTTCACCTACAGCAGCAGTTCTATGTCGTATTCACGCCCCATCTCCCCCAATCTACCATCTCAGTGCTGCCCAAGCAAACGTCAGGAGCAACCTGGATTTCACAGGTAGACATTCCATTTCGATGCTTGATTAAGGAGATCACACATCTGGTGGGGGTAGAAGCAGACAACGCGGATGCGGACAGGAAAGAGCCACCCGTTCACTTAAAGTCTGAAAGCGGGGTGCCAGAACAAGAGGTTCTGGAAGGCTTCGCTAGACAGACATTCAACATAACTTCAATGCAAGACCACACGCAGAAGCATTGAAGGAAGCGCTAGCAAAGAAGGGGATATTTTACCCTGTGATCCTAAAACTGATGAAGTGCGAATCAGTGGCTGCCCGGGATATGGCTAGAATAGCGGCAAATCAACTAATTTTAGTGTGCAATTGAGAAGGGATCCACTCTTGATGCACTGTTGGTAGTCAGTCAAGGGGGCACGTGAATTAAGGCACTAGAATATCCTGATTCAGTCCGAGTTATTTCCACCACAAGCCGTTGGGCTATTTTTTCTTGACAGTAATAATTCATTTTCTTGTCTCAGCTTCTTCTCTGACACTACAGGCCCTAGTACCACAAAACTTTGTACTTATATAGAACTTGATCTGAGGGTGTTCAACCCGCCTTTTTGCGTCTGCGATTTCGTTTTCATGCTTAAAATGCCATGCAAACACAGCTGATTTTAGAAAGAATAAATCCATACAGCGCATTTGAAAACAAAGTAACAGTTGAGCAAAGCAGCACAGGTTATGGGCGCTACGCGAGCTCTGCCTGCATAGAGAAAAAGTGCTAGTCAGTTCAATCAATAAAGCCGTTGAGCCAACAGAACCAAGCATATGAACTTTATAGCCGCATATGTGCTGCGTCCAAAGCTCTCTACTTACTGTATTACACACTATGCGGCTTGTAAGAAAAGTCATGTTGTTTAAGAAATAATAAACCATTCAAAGAAATATTTGAAAAACTTTAATGTGTGTCAAGGGTTAAAGACTTCGCTTGCGAAATGCATTCTAGTTTATATATTGGTCTCCATCCGAACATTCTAAAGTTTCAGAAAACTCCTACCCCAGTATATAATTCAAACCATCACTATAAGTGCTCATATAGATTCTTGTTATTTTCGTTAAATTGTACATTTGGAGAATTTGCAAGTATTTTGATTTCAATGCAAGTAATCAGTCTCTGTTAACCTGCTAGCTTAAAGGGTTATGCTCGCAGTATTTAATCTATGCAAGATTCGAACACTCCGTATTCTATATAATAGTGCTTCTTTTTTAAAATGATATAAGTTTTACAACTCGTCTAAAAGGTTAAGCCTGAATTTAAACAGTGTTATTTTAGCATGAGTCCATCTTAGGCTTTTGTATATATCCTAACCAGAACACTTCAGCCAAAGTTTATTACTTTTTACCCAAATTACCATTGTTGTCATTAGCTGTTGCTGTTATTCCGGCACACAGTCTTGCATTGTTCCCTTGTAAAGAATACAAGACGTGCCGTTCAAAGCAAGGCCGAAGACACTAAAAGCGAAATTACTTTACGCATAAAGCATAGAACTTTTTGCATTCAAGGAATATTCCTACACTATATAAACATGGCATAAAAATTTATTTGAATTGGCATTTTTGTGTTTAATTATTTATTATTTAATCACAAAATTAACAAAGGAGAGGGTGTCCTAAAGAACATTGCTTCTCAATTGCAACACCGAACTACGTAACGTGGATTTAATTTTATGTTTGAGCTCATAATAGGTCTTTGGCTGACGTTTTGGTATGTCCAAGAATAAACACAACCGTGTCTCTGCAAGAGAATAACTTTTCGAGTAAATTTAAAACGAGGTTTGTTGATAACTGTAATCACATTATTGTGTATCATATTTAACATGATATTTATTGTTGCAACTTGTTCCAGTTGGTTAGGTGACAAAATTCAAATAATACTTGTGCTATATATCATAAATAAATATTACATCAGTTCTTGGTTTATTTTATTTATAAATCAATGGACAAGCTACTGAGGTCCTATTAAACTTCTATTTAGGTTTCTAGTGAAATATATACTTACGATGGGCACCATATGGTAAATTTCACAAGATAATTTATCCATATCTGGTTTGTAATAATGATACAAGACCGCTCATATTGTGCATATCAATAATTGTGCACAGCAATTCTGTACAATCCTTTCTTATTAATACAGTTAACATTGAGGAAGAACAACTTAAAACTATGGTGGCATTAAAATTATGCTCTCTATTTCTTTTCTTAAGTTCTATTTGTTTGGTGTTTAGCAGAAATCTAACCGATGATGAAATTAAGTCGAATATTGACCAGTTTGTGGAACAGGCGATGCAATGTGCTAATATTCCTGGTATTATACTCTCAGTTGTAAAGGACGGAGAAGATTTCATTGCTAAAGGATATGGGGTTCGTAATCGTACACAAGCGGAGCCAGTTACGAATGAGACGTTATTTTTGTTGGCCTCAGTGACAAAGGCTTTTACAGGTATGTCCTTAGTATGAGAATCTACTGCTTTTATGCCTTTTATGAAAGAATTAAACCAGGTTCAAAATTATATGAATTTAATTTTAATTTTAATTTCTTCAGGAGCTACTTCTGCGTTCGTAACAATATTTTGCACGTGTTTTTAAGGAGTTGCTGCTGCTATCATAGCAATGTTTTATACGTGTTGTGGATTCTTAAGGACTTATCATAAAGGTATTTGTTCCACACACGTTGTGATTTCTTAATCAGTTAGGCTGCTGTTGTAATAATAGATTTTACACGTGCTTTTATTGCTTCAGGGGTTACTGCTGCTATCGTACTAGGCAACGAGGACGATGTGGAACAAAGGTTAAATTGGAGAACACCCGTTCGTGACTTTTTGTTGTCTGTCGGCGAAGAATTTTATTTCAACGATACACTTAGATCAGAGTTTGCTAATTTAAGAGATTTGTTCGGACATAGGTATGTACTAATTACACCAGATTATGTCTCATAATTGATGGATCAAGTTGTTGCATTTGTAAAATAAAAGCTTCTTTCTGATCGATCGAGAAGTGCTTCACAAGTCTGACCGCAACATAGTTAACAAAACTAAGAGTTACATGGCTCAGTGTCCGGTGGTTTGCATTGCAAATAGTGTTTTAAAAATTAGAAAATATGAGATATTGTAAATATACCCATAAATACTCTTTTTACTTTAAAAATGTGTGGCTTCGTTAAACATCTGACATCTTAAGAATGTTAAGAATCGTTAAGAATTGCAAAGCTCTTTTTGAGCTTCTCCTTTGAATTTCCCAATAAAATAATAAATCAAATTATAAAAACAACCGGTTTTAGCACTAAACATTGTTTCCAACGCATGAACGGTGCAATGAGTACTTTCTAGAGACGTTCGTAAGTATTCAAGGCCACGACGAAAGCCAATGACGTATTGAGCGCCGCATCACAGAAGTATAAAATGATTGACGACATGGCGCAGATTTGTTAATTTAAGCCTCTGTGGCTATAACAAATGTAACAAAACAATTATGATATAGTTACATGAGTGACTTGCAGTATTGTTAACTCTCGGTTTGGAATGTTACACTCAGCTTCGTCTCTTGTAACATCTCACCACTCGGATGAACAAAACTGTATGCCACCCTAGTAACTATTCACAATTGTACAATGTCAAGTACTTTTACTGTTTTTCTAATGCATAGATATAGTACAGCTCAGTTTCCTTCAAATTTAAATAAGTTAAAAACTTTAATATCAGACAATAATGTGTTATATTTGTTTTATGTTTTAGGACAGGACTTTCTTTTAACAATCCATTAAGAATTTATGGATATGACATGGATGAAGCAATGCATAGACTACAGTATTTGCCTATCGTCAATGACTTTCGAGATGATTTTGTTTTTAATAACCTCTTGTTTGGTCTTGCAGGTTGGGTAATGGAAAAAGCTGATGGTACGTTAATAAATATATTTTGTATTATTGAGTTACTGTTATAGTACATTAAAGTTATCAAGTAAAGCACATCGAGGTAAATAATATTATTCTATAATATCCGTAATATTGGTGTATTTTGCCAGGTAGGACATGGGAGGAATTAACATGGGACGAGCTCTTGGTACCGCTGGGGATGACATCAAGTGTCTTTATGAAAGATGAGTCACATTGGGATAAATTTGCCACTGGGCACTATATTGACGACAACACCGGTGAGCCAAGAGGAGTTAGTCTGGTCGTAACAAAAGCCTACTTTGAAGCATTTTCTGCTGCAGGAAGTATTGGATCTAATGCTGTTGATATGCTTCAATGGATTAAGTTTCAACTGAATAACGGTACGACTGAAGACGGTACTGAAATTCTGAGTAACACAGATTTCGAATTTACTCACATACCCAGTATGCAGAAACAATACCCTCCACGCTTGCAGAGACCAGATGATCCAGTGACGTATAAATTCGGCACCCACTCTGTCGCATGGAATGAACACACTTACAGGTAAGTGGTTACAATATCTTGTAGATGAGGAATATAGAAACAAAGCTATACAGGGAAGACTAATAACCTTAATTTATATTACTTTGCTCAACAGAAAATACTAAAGATATAGTGCTTTAATTAAATTACTCAAACTTACTGTTAGAACGTTTAGTTTTGTTTCATTTAAGGTTCTATTTAGTTAAATACGATTGTTTACCTATACGCTGCGAATATTTGCAATCACAATAGTTGTGATGAATTTATTGTGCCCGTAGAAAATGACCGCAACTTATGCAGATCAAGTTTTTTATACTGATATATATATTGACAGGGATCACCGAATAAGTCAGCATGTCGGTGGAGAGACGGGATTCCTGTCTTTAATCACAGTTGGCCGTTCAGCAGGATTCGGCATTTTCACTGGTCTCAACAAAGATCCACACCAGGTATACCTGTTAAGCAGGAGTTATTATTTACCTCTATCTGAATAATTTCACTAGAGATCGGGCTGTTACCAGGAGTTTCCGAAAAGAAGCCCCCCTTCCCATATAAAAGCCCCAGGGCTCTTATTAGAAAGCTGTTTCCCAAAAGAAGCCCCGGTGCTTCTATTTGGAGTTAAAATAAAGACCTAAAAAATCGTTTCCTACTAAAAGCCACCCTCCTTCCCCTTCAAACTCGTGTTTACGTGCAGTGCAGACACGGTGCACTTAATCCTTTGATATGAGGCAAACCCCTAGACACGTTCTGCGCCGTTGCTTATTCCTGTGCTTCGCACAAGGCAACCCCTCACTCCCACCTTAACTCCGGACTATTACCGGCAGCGGAAATACAACGGGCTGGGAACTTGTCGCCATATGCCTTTATAATGGGTGGATTTTTCGTCAATATCACCACAGTTTCAAACAATTGCTTTGGCAATGGCTACCAATGAAAGAAAGTCGAACACAGTGAAAAAATGGAGATTTTGAAGCGCGAAAAAAAGAGTTCTCAAGCTTACACAATAAAAGATTGATGGTAAATTTTCTTTTTTTTCCATCAAAACTTATCGATAAACCCCCCATCTAAAAATTAGAAGCCCTGGGGCTCTAATTAGGAAACTGGGCTTTTTTCGGAAACCCCCGGTAGTAAAAGATACTTCATATATTTGTTGTTTGACGAGGAGTGATGTATTATAACGAGTAGCATTCATTTTTGCTATATAGGGAACAATGGACAACATCCACATGTATATCATGGACCTCTTACTGGGAGTTGAACCCTGGCTGAATGGAACTGACGCATGCAATGACATACCGATACAGCAACGAAATAATCAGGCAGAGGAAGACACATGTGATGTCTGCCAATATACGCCCGAAGTATTTGATAAAATTAAAGAACAGGCACTAAAACGTAAGCGATCAAAATTTTCAGAAGAACTCACTCCTAAGCATTCCGAATTAGGCACAGGAAGACTACCAACCGAAAGCTATAACAACATCACTACCGACGACTTAGTAGGACTCTACGGACACTACGCCTACGGAAATGTCACTATTGGCTTCAACGAAACAACAAGTCAGCTTTATATGATATATGGCCTGGATGGAAAGTGAGTCACTAAAATGCCTTAACTCAATTAAGCAGTATTTCTCAATTGGGATACCTTGGTGTAACATGACACCAGTTACAAGCTAGTTTAGAAATTAGGTACCAGAAAAATAGATAATCTTACATTCAAGGTTAGTAATGTTATTTTGATGACACACTCTTTCACACCACTCGCTTCCCCTGCTATTTTTGTTTTATATTAAAGGTATGACTGGACATGGGATCTGTTTCCGGTTAATGGCAATTTGCTCGAATATGAAGGTATAACCTACAATTGCATGCTTTCATTAAATGATAGTTTAACAGTTAGCTGCCAAATGATTTTTCATTCATAGCAGTATAATCTTTAAAATAACTACTTTGTTTGGTTTTTGCCTTTATAATATGCAACTGCAAAAGTGGTGTTTTTTAATTCAACATTTGAGAACACCTGCTTGCACACCCCAAAGATTGAAAATGGGTTGCATATTTTGTGATACCTTAGTATTCCAAGCTGTGAACTTTCTATATGACTGTGGATATTGCCACAATACTCTAATAAAATATCCGCTTGTTACGATGAAATAAATTTGAACTATTTTTATTGTATGAAAATATAATGACAAAATTAGAATCTGTTGAAAGTACGTGTAAATGTTATTTCAATATTGACCTATTGAGTTTAGGCGAGAATGAGCTATTGAATTGTGGCCAATCCTTGAACAACTTCTGTCCCTCTTCCCAGTAACAATGTAGTTAGACAAGACTTTTCTATCGAAATAGGCACAGAGGATAAATGTACACATGTGATTGCGATATTACTGATAATGGAATGCGCAAGAAGTGTTCAAAGCTAAAACCATATTTGATACCTATCTCACGATATTTCACGAGCGCGCCATCGTCATATGAGAATGGGAATGCAATATATAAAATTGACAAGATAGAGGCTGTTCTGCAACAATTACGACCTCAGTCTATCCTCCAAAATCAAAATGCTTTTCATTCCCACTTGCAAACTTCGTTTGCAAATGGGAATAAGTTTGTAGTTTTTCTCGAAATTTCTGCCCTTTTTTTTCCTTTTTTTTTTCTCTTTTTTTTCCGTCACGGAGGTTTCCAGAAAACTCCTCCTACGCTATTTGACGTAGGACGATGAAATTTGGCACAGTGATAGAATGTGACGAGATGTCGTCAAATCCGCAAAATATTTTGACCTTGACCTTGAAGGTCAAGGTCAAATTAAGATCAAAGTTTTTCAGACCTCAAAGTGGTTTCCAGAAAACTCCTCCTACAGGTTTTGTCGTAAAAAGACGGCATGTGGCAGAGACATAGAGGGTAATGAGTTGTCGTCAAATCCGTAAAATTTTTTGACCAGGAACCTCAGAGGTCAAGGTCAAATTGAGGTCAAAATATTTTTGGAAACACCTATAAATCACGAAAAGTAGCCATAAAGGTGCTCAAATCCCACTGTGAATGCATAAACAGTACCCAGTAAAGGACAAACTTTCATCACTAACCTTGACCTTAAGGGTCAAGGTCAAAGGTCACGTGATATCACGCGTCCTTAACGACAGGCAGACTCATCTCGAAAACGGTTAGAGATAGAGCGATTTTGAGCTCATTTTCGACCCTTTGGGCCTAAACAACGTAATATAAGAGGTACCTCGGTGACCTTGACCTTCTGGGTCACGGTCAAGGTCAAAAACCGGAAGTTGACTATTATCTCGAAAACGGTTAGAGATAGAGCGATTTTGAGCTCATTTTCGACTCTTTGGGCCTAAACAACACTACATAAGAGTACCTCGATGATCTTGACCTTCTGGGTCACGGTCAAGGTCAAAAACCGGAAGTTGACTATTATCTCGAAAACTGTTAGAAATAGAGCGATTTTGAGCTCATTTTCGACTCTTTGGGCCTAAACAACACTACATAAGAGTACCTCGATGATCTTGACCTTCTGGGTCACGGTCAAGGTCAAAAACCGGAAGTTGACTATTATCTCGAAAACGGTTAGAGATAGAGCGATTTTGAGCTTATTTTCGACCCTTTGGGCCTAAAAGATATTATATAAGAGGTACCTCGGATACCTTGTCCTTGTATGTTGTGTCTCTGCCCTTGCAAGTGGGTACTATTTCGCTACGTGTAGCGAAATTCGGTCTAGTTCTACAGTTATGTTTTAACTTTCAGGTTTAGGGCGCGACTTAATTTGGTACTACAAGGTTGCCGTCCTGTTTGAAGTATCGGATGATGGTGATCCAGAGGAAATTCAGGTCAATCAGCTATACCTTGATTTCGACCGAGAATTGCCTCCCAGATTCGATCGTGATTTAGACTGGGTCAATGAACCACCACCGCCAGTCATGTGCGATAACTTCTAGCACTGAATTCAGTCTCTAGCAATAAACATGGCTGATGGCTTGTACAAACAACCTCAAAGCTTTTTAATATTTTCTTATCTTTGTGTTCATATTACTACAAATAAGACTCAGCTTCATAAAATACTCGTACAGCTATTCATTAACGTATGCCTTACGTTTACTAAACAAATCTAAAGATCTGTCCCATATATAAATAGCGTACATCAATACACAATGAAGCATTTTCCCCAGGATGCCCTTCAAAGCCCAGTTTACACGACAGGGCATGCTCAAATGCACAAAAAAAAAACAAAAACAAAAAAAGAACCAAAAAAAAAAAAAAACAAAAACATAAAAACGAGCAAAGTGTACATCGAAATTCAGGGAGTGCAGCACCGAATTCCTTGATTACCACACTACGACATTTTATGGCCAAGCTGCCCTACTTACCTCGGGGTTCAGTTGAAAATGGCTCATTTCCCGCCACCTTTAAATTTCTTTAAGCAACTGGCCTGGCATCCAGTTGAGGCACTTATCGGTTAATCTCTTTCATGTGGTCTGATTAGCATATCTGTGCACACGAAAAAAATAGGACGGGCTCGATTTCCGCTTGCTGCGTGACGAGGGATGGATAATAAAGATCATAAAAACTTTGTGTTTACACATTAGAGCTTGCTACCATGAGCAAGCCCATGCACCAAACAATGCATCGTGTAAACCCCGCTTAAGTCATCAGCGTGAAATCTAATGTATAAAATCATTAACTGATACATCAAAGTTGCGTACTCTTGTTTAAACGATAAAAATAATTTTATCTTATTACTGGAAGATTATGATATATATGAGACCATTTCAAGGTTTTTAACAAAAAACTTTGGACATGGAATATTGTATATCCTTCTCTAATTTAGACCGGAGAGTAATAACGGTGAGTGCCTTTCCCAGACTATCCGCAAATATGTTAAAAATAAATAAGCTTGTCAAACTCGTTCTCTTTCTACAGCCCGTTTTAAATTGATGTCTGAGCTAAAAGAAAAACCTGATTCCTCAAGCAAAAGGGTGAAGGTGCATAAAGCACATGTGTGAATAAAAACTGTCTTAGCGTGGTTAGAAAACACAACCCTGAGTTATATCCAGAGTCAAGGTAAAGTTGGCCACCTTAATGTACCAGAGAGGCACTAATTTATGTTCTTTTCATATTGTGGCTTCACTGACAACAACGCTATAAATTATTCAGACAGGCCCTGTTCGTTGACTTAAACCCGGCTTTACTAAGCCAAGCCTGAACTACTCCGAGAAAGAGCACTAATTTTCCTTGGAGGTCGAAATTAAATCTTACCAATACAAAATAACCCATAACACAAAAAACACACTGAAGTTTGGCTACAGATTGCTTTATTATACTATCCTAATCGTCTAACAATGCAGCGTTTTATCCCCCATGTTCTCATTTTCTTTTCTCTGCCTTGAACTATACAGAAACAAAATACTTTACTGGTATTGCCATTATGTCCTTACAATATGTACCTTTAGTTTTTACGCCATTATTTTTATGCTCCTTTGAATACGTAAAAAAACATATCAAAATCCGATTGCTGTTACTCTCAACATAGCTATCTGAGTTAAGTCCATACTTGTTTACAAATTTACAATAGTCTGAAAACAAATTCAATATCTTACATTGTATAGACAAAGGAATTTCGACAAGAATGACAACTCTTGAATATTTTCATTGAGAACTAAACGGTTACATCACAATAGTAATTAAGTCAATCTGTTTGAGAAATTTAAGCGAGGAAAAAAGCATTGTGAGTATAACCTGTAGGTGCTCTGAATAGGACCATTTTGGACACGTACTGTGCTATATATAGAACTGCCTTTACATTTTGTTATATCTCTGGATAATTTTAGCATATTTTTACGGAGTAGAAATTGCGAGACATTCTTCATTCAATTACAGATTCTGCAAAAAAAAAAATCTATTAACAAGGAAGGCCTTTCAATGCAAAACTATATAACTTCGATTGGCAATTCACTTCCTTCAATGAGGTGTTTTATTTAGATCTAAATGAATGGGTGTTTTTCAATCGTAACCATGGCAATCTAAAATGTCTTAAATTCTGAATCAGTAAATGATATCTACAAAACTTGGACTTTGCCAACCTGAAAATGATACCATGTTTTAAATAAAACCATTTCAGTATAATCCAGTAATTTACAATCACTGTCGAACATTTTATGTAACAGTAGGTTTCGAGGATTCAGGCCAAATATCAGCCCTGACAACTATAAACATGGCATAAAAGTTATATAATAAAATCCAATAAAAAAACAAGGTATTAAGTTTGTATATGAAAACGACATTCCATAAACATAACCCATCATCCTCTTTACTTAAACAAGTGGAAGCTGCCTAGATAACTACTGTACCAAAATGTAAAGTTAAAGTTGATTAACTATATACACACAGTTATCTACACACTTGTCTATACAGCTAACAACTACACTGTAAAACAATATCGCGGTGCAACTATTCGCAAACAGTTCATCAGAAAACGAACAACAGTCTTGTCTATCAATATCTAAAATCTCGTGATTTAAAACCACTGGTGGTGATCGTTGAATAGATAACAACAAATAAAAACCGAAAAATGAGAACAATTTTCCCAAACAATTGAATGATATTTCGTTTGCGAAAAAAGCGCAAAGACTGCAATTAACTCATGCTATTTAAAACTTGCTAAAATTAAATAAAATACATATGTATGAGGAACAAAAAGGAATATTTATGGGCTACCTGTATGTTTAGCGCTCACCAAAAAACCGTTTTCGAAATGTCATAGATGTGGATGAGAGCAGTGGCATGTAAGAATCCTACTCCAAAAGCTGCTATTTTTTTAATTTTTCTCTCGACTTTTCATACAGTTTTCTAAAACTATTCGTTTTCTTTTGACAACTGAAACTTACATCTAGCATTTGCAAAGATTTATGCTGTTTATCTTTTGCCCTGGACCAATGAACTTGGATAACAGGACAAAAAGACGCCCATCCTGACACACCTCTTAGAAAACATTCAAGGACCGTTCCTCGGGTTCAGTTATAAAGTTGAAAAACGACAGTAAATGTTTACTTGAAAACAACTTAAACAGAACGGCATTTTAGAGACTAACACCCGCGGAACGCATTTGCACGATGCTGAATGCTCCGGCAAGAAGAGTGAAGAAACAGCCGATGACGGAGACGGCGAAGGACCAGTTGAGATGGTCCTCCTTCACGCCGTACAGGATGAATCCCGCCAGCATGATGACGACTACAAGCAACGAGAAAACAACAAGATGTGTCCCGCAGCCTCATTCGCCTGTTGCATTTTTGATTGTGATAAAGAACGCCATTGCGAAATTTTCTGGCATATGGTTATCTTTTCATTTTTGTTATTATTATTATTATTATTATTATTATTATTATTATTATTATTATTATTATTATTATTATTATTATGTCCCATGTTTTCATTCATAACACAGTAATTCTTAGCATACACCAAAGGTGTTCGAAAATTTTATCAATGCCACAAAACAGCCGAACCTCTTGTGAAGCCACCCTGCTTGAAATGAAATCATTTTGTCCATCAGTAATTTGCATTCAAAAAATAAAACTGACTTCGGTTACCTGAGATGAAACAGAAGGCTACTAGGGCCTTGATGGTGGAGTTCTTGCTCACGCCATGCACGCACATATAGAGGCATATCAGCAGAAGGCAGATAAGCAGACCGACAAGGCCACATGTTATCAGCACCTTGAAGGCGATGAACCAATCTGAAACAAAATGTGTACAGTGTAACCCGGAATTACGAACAGTTGTGAGGTTGAACTAAAGTGACTTCTGGAGGCAGGTCCATGTGTGGGACTGCTCTTAGAGGCAGGTCCATGTGTGGGACTGCTCTTAGAGGCAGGTCCATGACTCCATGTGTGGGACTGCTCTTAGAGGCAGGTCCATGTGTGGGACTGCTCTTAGAGGCAGGTCCATGACTCCATGTGTGGGACTGCTCTTAGAGGCAGGTCCATTTGTGGGACTGCTCTTAATGGAACGTGTACTTCTAAAATGGTGCTGTTTAAGAGTTGAACCAATCTGCTTCAGTGTAAGATAACATTTCGCCACCCCACCCCCCCCCCCCCCAGTAACTGAAACGTTAAAGAGATACTGCAGTTTAAAAAGCTGGTGAGTTGGAAATGTATAGCAGAGAGCAGGACAGCAGAGGAATGACACATGCACGTATATGCTCCACAGCGGAATCCTGGGGTAGGACTTAACCACGGTTTATGATAAGCTTTATCTGAAAACTCAGTGTGGAATTTCGGAAACAACACCCAAAAAAAAAAAAACAAACAAACAAACAAACAATCGAAAAATAAAAATGCTTCATCTCTTAAATTCGCTTGAAAACGTGTGTGTTTTTGCTTGGGTGATATATGTTAATGAAGAGCTGTATTCAGTCATCAATAAGTACAATAAAATTGATAAATGTCTCGATCAAAGAAGGTGCAGTCTATTCTCATGCAGCTCATGACATTTGGATGTTTTTTCTGTCCGCGATAATGCCGGCATTCTTTATTTCTGGGCAAGCAATAAAATTGTTGTTGAGAGTATTACCCTAAAGTCTGCTTTTAAGATCATCAAATGGCTTACGAAGCGAACATCGTATGCAAAGAAAAATTTCTGCATGTCGTATATATTCAAAGCGGAATTCCACAGTTGGCAACATCACTTCCACTTTTTTTCAAGACTGTCATTGTATTATCGTTTTTTGCTGTAAATGCCTTTGTCACTTTCACAACACTTGTCCTTAAAACACGGTACACCCAAACGCCTAAATGAATGTGGGTGATGATGACGAATGGTAATATGACTTAACATGCAAATGTAAGGAGACAACCACGTGTATATACAGTAGGACCTCTTCCTAAGACCTCCCGCCCCACCCAAATCCCGTTCTCATTCATTAGCATTACAAAAATAAGACTGATGACATACTCGGAGATACATCACCCGAATGCCTATTCCTCCCTTTAATCGTTAAGCATGAAATTTGTGAATTTATTTTAATGCAAGCTTTACAAAA
The DNA here is from genome assembly GCA_949752745.1 of Protula sp. h YS-2021. Lineage (NCBI taxonomy): Eukaryota > Metazoa > Annelida > Polychaeta > Sabellida > Serpulidae > Protula > Protula sp. h YS-2021. The sequence continues at coordinate 52,231,238 of OX457026.1, read as the reverse complement.
AAAAGGCTAGGATTTTTTTCATTCCCCGACTTTTCGGACCCAGTAAATATTTCGACAGTCAACGCCGATTCCAGAAGGCGACGTCGAGCCGACCAAACTGAAACATTGAGTCTGGTTGTAATTTGGTTGTTATTCGTTGCGACCATAGAGCAACGTAAATGCAACGTATTTGGTTACAACAAAAACCTCACTTTCTCAGACTGGAATCAATTTACAGCGGAACCTCGACATCGGACGACCTCCCTATTGGGACCACCTCTGAAATGGGGCACATATTTATCCGGTCCCAAGGGTGGTCCGATTTCAGAGGTTCTGTATTTGGTACAATATTGAATAGAAATAAGAAATCGACGTTCAATTTGTAACCCTTTTGCAGCGTTTGTAAGGCGTCGGATAATCGACGTCTATTCAACTTTTTTTTTTTTATTTTTTTTTTTTTGACGCAATGTTTTTCATTTATTTTACAGCGCACAATCACTTTTTTTAAAGAAAAAATATATAAATGCGTTTGATTTTATTCATTTATTTTATGAGTTTATCCAACTTAAGGGGGTTAAAATTTAAAGACGGCAGGCCAGAAGAATACTAAGCAAGACTAAAAACGTTCTTTCTCTTTCTGTTTATCATCATCATCATCATCATCATCATCATCATCATCATCATCATCATCATCATCATCATCATCATCATCATCACCACCACCATCATCGTCATCATCATCACCATCATCATCATACCATCACTTCACATCTTCATTTCACAGATGGCGCCATTATCGGTGGCAGAAGGCGCTTACACGTGACGTATGTTCCCTTGGTATTGACTTCCTGTTTGAAGATAACATCGTAATTGCCATGGCCACCAACAATGTAATAAGTTGTCAGTCCAAAGGATAGCGAATTTGGACGTCTGTTTCCTTTCAACTCTACCCACTTGATGGCATTAACAGAGGGCAAGATTTCAACGAAGAGCTGCCCTGTATTGGCATCGATGCAATTTGGACACAAACCTTTGCAATTATTTACTCTTAACAAGGCATAAATAGTTTAATTTGTTTTATTCTTGGCTAAGGTAAGTTTCTTAACACACTTTTAATACATCTGAGTATTTTTCAATAATCGCACTTTACGTTTTTTCACAAACACAATCTAAGCGCGTTCTACTGACCTCCAAAATGGTGTTATTTTTATGCTACAAACGTTAAATCAAACTTCTTTTTGGTTTCTGTCTCTGCGTTTTTTTTTAACTATTTCTATGTGATAAACTCTTTCTGTTTCTTATCTCGAATTCGATACATACATTCTTATAATGGGGGTGTAATTGTGCGTAGTTTAATTGTTAAACAGTTTGCAAATACCACGAAAACACTATTTTAAGGCGTATTATTATTATTATTCATTACATTTATATTGCGCCTAATCTACATTAGCTCTGAGCGCAGAAGCAGAATACAATTGAAAAATACCAACAATGTTGTCATTTTTGCCCATATGCTGAGCCGGAACCCTTACCCCTAAATAATGTGATCTGATTTCTGGTGAGGTCCTATATGTACGTTTATTTTATTTTTTTTTCTGTAGATATTTTTTATTTATTTATATTTTTTGTGTTTAGAATGGTAATGTATTTCTTTTTTTTTTTCCCCTTTAATTTCTTTATCAATATACAATATACAATATATAATCAAACTTGCATATATTAATTACGTACAAGCATATCATAACACCAAGTTTAGATTACAGCTGATTTTGTCCATTTAGCAAGTTTTTTTAAATGAATATTAAAAAGAAAACACCAAAATGAATAGAGAACCCTATCCCCTGCCCCTTTATGTTTTCAGGCTCTCACCAGCACCTATAACATCTCTCAGAAATACTGCTGAATAAAACGTTCACTTTTATGGCATAGTGATGCATAATGTCCCCATTTTTTATTGCTATAAATAATGTATGATTATTTACTTTTAAAACGGTGCAAGTGACGTGAAACTGCGGGGCTCTTTTGCGCCCCGCCTATCCTGTAATCTTTGTTTAAATATCAAGCGTTTTCAGCCGGCAAAAGATGTTTGCTAAGTGTCACTATGTGTGTTCTTGTGTTGCTTCAGGGATTTAAAAATCCGGCGCGATGGCGCCTCAATCCATAAGGGATGTTTGCGAAGTGTCACTCGCTATCTGTTCAGTTTTGCTATAGGGATTAAAATCTGGCTTTAAAAGGGGGGCCTTTTTTCTACCACCTCATTCGCAATCTGCAAGCGCAGAAACAGCAGCTCGTTAGCAAAGAAAAAAGAAAAAAAATAGCAGCTCGTTGGCAAAAAAGAGAGCAAAAAACTCGATAGAACAAACTAGTGAAACAGACGGTAGGATACATATATAGGTAGGACTAATAGCGGGTCGCTCCGATAACTTATTACTCATTTTATTGGATAAATTGTGAACATATAAATCGGGCAACGATGGATGACGAACACGTAATAAAGGCCGTGAGCGAATTAAAAACTTGGGCACTTGGAAAGCATCTCACGAAGAGCACGGTGGATGCCTTAGTGAGTGAGGAGTTCCTGTCCGTTGACACAATTGCGCATATCGATGCCACTGTTCTGAAGGCTCTGAAGCTTTCGATAGGGCAGACTAAGGCCCTCCAGGCGGCTATCGCCGATCTGCGCGAGACCAAGGCCGATCGGAAAACGGACCAACCAGACAAGACCTCCACGCCACCTGACGCGTCCAACTCGCTCAGTGCCGCTCACGTGCCCGGAAATGAGACCGAACCCGTGACTCTCGAGACGATTCCGAAGCCAAGCGAGACGCAGATGGCGGCCTTCCTGGAGTCGCTCAAGGACCATCCGACGCCAGAAAACGACCCGTGGCTAACCGGGAAAACGCCAGGTAACGGAAAACCCCTCTTCGTTCAGGACTTCTGTGGTTCCTTCCTTGGCTCCCAGAGTGAGGAGTCTGTCCTTTCGATGCAGGGTGAGGCTCGTATCGTTCTAACGACCCCTGGACGCAGACCCAAACCCGAAGACACCACCCTACAGCAATGGATTAAAGGGCACGGACGTATCTTCGAGGCTCTAATACGATCTGGTCAATTGAAATCGCAGGAAGATCGGGAAGGCTACAACATGTACTCCATCAAGTTCGCCGACATGTGCGAGCACTACCCCATCACTCGATGCATGCGGTACGACTTCGAGTACCGCCAGCGCGTGCACTCTGGCCAGCTCAAATGGGGTGAAGACGACACGTACCTCATGGGAGTATGCATCTTCTCCTCGCGTTTTCAGGGCTCGACTCGCCAAGACGGCCAACTCCGACACCCTAACCCTCGGACCAGACCACAAGGTGTCAGGGACCACAACGGAAGAGAGGTCTGCCGAAACTTCAACGGACGCCGGGGATGTTCTCTTCCAGGATGCCGGTATTCACATGTTTGTCTAAAGTGCTTCAGGGACCACCCCGAATACACTCACGCCTAGCAACCCGACGTCTCTAACCCGCTCGCCGAAAAGATAACGAACTGGGAACGATTACTCGACTCGGATATCGATAAAGTCTTTATCGTTAATGGCTTAACGAACGGTTTTGATATTGTTAACACTAATACCCATTCCATTAAACCCTCAGAAGCCCCAAATAGTCGATCCGCCGAACTTAAATACAGAGAACTAGTGGAAAATGAGATAAAGAAAGAACTGTCGCTGGGAAGATACAAAATAACGCTTGAAAAACCGACAATAATTTCGCCCATTTCGGCCGTCCCAAAGGACAAGGATAGTATCCGTCTTATCCACGACTGCTCCCAACCAGCGGGGAGCTCAGTAAACAGCTTTGCCTGTCCGGACAAACACAAATTCGCGTCCGTGGACACTGCGGTCAGCTTGACCAGGCGAGGGTCTTTTATGGCCAAGGTGGACATTAAATCCGCATATAGACATGTACCCATCAGTACTTTTTCGCAGCAGTTTACCGGCTTGAGATGGAAGTTCAAGGGTGATAAGCACCACACCTACCTGGTGGACACTAGACTGCCCTTCGGCGCGTCCCTCAGTGTCGGGATTTTTCACCGCATAACGCAAAGTGTGTGTCGCATGCTGCGGCGGAAGGGTATCAAGGCGGTGATCTGTTACCTGGACGACTTCTTCATCTCAGCAGACACCAGCGAAGACGCTCGGATAGCTATGGACCACCTTATCGGCACCCTCACCTCCCTCGGTTTCACCATCAATTGGAGCAAATGCGTCTACCCCACCCAACGACTGACTTTTCTTGGTGTTCTTATTGACACCATCAACTGTAAGCTATCGATCCCAACCGAGAAACTAGAAGATATGCAAACAACTCTGCATGAATGGGCCAATTCTGATCAGAAACGTGTGTCCAAACGGGACATACAAAGTCTGCTTGGTAAATTAAGCTGGATCGCCCGGGTAGTACGTGTAGTACGCCCAGCCATGCGCCGCCTCATCTCGCTAATGACGTCACTGCGCCGCCCCCACTTCCGCGTCCGTATCTCCGCCGATACGCGCCGCGATATTGCTACGCTCAATCGACTATGCAGTTCCTTCAACGGCACGTGCCATTTCGCTCTCGAAAGGACTTCGCCCGATCCTGCATATATCGTGACGGACAGCAGCTCGGCCGCTGCTGGAGCAGCCTTGGTCCGCGGGCCACTCGCCCTGGACTGGCTGTACTGCAATTGGCATATCGATGCCCCGCCCCTTGAAGCACAACACATCAATGTCAAGGAACTGGCCGCCGTACATCTCGCCCTGGAATGGTGGAAAACCCTATATGCGGGTCGGAAAATGAGGGTACTGACTGACAATACGGCCACGCTCCACGCCCTGAATACTGGTTCTATACGGAGCATCACTGCATCAGACATTCTCGTTGATATAATGTTGATATGCGTTCAGTATAATATTTGTATTACTGCCTCATTCATACCCACACGTCAAAATATGTTGGCTGATAGTTTATCGAGACTATGCAATTTATCGCATGCCACCTACGCCTTCGCACACGTACCAGTATTGGACCTACACAACCATATGTCTCACGCCTCAGTAGTTTACCTGTTTCAGGAGTGGTCCGGCAAACAGCGATACTGGATATGGAAGTGAAACAGCTGCGTTCGGCTGCCTATTCCGACAATACCATCGCCGCATACAACACCCACATCAAGGCATTCGTTTCGTTTTGTGCCTATTTCCGCTGTCGCCCTGTCCCCGCAGACACTGACACCCTGCTACGTTATGCTTGTTTCCTCGGTCGCACCCTCAAGCCCCAGTCCGTGAGGTGCTATCTGTCCGCGATCCGGTTTTTGCACTTGGAGCACGACCACCCTAATCCCACGGAAGACAACTATCGCCTAAAGACACTGCTCAAAGGGCTGGAGACCAAGCGTGCCACCCCACCTAAGCAAAAACTCGCGCTATCTCTGGACATCCTAGTACGTTTACTTCAAGTGCTGGATCTCGACAGGTCAATAGATATGTGTTTTTGGGCGGCATGCCTAGTGGGTTTCTTTACGTTTTTCAGAAAATCCACCCTGTTAACACGTTCACAGGATAGTCATGACTGTCGCAGAGACTTATGCCGCCGTGACGTGACGTTCCTGGCAGATGGAGCCATAATTCGTGTGAAACAGACGAAGACCATGCGCAACTTCACTCGACAACTTGTCGTCCCCCTCCCTCGCATCCCAGACTCTGACCTGTGTCCGGTCTATGCCCTCGGCCGCCTCCTGACCACGACTCAATCCCCCCTGATTCCGCCCTGTTTTCCTTCAAACGTGACGGCGCCCTCATTACCCTGTCCCACGCAATTTTCGGCGCGATGCTGAAACAGAGGCTTCAGAGTATAGGGCTGGACGACAGTCACTACAGCGGTCACAGCCTCCGTCGGGCAGGGGCAAGTTTTGCCCTGGCATGCGGTCTCCCCCCTGAGGTGATAAAATCGCAAGGAGACTGGAAATCAGACGCCTACCTCCGATACACAGACGTCCCCCTCGACATGCGCATGAGGTGTTCTCGAGTCCTCGGTAGGAACGCCGCAAAGATCACAACTAAACTCTAAAGACACAGAGTCTACACTACATCCGGTTTGGGTAGTTTGGGACAAAGTTATGTTGAAAGCTATATAAGTTCTAATAATGTTCTATGTGTTGCCACGTTATTGCTGGAGTCTATTAAAGAAACACTACCCAAACCGCTTCTTTTTATTATTTCGCAGCGTGTTAGAGACCGATGGAAAAGACTGAGCATTCTCTCATCTTAACGAACTAAGACATTTAGCGTTTACACAGACACGCGCTGAATAGAGTTTTAATGCTATAAATAATGTATAATTATTTACTTTTAAAACGGTGCAAGTGACGTGAAACTGCGGGGCTCTTTTGCGCCCCGCCTATCCTGTAATCTTTGTTTAAATATCAAGCGTTTTCAGCCGGCAAAAGATGTTTGCTAAGTGTCACTATGTGTGTTCTTGTGTTGCTTCAGGGATTTAAAAATCCGGCGCGATGGCGCCTCAATCCATAAGGGATGTTTGCGAAGTGTCACTCGCTATCTGTTCAGTTTTGCTATAGGGATTAAAATCTGGCTTTAAAAGGGGGGCCTTTTTTCTACCACCTCATTCGCAATCTGCAAGCGCAGAAACAGCAGCTCGTTAGCAAAGAAAACCCGCCGTCCCACCCAATGCTCTTTAAAGTATGTTATAAAATTTTAAATTATCAGTAGTATGTGTAGTTGACAAAGTTATGTTGAAAGCTATATAAGTTCTAATAATGTTCTATGTGTTGCCACGTTATTGCTGGAGTCTATTAAAGAAACACTACCCAAACCGCTTCTTTTTATTATTTCGCAGCGTGTTAGAGACCGATGGAAAAGACTGAGCATTCTCTCATCTTAACGAACTAAGACATTTAGCGTTTACACAGACACGCGCTGAATAGAGTTTTAATAAAATTTTTCTCCGAAAGCGACTGCTTATCAACATGTATTCTTTTATATATTTCATTCATGATGACGAAGGGCGACACAAATTTGTTGTATCCTCGCATTGTGCAAATGTAATTTTTTATTACCATAAGCATTAGATTCAGGGCTGAATTCTCGACACCAAACATAAATTCCATAGGTGATATTACAATATTTTCTGTAGGATTTATTCTATTAAAAATTTCTCGAGTCCACTCTTTCGTTGTGGGACAATCAATTAATGCATGCATTAATGTATCTCTTGTTAAATTACACAAATGACATGTATCGTCTTCCTTTATTTTCCACTTTACCAAATTTGAGCCACAATTGATTGTGTACAATTTTAAATTGTAACGCGAGCAATTTTGGTTCTTTTACCGATCTTCTAGTGAGTGTTAAACTTCTTTGTATCACATCTTCTTGTACATTTAATTCATCGCGCCATTTAATAATGGTAGCGGGCGCAGATTTAATGAGATTGATGAAATCCCAATAGAAATCCCTGCTTTTCGTGTCAGCTAAATTAATCCTTTTCCCACTTTTTAGTGTAAAATTATAGCTGTTGAAATTGATACTGGGCCTGGGCTTGGTTAAGGCATGGCTTATCAATGGGTGTTTTTTTATCGCATTTTTAACAGCACTGACCACTCCCATGTATCTAAGGAAGTTTACTCGTATATTGAATTTTGAAGAAAAGGCTTCAAAAGATAACCAGGAGCCGTCATCTTTTATCAGATCTTGTATGTACACCACCCCTTTTTCATACCACGCTTTAATAAATATGCTTTGTTGACCAACGACAATGAATTGATTATTCCACAACACATATTCAGAGTTTTGATGGCGAATAATTTCAGTTGCATATCGAATCATATTTTTGTAAAAGGCCGGAATCGTAGGAAGACTATCAATATGGTAATTACACCTTAAGAGGAACAATAGTCCCCCCATGTCTATTCAACTTGGCAGGTAGACGTTATTTGTGTTATCTTTGTTCAAAAGGAAAAGATGCCTTTGCGTAAGAATATACGTTGTTATGCTGTGACAAACGTTGATACAGCTTTTACTGGCGGGAAATGTGGAATCCAGACACATGAATCATTAAAATAACGGAGTATAATCCTCCCACAAAAAAAGAAAGATTTTGTCGGACACTCCCAAAGAACAGTGATTCAACTGTAGGATCGACCGATGTCATAGGTACGAAAGACCGGCAGGCTCATTTCTTTCAAGATGCTTCATTGTAAATTTCAGTGGAACTTCAAGCGAACTTCACGAGAACTTCATATGAAATTACAACGAACTTCAGTGTGAATTTCCATTGAACTTCCTATGAACTTCGCTGTGAATTTCATGCGAAGTTCCAATGAACTTCAGCGTGAATTTCATACGCATTTCCAACGAACTTCAGTGTGAATTTCCACTGAACTTCCAACGAACTTCAATGCGAAATTCCATTGAATTTCAGTGTGAATTTCCATTGAACTTCGTATGAACTTCAGTGTGAATTTCATACGAAGTTCCAACGAACTTCAGTGTAAATTTCCATTGAACTTCCTATCAACTTCACTGTGAATTTCATACGAATTTCCGACGAACTTCAGTGTGAAATTCCATTGAACTTCCTACGAACTTCACTGTGAATTTCATAAGAAGTTCCAACGAACTTCAGTGTGAACTTCCATTAAACTTCCTACGAACTTCACTGTGAATTTCATAAGAAGTTCCAACGAACTTCAGTGTGAACTTGTGAAGTTTCATTGAACTTCCTACGAACTTCACTGTGAATTTCATAAGAAGTTCCAACGAACTTCAGTGTGAACTTCCATTGAATTTCCTAAGAACTTCACTGTAAATTTCATACGAAGTTCCAACGAACTTCCGCATGAACTTCCATTGAACTTCCTATGAACTTCACTGTGAATTTCATACGAATTTCCAACGAACTTCAGTGTGAATTACCATTGAACTTCACTGTGAATTTCATACGAAGTTCCAACGAACTTCAGTGTAAATTTCCATTGAACTTCATACGAACTTCCATTGAAATTCATACGAAATTTCAACGAACTTCGATCCACTTACACGGTGAATTACGTAGGTATTGAGTTATGATTTTGATTGTTCCAACCAAAGCAACCCGTTCTCGGTTACAAAGTACCACATGTTTGTCAAAATCACTAATATCGTGCTTCAAAAAATCTAATTACACTTGGGAATTTGCCAAAATCGTCTAGTGTATTGAATTTGTACGAACATTATAGCCGCAGTTATGGCATGTTTTCTTCCGTTTTTTTTTTTTAGTTTGTCCGTGGAAGTAGTCAGAGGCCGTTAGGACTAGAAAGATGAAATTTGGATATGATAAACTTCAGTATGTGTAGTTGATCCTCCTGCATTTTTTTTAAATTCGCTTAATTTTTCAACTAAAAAACGACAAAACAAATTTGCGAAACAGGCGACAAGAAGATGAGAGTTGCAGTTTAAACTGGCATGATATCAGCCACGGTGTATTGATCGCCCAACTCTCAATGAAAGCCATCACAGCATGCGTTTGGGTTTTTTCCAATAGCTAAAGAATGATGAAATTTAGTTCACTGATAGAGGGTGATTAGACGCCGTAAAATCCGCATTTTTTTAACCGTGACCTTAGAGAACGATTAACTTTTTCGGCCATGGTTAATGTCAAAAACCGGATGTGGGCCATTTTCTCGAAAACGGTTAGAGATACAGCGATTTGACGCCTTTGGACCTAAAGGATCATATGTAAGAGATATCTCGGTGACCTTGACCTCCTTGGACATGGTCAAAGTTAGAAACCGGAAGTTGACTATTATCTCGAAAGCGTTTAGGGATTTTGACCATTTTGAGATTTTGAGCTTATTTCCGACCCTTTGGGCCTAAAAGACTATATGTAAGAGGTTAAGAGTTCAGAATCGTATTTTTTGTGACCCCCAAGTGTAATTTTCGCTACTCGGTAGCGAAAACGGTCTAGTTTTTAAAACATATTTTGACAAAAAAAAACAGAAATTATAAAATCAAGAGCATCCAAAAGCCGCGTGACTTGTTGTGTACCTAAAAACATTCGAAACGGTCAAACTCTTTTGACGCGTTAAGCAAAAGTTAGAAAACCAGTTCACTGAATTTCGTATGAAATTTCCTTGAAATTGTTGGAAGTTCCTGGAACTGTATCCTGATTTTTATTAAAACATGTTTTAAGAAGTAGATGTTTTGAAGCGCGATATTAGTGATTTTGAAAAACATGTGGTACTTTGTTACCGAGAACGGGCTGCTGTGTTGGTACAATCAAAATCATAACTCAATACCTACGTAATTCACCATGTCAGCGGATCGAAGTTCGTTGAAATTTCGTATGAATTTCAATGGTAGCTCGTATGAAGTTCAATGGAAATTTACACTGAAGTTCGTTGGAACTTCGCATGCAATTCACAGTGAAGTTCATAGGAAGTTCAATGGAAATTCACACTGAAGTTCGTTGGAACTTCGCATGAAGTTCACAGTGAAGTTCATAGGAAGTTCAATGGAAATTCACACTGAAGTTCGTTGGAACTTCGTTTGAAATTCATACGAACTTCGTAGGAAGTTCAATGGAAATTTACACTGAAGTTCGTTGGAACTTCGCATGAAATTCACAGTGAAGTTCGTACGAAGTTCAATGGAAATTCACACTGAAGTTCGTTGGAACTTCGCATGAAGTGCACAGTGAAGTTCATAGGAAATTCAATGGAAATTCACACTGAAGTTCGTTGGAACTTCGCATGAAGTTCACAGTGAAGTTCATAGGAAGTTCAATGGAAATTCGCACTGAAGTTCGTTGGAACTTCGCATGAAGTGCACAGTGAAGTTCATAGGAAATTCAATGGAAATTCACACTGAAGTTCGTTGGAACTTCGCATGAAATGCACAGTGAAGTTCATAGGAAGTTCAATGGTAATTCACACTGAAGTTCGTTGGAACTTCGCATGAAGTGCACAGTGAAGTTCATAGGAAATTCAATGGAAATTCACACTGAAGTTTGTTGGAAATTCTTATGAAATTCACAGTGAAGTTCGTAGGAAGTTCAATGGAAGTTCACACTGAAGTTCATTGGAAATTCTTATGAAATTCACAGTGAAGTTCGTAGGAAATTCAATGGAACTTCACACTGAAGTTTGTTGCAACTTCTTATGAAATTCACAGTGAAGTTCTTAGGAAGTTCAATGGAAGTTCACACTGAAGTTCGTTGGAACTTCTTATGAAATTCACAGCGAAGTTCATACGAAGTTCAATGGAAATTCAAACTGAAGTTCGTTGTAATTTCAGATGAAGTTCACATGAAGTTCGCTTGAAATTCCATTGAAATTTACAATGAAGCATCTTGAAGGAAATGAGCTTGCTGGTCTTTCGTACATAGGAGAGTCAATTACTGCTGATTAAAAAACAATATCGGTAGTTGTGGATTGCACCCTGACAGTCCCCTTTTTTTACTTTACTAAAAAAAAGCGAATTCCCCTTCCCCAAACCACACGCACACACACACATGCACAGAACCCCACAATACTTAACCCTCGAGAAAATTCCTAGATCCATTTATAAACAAATCATCGACAAAATTAATGAACAAATTAAGAAAAATTGCATAAAATAGTTGTAAGTTTCACTGCACAGAATGAAACTCTCACGGTATCATTAAGCAACAATCAATTGAAATATTCGTGGAAAACGTGGAAAGCAGTTACAAGTGTACTGATAAAAGTATCTCGGTGATTGGTTCAAAATCATTTAGGATGTCAGTACATAAGTAAATGAATGCGAAATGAAGATAAAACTTCCACTTTTATTGTGGCATATGCAGTATATTCTAATTAAAATAAGTAATAGGCACTGAAATTGTAACAGCCAATTATTGTAATGCATGATGTTTAATGTTCTTTTATACTGCGAATTGTCTGAGGATTTGTTAACTTTTTCAGATAAATCATGCCTAAGTAAATAGAGCTAATTCTGCGATGTTCAAACTACAGTTTAAAACTCGGTTTAACTGATTCTGACTGGCTTAAATCCTTCTGCGGGTATATGTTTGTTTGTGCGTGTGTGTGTGTGCGTGTGTGTGCGCGCGCGTGTGTGTATATGCGCGTGTGTGTGTGTTTGTTTTGGATCAGCTTAAGCACCGTGAGTTAGAGGGTGCCTTATTCTTCAGCGTTACGTTATTCCGATGTTGGGAATTTTAAGCTAAGCAGAAATGTGGTGCTTGTCATGTCGCCGATTTGCTACTCCTAAACAAATCGGAGCATGAAAATGGCAATAAATCTTTTATGGTCCTAAAAAAAGGTAATTGTAACAAGCCTTACCTTCGTGCTGTTCATGCGTTTGACAAGCGCACGTTTCCCAAAGTCCCGTGTGAATGTTCTTATCCTTAGACCAGCTCGGTGTTGCAAATCCGATGACGTAGAATATGGCCGCTATAACCAGCGTAATGAAGATGGCGCCGGCTGTACCTCGAAGGCTTATCGTGTGCACCGCAACGTTCGTTCGTTTCGTCTGCATGTTTGTTTTCCTTTCAGGCACTCCACTTATTCTGCAAGAAAATTCATGTTATCTTGTATTTGAATCGGCGATGCCCTGTGTGGGTTTTAGAAAAGGAATGCTTTTTACATGTTCAAGATTGTAGTCATTTGCTTATGATTTCTTTTAGGTTTACACGCCCTGTTTCTGCATTCAGACTGAAACTACTACTGCGTTGTTTATTCAGTGTAGGTGTAACGTATCAAGTCAAAAAAAAAAAAAAGAAGAAACTAGACCAATTTTTTAAACTCAGTGAAACTGCACAAGTCAAGGTTATCTGCTTCTAATGGGATTGAACAATGACAATTGGGGGGGGGGGGGGTGGGGGTGGGGGTGGTTTCCCATTATGCAAGCACGAAATTCCAATACCAACTAGAGTGGCCAGTGAAACATATACCCGAGTTCGCGCACTAACTTCAAATTGCACAGGCAGAATGATATTTGTTTTGTAAATAAAACATGCATCCTCATAATCGACCTAATTGCTTTCTTTTCAATAATATATTCAAACAAACATTTGTAGCAAATATTCTGGACAACTGGCGCACAATGATAAATTTTTCCGTACTTTGCTGTGGTAGAACTCGTCAAGTATTGACAACAACTCATACTTACAGATCCAATCTCCACAAAAATATGACTTGAAAATGAGCCATGAGTCAACAAAAAGAATAGTCATTGGCAATGGGATTACTAGTACTAGACGTGAAAACATACAGCATGAGAAACTTAGAAATCTTGCTACTGTGATGCTGATCACAAATCGGGTTTAGAAAGCTGTAGAAAGTGCAATGGCCCTTGGGAAACTATCGCCCCCCCCCCCCCCCGACAGAGGACACATGTCAGGTTATAGTTGTCTGTGCCAAGCACTGTTTTAACCTTAGATGTAGACAACCTGCAATTGCAAAGAAAAACGTTATAATACGAATGCAACCACTTATTTTTCGCCCCTCTTTTCAAGAGAAATACAACACCCCGATATTCAAATGATTGGTGCTGATGGTTGCGTGGGTTGCTGCTACACGAAATGGCTACGTCACAGATAAAAACAAATCGCCTAAATATCACATACGATTTATTGATCAGTCAGTCTGTCGTTTAGTCAGTAAGCACGTCGGCAGCAGCAAATTTAAGAAGCTATGAGAAAGATCTGGATATTCATTTGTTTACTTTTTAAACAAAAATCCCATAAGAACAGAATCAAACCTTCCCTGGATCGCACAATTCGCGATCGACCCGACGTAATGGCACGTTTTGCAACCAGGCAATCTCTATTTTCAATTGTCAAGCGCCCAGTCACATTACATTTTCAAATTAAGTGGCGTCGAATTTCTACTGGATGGCGTTTTTACATTTTTTCAGAAATTTGATATTTATAATTTATATTTATCTTTTGATATTTATAATTCTTCCCCTTATATATTTTTATATAAAAGGGGTTGGGGGAGGGGGGGGTACTTGGTCCTCATCCAGACAAAGGTATGCGATTAATGAACAAAGTGGAAAGATGGCAGTTTGTAAAAAGCTAAATGAGGAAAAGAGTGCTGTTATAACCAAGCCAAATGGCAACAAGAGTGAGGTGTCAAATTATCGCAAGGCAAACGTTACGCAATGGAGGGTCATGCATAATTAGGTGAATGTTTAAGATCATTTTTAAAAGTGGTCAAACATAATCGTAAAGAATCAATCCGGTTATTGTGCAGAGAAACAGCATTAAACACGTTGAAAGAAAGGACACTTCGGCCCTCTAGCAAATTTTTGAGTGGGAATCGCTCTCCCTACCCACCCCTGTGGGAGGGGCTGCATTTGGTTGCATATGTATTGTCGTTCATGTCTAAAAGCCATAGAGATTAGGGCGATCCAAATGCGATTCAGGTGGAACGCTATTTCCATTTAAAGTGGGGGCGGGGGATAGTGTTAACTTAACATTTCCCACCATCAAAACCGAAAAGGAGGCGCAATAATTGTGCACATACACTACTCAGGTGTAAATGTCAGCGTAGTTCTCGTTCTTTGATTGGAGGCGGGTTTGCATTCTAGTTGCACGTGTGCGCGTGTGCTCATGAGACGGGTTTGCCGCCTTTACTCTCCTGCCACCCCATCGCGCGACGACAAACATAAATAAAAACATACTTTTTGAAGAAAAAAATCAAACTGGTAGCACCGAGTATCTGTTGGTGGTACTGAGGACCCGATTTTGTTTAAATTTTAGATTAGGTATTTTCAGCGAACGTAAACCGCTATAATAATAAAAAAACTATCTTTTTTTCGTTTTTCGTAAACGCTTTTTTACGCTTTCAGTTTGTGTTCCCCACCTTTACACGGAATTTGCCCCATTTGCGGTAATCGACACAGAAATTGTGAATTGAACTTTTCTTCACGTGTAGGCATACAATGAAAATAAACATTGCGAAAATTTGCCTTATTGGGCAATACCGGAAACACTCGAGTGTTCAAGTCTTCGTTACAACAAATTAACCACATTCCTTTTTTATCTCAGTGATCTCACCCCATCCTTCCCCGTCTAAGCGGGTTTGAAGTGAGGATGAATAAATAAGGGCGGGTAACCGAAGGTCTAAAGGTGGAGAACGCGAACTAAGCTTTTATTCGTAAAAAAGCGTTTTACGGAATTAAACGATAGTTTTACTTCGCAAAAGCTAACGCTTATCTCTACCTTTACACGGGATTAGGAACTGGCTTGGGGTAAAATCCGCTTTGGGACATCTCGTGTAGATAAGTTCTTTCAATGCGAACAACACTTTTACCGATAAATCATTGTACGAGCGAAATAAAGGCATCAAAGTACTAATGCGATTTTTTAATGAGTCTTAAACGAGTTAACAATCTCGATGCAAAATATCATATATACTAGAAAGTAAAATGAATTATACTGAAAGAACTATAGTGGTCTGCTGAAAGCTAGATCCCATGATCTCTCGCTATGCAAAGGATTTCCCCTGTCAACTGCTCGGCTGAATGGTGCCTCTTTGCTTGATAAGTCAATGCTGTTGAGTTGTCCAGCTTCACGTTTACTGACCTGTTTTCCAGACAGGGTGCAGTTGGGTGATCTCTATCTACACAAATCTTAGTTCTAGCCAATTTATATGTTTGAATTTTAAGCTGGAGGCCAGGTGCCAGGTTTCACAGTTTTCCTTTGAAGTAGAAACCCCACCCTTTGGACGAGGCGCCTGTCTGAATTGACAGCAAGGGGTGGGAGGTCTGGACGGATAACCCCGGGATAGGCATTCTGGGGATAACCATCTTTGCTGGTCATCGATTTCTTTTGAGAAGATGGCGACTAGCCTGTGATGACCCCTTCTACGGCCGACTTTACTGCCCTTGAAATCGCCTGTAGTGAAGTTTGCCCAGTTGCATGGTCTTTTCCGTGGCTACTTGTAGCCTCAGCAGAGACTCCATTTCGGGCAAGCTTCGTGGGCTGATAGAGAGTTATGTCTCGAATAAATAAGGCATTTCTGTCCCATCTCTCTTTTGTGGTGTAGGCTCTGGTTAACTCCAAGTCACACTTCTCTCCCAGAAAGGCTATCTGCTGCTTCGGCACAAGTTCTGATTTTGCCAAATTGACCATGAGACCTGGCTGATGAGCCTGACTTACTGAGAAGAGTGTTTGTAGTCTCGCTGTTGGCTAGGAACCAGTCGTCCTGGTATAGAAATACGTGCATACCCTAGAGTCTGGCCCATGATTTCAACACCTTCATCACTCTCGAGGATACGTACGGGGCAGTAGATAGGCTGAATGGAAGTGCCAGAAACCTGTCTTGAATGGAAGGGAATAGCAATGTCGGAGCCAGTTGACTACTCGACACGGGGCTTCCATTTCTACCCAGACTTTGTAGAGACAGCCTAGCCTTTCTCCTGTGCCCAAAAGTCTTTGCAGTTCAGTGGTATCTTGCAATAAAAGAACGAATGGGAGGCTCCTCTTTGTCTCCGTAGAGGATGCCTGCTTCTACCCTTCTAGTCGTGTAAGTTCTTTAATTATATTTCTCAATGGTATATCCCCCAGCAAAGTTCGCGTCGTCTCTGCCGTCGGCAGGGGCACAGGGATATCCTGAAACAATGTGGCTGGGGGAGATGGGGTGCGGATTGGACCTCTGCGTGCCGCCGCTGGGTCCCTCCAATACTGCTATCTTTTTTCGGCGATCTCTCGGAGCCAGATAGGCCCTTAGACGCAGTACCCCTTGTGGATGGATGTAGAGAGGAAGGTTGCGACAAGAGCTCTCAATGCCTCTCTGTGTCTAACTCGACCATTGTCCCTGGAGGCACGGAGCGATTCAGCTTAGATTTTTGCCTAGCCGGGGCTCAGTTAGCTAAGTATCCTCTGATGCTAGAGCCGGAGAATATTCTGACAGAGGCGTATCCTTAGATTCAGAAACAGCCTTCTGCTTTCTGCGTTCCTCCTGCAGCTCTTTGCATCTCTTGTTCTTCATACAGTTTATCTCTATTGCCTTCCACTCCGTATGAGAGAGATGCTCACATTCAATGCATGTGTTCTGCTCTTCGCATAGTACTAATCCTTCCGCAGACCTGCACTTGTCGAGGTGCGGGCTGCTAGCAAACGATGGATGCCACATGCTGCCTTGTGCAGTGAGCGTTCTGTTTCTACTTTGCCTGTAACAGAACGACCTCGGGACGGGTATAGGCGAAAGGGATAACCCTCGTAGTAGCGATTCGCAGGTACAGCCACGCGGGTGGAGCCACAAGGGAATACCCACTCTTGCTAACTCTCCTACCAAAGTGAGTAGAGCCACTCGGTTCTGCCCTTCAAATCGGTGCCTCTACCCAAATGGGTAGTGCCACCTAATGCCCGACAAGCCCACACGGGCGGAGAGTGGCAGTATCCCGTGAATCTAGATACAGACATATAAATCCAATCGACACTCTGCTAATTCAGTCACAGCAGCTCTGACAAGAGAATGGCGTTGGGGTTATGTGGAATGGTGTGGAGCCAAGGCAACGGGAGAACTTACCAGAGCCACCACCTGTCTCCGTGCCTCTCCAACACGCGATCTGACAGAAATACCCTAACAAACAGTCAGACTGACACAGCTCCTAGTGTCTGCAGGTAAAGATGAATCTGCTGATCCGTGGAGAAAATACGAGAACCATGGTACGGTGACATAGACCGAGTTTGTTTACTCGTGGTCAACAATACGATTCCTGGTGTTACAACGCGAATATTATCGGAGGACATTCCATTCAGAGATGTGATTAAAGAAATTACATATCTGGCGGAAGTAGAAGCGGTAAACCCTCACGCCGATAAAGAGCAGCCCCCCAACTCCCCATTCGGTTGATCTCACAGAGTGAGGCGCCAGAACAAGAGGCATTTCTGGCTCTGACTACTAGTGCGTCCATCTTGAATTCATCAGAAAGCACAGTCACTGCATTCGCGATGTCCTCACTCGTAGAAAGTGCAATAAGCGAATCCTGGTGGGAAAGCATAAGTCTGAGATGTCGTCCGGATGGCGAGATCATCTCTATCCAGACAAGGTGTGCCGAACGAGACGTTAGCGAGCCGGGCTATTTTTTTATAGTATCTCTGAAAGGCACATCCTCGGTGCAATGGTGGAAAGAAGCTACGGAAGGGCTAGTGTTTTTCTCCAGGTGGCGTGAGGTCCGGAGTGGAAAAAGTACGGATAGAACGCCTTCCCGCCGCCACGGGTCTCTCCACAGACGTTGGCCCCCTTCTGGGGAGCTCACGAAGTTTACTTCCCACGGAAATATGAAAGGTCGGAAAACTCGTCCGTTTCATCCTCTGCCTCTTCCCATTGCGAACCCCGGACCGTCTGGGTTTTCCTCTGCAAATGGGCGAAGCTCGGTCTCCTGATGTGCGCTGTGTCCCTCGATGGTGTGCAAATCTCACGTTCCTTATTGAACGGCATGGAGGCCAGGGCATGAGTCTGAAGTTCGTCACAGTCATCCAGGTTCAACCCAACGAATAACAAAGATAGCAGAAAAATATGTGGATTCGTTCGAAACGGTCTAAAAGCTCTCCTGCTCCCCGAGATTCTGGTGTCACCCCGGCTCCATTTTCCTTGTTTATGTGTCTATAAGTTTTTTTATTTGGCTAAGAATGTGATTATCTTCCTATCTTAGGTCAAAAGATAACTTTAGAAAGCAGAAATACGTGTAAAAAATGCAAAGAGCTCTCCTGCTACCCCGAGGCTTTGATGCCACCCCGATGGTGGTCGCCGCTAGGGTGGCATAAGAGAAAAGGCGATGATAAATTTAACTGTGAATTTGGTGAAAAGGTTTTTCTTTGATTATTTTGTCTTCTTTTTTCTTAATTTGGCAGTCTGCATTTAGGAGTTCAAATACAAAAATTGTTGAAAAGTGGGTCTTTTTAACTCCGGGTTTAGGTTACGTTTTAAAATGTTATGGATAGTCAACCAGACTGATCAACTGAAGGGGTCCATGCATAAACCTGATAACTGCAGTTATCGGCAGTGGAGAAAAACGCTTTTAAAGTTTGAAATTTTAGTAACAAACATAGGTTTTTCCGACAGCATTTTCCTAAAAAAATGCCCACTTCTAATCGGTTTTGAGGTGTAAGACTTACATATGTGATAGAACAGAGGCCAAGAAATACCGTGGTGGTAATAGTGCATTTTCCTGATAAGTGGAGTTATCAAGTTTATGCATGGACCCCTTCAATTGTAGTTGAGTACCCCCTTCCCTCCCCCTCCCCCCCCTCCGGGGAAACCCCATTCTCCTGGTTCTTGGTGGGAACCCAAAAGGTCGGTGTGGACAGTGTGCCTCTAAAAAGGAGGCCAATTTTGCAAATTACGCTTTGGTCGGGACTGGAGAAAACTGCCACAGCTAAAAATGGTGAGTATCTGGTCGTGCAAATTGCATGCACCAAACCCAGCAAATGGAGAAACGCGTTACTAACAAAAAATTGACCTATTTTTTCGCAAGAAAACAAGTAAATAATGTTGAAATATTACCTTAAAGTAAAAAATACCCGCTTGTATTATCCTGTCATACAGTGATGTCTTTGCAGAGGTGTAAATATGCCCGTTTTAAAAATGATGTTTTATAGTTTGATAAAATCAATACATCTCCGAAGCAGTCCTGGCTTGATTTCATTTACCAATTTCGACGCTCCAGGCAGAGGCTATTTCTCACTCTATTCTTCGAGGTGGTACAAAAACAGCACCTGTACAAATCCTCATCGATGCCTCGCTCTATTTTCAACAACTTCTAACTTTCTCGTGGCACTCTTTCGATGATATTCTATGAAAATAAAAGCAAGGCCAAGAAAACTGTTCACTCCCTACTCTTGGTTAAGCTTTTGATGGAAAATAGCAATCGCCTGCTAATCCTTTTTTTCCCTCACAAACACATACGTGAAAGCGTCGGCTTGGCTTAGGTGCCGCCGTGATATGCAACGTGCGAAATGTCGGTCCCTTTCGGAGCAATTTTATCAAACGTACCCACTTATTTCCAAATTTTAACTAGCCATCAAATAACTTCAAAGTGGATAATACATTTATTACTTTTTCAACAATTGTGCATATGTATTTCACTTATATTAAGTTACAAAAACTGAATTGCTTTTGTTTGAAAGGAAACTAAGCAAAGAACGTCCACGGAAATCTAGAGCACGGTGTATAGTGTTTTATCAATTTCAGCATCTTTCAGCACCCATTTGAACCCAAATTTGAAAATGCAAATCTGTTAAAGGCAATCACGCTAAAATGAGCGAATGAAAGTGTTATTTTTAATGACAATGCAGGAAATATAGTTAATCGCTGAGATGTAATGTTTTACGATTAATGTACACCAAAAAGGGCCACACCACAACAGCGAGAACTTAGACACACTTTTAATTCATTAGCTTAATTGGTTATTTTTTCGATCGCCTCCAGTATGATGAAAGCTGGCAGAAAAATAAAATCAAAAGGCAAATTTGAACGCCTTTTACTGTTGACCCAATTCACAGTCGGTTCTTTGTCTTATGGTTTGAAAAAAAAACCTTGGTCATCACATGAAGTTTTCCAGAGATATCATAGAATACACTGAATTGCAGCCACCGTTGTAACATTTTTTATAAAAGAATACATGTAGACACCAACAATGCTTATGACGCCACCCTGAACATATAAACATTTCGTGATATATCATTTTACGCGACATTAAGTTGATATTCCATGCTCTTTTTACCAATTAAAATATGATATAGTTCCCAAGTCGAAGTATTCAATGTTTAAAGTGAAGCCTTTCCTGTTAGTTTTCATGAATATTCAAGATTTATATCATGATACTTGTGACGGATACAAATATTCTGTTTTGCGTGGATGCATTTTGTTAAAATCAGCCCATGGCCCAATTTTACCATTTGTTACACGTACATTTCTTACATGGAAATCTATTTTTGTTGGCAAAAGTAAGATGAACACAGAGCTACTTCAGCCAAAACAAAAGCTCACAAACATTTCATAGCCTCGTTCCTCGGTGCCCAAAAGCTAACAACCTTGTCTAGCTTGCCAACTTCGTACAATTAGTGAAGCTGCACAGAGTGCAATCATCATAGTGTATTATTCGGTGTCAGTCATATTTTTTTTGGCCATTAAAATATCTAGTTCTATTGTTGCCACATGTATGCTTACATGAACCGTTGTTATCGCAATAAATGCAAGGGAATGACATCGTGCATATTACGTTCCCAGATATAAACATGAACTGTGCAGTAATTCAACGCATCCAGAGGGAGAGAGGGTGGGAAGGAGGGAGGGAGGGAGGGAGGGACGGACGGACGGACGGACGGAGGAGGGAGGAACGGAGGGAGGGGACGGAAGGGTACGGGAGGGAGGGGATGGGAGGGAGGGAGGGAGGGAGGGAGGGAGGGAGGGAGGGACGGACGGACGGACGGACGGACGGACGGAGGGAGGGGATGAGAGGGAAGGAGGGAGGGAGGGGACGGGAGGGGGAAGGAGGGGACGGGAGGGAGGGAGAGAGGGAGGGAGGGGACGGGAGGAGACGGGAGGGAGGGAGGGGACTGGAGGGGACGGGAGGGGACGGGAGGGGGGAGGGAGGGGACGGGAGCTAGGAGACGGGAGGGAGGGAGAGGACTGGAGGGGACGGGAGGGAAGGAGGGAGGGAGGGAGGGAGGGAGGGAGGGAGGGAGGGAGGGAGGGAGGGAGGGAGGGAGGGAGGGAGGGAGGGAGGGAGGGAGGGAGGGAGGGGGCGGGAGGGGACGGGAGATGGGAGGGAGGGGACGGGAGGGAGGGAGGGAGGGAGGGGACTGGAGGGAAGGAGGGAGGGAGGGGACGGGATGGGACGAGACGGAGGGGATGGGAGGGGACGGGAGGGAGGGAGGGAGGGAGGGAGGGAGGGGACGGGAGAGAGGGAGGGGACGGGAGGGGACGGGAGGGAGGGAGGGACGAGAGGAAGGGATTGGATGGGAGGGCACGGGAGGGAGGGAGGGAACTGGAGGGGACGGGAGGGAAGGAGGGAGGGAGGGGACGGGAGGGAGGGAGGGGACTGGAGGGACGGGAGGGAAGGAGAGGGAGGGGACGGGAGGGAGGGGATGGGAGGGGACGGGAGGGAGTGGGGGAGAGAGGGGCGGAGAGGGAAGGAGTGAGGGAGGGAGGGAGGGAGGGAGGGAGGGAGGGAGGGAGGGAGGGAGGGAGGGAGGGAGGGAGGGAGGGAGGGAGGGAGGGAGGGAGGGAGGAGGGAGGGAGGGATGGGAGGGAGGGAGGGAGGGAGGAGGGAGAGGGAAGGAGGGAGGGAGGGAGGGAGGGAGGAGGGAGGGAGGGAGGGAGGGAAGGAGGGAGGGAGGGAGGGAGGGAGGAAGGAGGGAGGGAGGGAGGGAGGGAGGGAGGGAGGGAGGGAGGGAGGGAGGGAGGGAGGGAGGGAGGGAGGGAGGGAGGGAGGGAGGGAGGGAGGGAGGAGGGAGGAGGGAGGGAGGAGTAGGAGGAGTAAGATGAGAAGTAGGAGGATGGATAAACCCAGGGGCACTCCGATATAAAAATTTAGTAAATATCAATACAAAAGGTATGAATACAATATTCTGATCCCTTCATTTTTTATGGGGCGGCAGTCAAGTTCAATAATAAGCACCTTTTTACTTCACAAAAGCCATTTTACTTCGCAAAAGCTTTAGACGGGAGTTCTCTTATTTACAGTAACCGACGCACAAATTATGCAGCGTACAATGTAAAGAAATATTGCCAAAATTGTCTGATCGAGTGAAACCGGAAACACCCAAGTCTGAAAGGCTATGACAACACAATACATTCCTTATTGATACGCTGAACAGTGAATACATATTTCTGAAAAGAAATCTGAGAAGATTTTTTTCACGAAGTTACCAGGATAAGAAGTGTTCATTTGGTTTTTGGATGTATTGATACTCACTTTTGTAATGTTTGATGTTGCGACGAAGTTTTGAAGTGTTTGAAGTGCCAAGCTGACTAGCACCAGGAATCATACTGCTGGCTACGAGTAAGTAAACTCGATGTTTATCATGTAAAATGTTTCTCTGTTTTCTCAACCGGTCAGTAGATCCATCTTTACCAGGTGATTCACGGTGTTTGGTCAGACTCGGTGTTGGAGAGGCACGGAGGCAGGTGGTGGCGTTGGTAAGTTCTCTCGCTTTCTTCTTTCACGTAACCCCAGAGCCATTGGTTTGCCAGGGCTACTGTGTCTTGGGCAGGGGGTTATTGTCACTTCCCTCCCCATGGGCTTAAAAAGGACGAACAAGAGAATAAACAGCTGTCACAGCCAGCGTCGGGGAGGGGGTTAGACCATGAGGATGAGTTCCAGGACGGGGAATCGGCGGCACTAACCCAACCCATCCGGCTTATGGACGGAGTATGTTCACCTACAGCAGCAGTTCTATGTCGTATTCACGCCCCATCTTCCCCAGTCTACCATCCCAGTGCTGCCCCCACCAACGTCAGGAAAGAGCCACCCGTTCACTTAACGTCTGAAAGCGAGGTGCCAGAACAAGAAGCCTTCTGATATCATCCTGGCTGAGAGGGACGCTAAGGTTCTGGAAGGCTTCGCTAGACAGACATTCAACATAACTTCAATGCAAGACCACACGCAGAAGCATTGAAGGAAGCGCTAGCAAAGAAGGGGATATTTTACCCTGTGATCCTAAAACTGATGAAGTGCGAATCAGTGGCTACCCGAGATATTGGCTAGAATAGCGGCAAATCAACTAATTTTAGTGTGCAATTGAGAAGGGATCCACTCTTGCTGCACTGTTGGTAGTTAGTCAAGGGGGCACGTGAATTAAGGCACTCGGATATCCTGAGCCAGTCCGCGTTATTCCCACCACAAGATACTGAAAGGTGAAGGTGGAAAACGCAGCCCTTTGCCAGGATTTGGCTCGGATGTGTCGCCCTAGACTCCCCCCCCCCCCCCCCCTATGCAAGAGCACAGAGCAACATCGCGGCAATAAGGCCTCACAGCAATATATGTAAAAACGAACCCGGTATCGCGTTTAGATGAAGAACTCATCTTCAGACGATATCATTCGTGGGCTCACGGTGTCGAGTAGTCAAGTGGCTACGGCAAGACTTTCATTCAAGAAGAGTGGGTTTTGAGCTGGGTAGAGCTTACCCCATAGAAGAGAGATGACGGAGAATTGTCAAAGCCATTCGAACGATTATTCCCTATCCACCCATGAAACATACCGAAATGAAGTCTTTTACTGGGCTTACTAGGAGCCACAGAAAAGACAGTTCACTTAGGCAAGATTCACTGCTGAAGGCTCCAAAGAGCAGTACAATTAGCTGTGGTTCAGGGATCAGGTCGACACCGGGTAGTTGTCATTTCTTCATAAGTGATCGAGGTCCTTCACTTGTAGCCGTACCCAGAGCATCTGTTTGTAGTAATCCAGACCCTCGTCCACTCTCTGTCGATTCAGAAGGATACTTCGTCCAAGACATGAGGCTTCTACTTGAGGGGGGTGGGTGGGGGGGGGGGGGGATTGAGGGAGGTCTGGCTCTCAGCAGATCCCATCGCTGGTAGTCTAAGTGTGCTGGCAGACCTGGCTACCAGAGTGGGAAGAGTAGTACAGACAGAGTGGTGCCTGAGTCAAAACTCATTTCAGTGAGTGGTGGCTCAGTCCTCCTGGGGCGTCCCTACCTGGATCTGTTGGTCTGTTCTCTGACACATCAACTGCTTTCCAGTGTCAGTGGCCAGGGGATATTTTACCCAGTGATCCTAAAACTGATGAAGTGCGAATCAGTGGCTACCCGAGATATTGGCTAGAATAGCGGCAAATCAACTAATTTTAGTGTGCAATTGAGAAGGGATCCACTCTTGCTGCACTGTTGGTAGTTAGTCAAGGGGGCACGTGAATTAAGGCACTCGGATATCCTGAGCCAGTCCGCGTTATTCCCACCACAAGATACTGAAAGGTGAAGGTGGAAAACGCAGCCCTTTGCCAGGATTTGGCTCGGATGTGTCGCCCTATACCCCCCTATGCAAGAGCACAGAGCAACATCGCGGCAATAAGGCCTCACAGCAATATATGTAAAAACGAACCCGGTATCGCGTTTAGATGAAGAACTCATCTTCAGACGATATCATTCGTGGGCTCACGGTGTCGAGTAGTCAAGTGGCTACGGCAAGACTTTCATTCAAGAAGAGTGGGTTTTGAGCTGGGTAGAGCTTACCCCATAGAAGAGAGATGACGGAGAATTGTCAAAGCCATTCGAACGATTATTCCCTATCCACCCATGAAACATACCGAAATGAAGTCTTTTACTGGGCTTACTAGGAGCCACAGAAAAGACAGTTCACTTAGGCAAGATTCACTGCTGAAGGCTCCAAAGAGCAGTACAATTAGCTGTGGTTCAGGGATCAGGTCGACACCGGGTAGTTGTCATTTCTTCATAAGTGATCGAGGTCCTTCACTTGTAGCCGTACCCAGAGCATCTGTTTGTAGTAATCCAGACCCTCGTCCACTCTCTGTCGATTCAGAAGGATACTTCGTCCAAGACATGAGGCTTCTACTTGAGGGGGGTGGGTGGGGGGGGGGGATTGAGGGAGGTCTGGCTCTCAGCAGATCCCATCGCTGGTAGTCTAAGTGTGCTGGCAGACCTGGCTACCAGAGTGGGAAGAGTAGTACAGACAGAGTGGTGCCTGAGTCAAAACTCATTTCAGTGAGTGGTGGCTCAGTCCTCCTGGGGCGTCCCTACCTGGATCTGTTGGTCTGTTCTCTGACACATCAACTGCTTTCCAGTGTCAGTGGCCAGGGGATATTTTACCCAGTGATCCTAAAACTGATGAAGTGCGAATCAGTGGCTACCCGAGATATTGGCTAGAATAGCGGCAAATCAACTAATTTTAGTGTGCAATTGAGAAGGGATCCACTCTTGCTGCACTGTTGGTAGTTAGTCAAGGGGGCACGTGAATTAAGGCACTCGGATATCCTGAGCCAGTCCGCGTTATTCCCACCACAAGATACTGAAAGGTGAAGGTGGAAAACGCAGCCCTTTGCCAGGATTTGGCTCGGATGTGTCGCCCTATACCCCCCTATGCAAGAGCACAGAGCAACATCGCGGCAATAAGGCCTCACAGCAATATATGTAAAAACGAACCCGGTATCGCGTTTAGATGAAGAACTCATCTTCAGACGATATCATTCGTGGGCTCACGGTGTCGAGTAGTCAAGTGGCTACGGCAAGACTTTCATTCAAGAAGAGTGGGTTTTGAGCTGGGTAGAGCTTACCCCATAGAAGAGAGATGACGGAGAATTGTCAAAGCCATTCGAACGATTATTCCCTATCCACCCATGAAACATACCGAAATGAAGTCTTTTACTGGGCTTACTAGGAGCCACAGAAAAGACAGTTCACTTAGGCAAGATTCACTGCTGAAGGCTCCAAAGAGCAGTACAATTAGCTGTGGTTCAGGGATCAGGTCGACACCGGGTAGTTGTCATTTCTTCATAAGTGATCGAGGTCCTTCACTTGTAGCCGTACCAAGAGTATCTGTTTGTAGTAATCCAGACCCTCGTCCACTCTCTGTCGATTCAGAAGGATACTTCGTCCAAGAGATGAGGCTTCTACTTGAGGGGAGTGGGGGGGGGGATTGAGGGAGGTCTGGCTCTCAGCAGATCCCATCGCTGGTAGTCTAAGTGTGCTGGCAGACCTGGCTACCAGAGTGGGAAGAGTAGTACAGACAGAGTGGTGCCTGAGTCAAAACTCATTTCAGTGAGTGGTGGCTCAGTCCTCCTGGGGCGTCCCTACCTGGATCTGTTGGTCTGTTCTCTGACACATCAACTGCTTTCAAGTGTCAGTGGCCACAACAGGTTTTGTATGTTTTCCCACCACAAGCAGTTCTTCGGCAACTATTACTTAGAGCCACGATATTTCGAGGGAGCAGACTCATTCTCATAGCACCGTGGCAACCATAGGGTCCGTTGTTCACTCTGTTGTCACTATACAGGTTGATGAAGTGCCTTCAAATCCCTTGCTATTCCGGGCTCCGGACTGAGCTACTCTCTATCCAAAGAAAAATACCGAACGCCAAGTCGAAAGGCACTTATCATTTCTTGCAGACCTGACCAGAGCTAGTTCTAAGCAAACTCTTTCAAATTACATCAAACGAGTGATATTAGAGTCATTTGATAGATCCGCAGCAGATTTAAGTATTCTGACAGACTGTAAAATCAAAGCTGATCAAATGAGGCAGATAGCTAACTCTTTGAACACATAATGCTTCGCTAGAAGACATCTTTCGAACAGGTGTTGGTCGTCCTCGAATACATTTATTAAATTCTACTTAAAAGAATCCACTCAAAAAGGAATTAAGTGGACCATTTATTGTTATTAATTTCTAACTCTGGTTCTCCGTCTGTTACAGCAAGAACCACAGCCAGAGCCAGAGATGGGCCACGCCAAGTAAGCGAGGGCGCAACTTCAGGCGATCTGCAAGTCCAAGCACAGAGGAGGGAAAGCAGCGTTGTGCTGATAATTTACCTTTTACCAATCAGATCAAATTTTTGAGTTCATCTCTAGCACTAGTTAGCGTGCAGCCTATTTATTTGTAGAGATCATGTGATTCTTAGCACTATGAATTAAAATATTAATTTTGGACATTTCATACACATTTCGTGTGTGTACCATCCGTGGGAGGTACAAGGAATGCTAGTGAGGCATATGAGTGCGTTTGATCACGTCGTTATCCTTTGCACTGTTGTTTGAGTCTAGTTAATTAAAATGTGTCTCTACGTGTACATATAATTATCCAGACTCTGGTCTATCCTTCTTCTTGAAAGGGGGCAGGGGCAAGTAGGCAAATGAATGAAGCCAACCTATATGATGACTGTTAGCACATGGCTATACCAATTAGCCAATTTGGCCCTCATGGGTAGAGCCACTTCAAGTAGATAGCTCCAACATGGTCGGAGCCGTATGGCTAGGCTGTCTCATGAACAGAGGAATTCGTGGTTTGGCTCTACCCAAGTTGGTTTATCGTTCTTTCTTTGTAGGACCTTTTACTTTAGGATATCGTACTTCGATATTGTAATATTGCTGAAAACTCAAAAGCACTGTGATGTCATTATTTACTAGTTCAATACATATATCAGTAAAAGTGTAGTTCGTATTGAAAGCACTTTTCTACATAAGGCGTGCCAACCGGTTTTTACCCCAAGGCTGGCTTCTACTCCCGTCTAACAGTGGAGATAAGTGTGAAGTAAAACTTTATTATTTCGTAAAAGCTCTTTAGAGTAGTTCGCGTTCTCCGCCTTTAGACCTTTCTTTTACCCGCCCTTTCCATCCCCACTGCAAACCCAGGGGGGGGGGGGGGGAGTACTGAGATTAAAAAGGGATGTGGGTAATGTCTTGTCATTCAGTCTTTCAGACTCGAATGTTTCCTGTTTCACCGAATAAGGCAATTTTGGCAATGCTCATTTCCATTGTTCGTGTACATGTGTGGGAAAGTTCAGTTGATAATTTATGTCTCAATTATCGAAAATAAGGATATCCTGTATAAGGTGGAGAATTACGCTTTTACCTTTTTAAAAGGTGTTTTACGAAATAGTTTGTTGCAACACGAGGTTCTGGAGAGGAGGGGGAGAGTGACCGAGCAGAAAAGGAAGGAGGAGATGGGAGGCGAAACTACACATGATGAGTGTGATCGAAGAGTTGTCGTGTGTATACCTGACGTGTATATCATAAATCATAAATTTTAGCCCATGAAAATATCTTTTTTGCTGCAATTGCGTCTTGGTAAAAAAAACTAGCATGAAATGCCGTTAACGATTTTTGAGAATTGTGCAACAGGTATGTTCGAATCCCAAACATACTCCGTTTTTCACGATGCTTGGCACCAGTGGAATGGCTTTTTTCAGCACGAAGACGACGTTTCAAAACATGTTTACATTTAAAAGGCTTTATTTAAGGAAACTAGTCATAGGGGCGGTTAAATTGGTAGCATTTTGTTAGAATAGCATCAGATTTGTTTGTTTTTATTTTTGTGTGGTTTGTTTTTTTTTTACCAACACCTACACTGAACATGATCTCAGCATGGGAACGTCATGTGTTGCTTGGAACGTATCGAAACGTTTCATATAAAAAAGATCACAGAAAATAAAATATAACTAGACTGGCCAGTGTTTTTGTTAAAACAAAAACGGATATGTCCCCCCCCCCCCCCAAATCAGTCACGGGAAAAAATTCCTTGCTTAAAAGTATAACATTGGCGAGCCAAAAATTTTTAAAAATCACCAAAAATACACTTTTACAGAAAATAAAGAAAAACTTCGCAGTAAACATCTGCACTATGTCTGGGTTCTTCTTGCCACGTTTCAGCCTAATCCAACAAACTTTTTCGGAGATATCGCAACAATATGGCCAAAAAACTTAAAAATCAGAAATTTAAAAAATCGCCAAAAATACATTTTCAATGGAAATGAAGAAAAACTTTGCAGTATACATTTGCGCTATATGTGTGTTCTTCTTGTGCCGTTTGAACCTTATCCAACTGTTTTGGAGATTTAGCCTGCCAAAGTGAACAAATGCACGAAAACCTCCCTATGTTCAAAAATTTGCCAAAAATAGATTTTTTGAAGGAACGAAAAAAATAACAAGGGCATCATCTAGACATGTACCCCAATATGTATGTATGTTTGAAAAAAAATCGACTCATTAATTTCATAAGTACTCACTGCGGACAGACGGACCGACGGACTGACGGAGAGACGGACGGAGAGACGGACGGATGGACACGCCAAATGCTATATATGTCTCCCTTACGGGGAGACATATAATGAAATATAATTTTATCTTTAACTTTATTTCATAAAACCAAAGGTATAACTGGATAGCTATTAATGAATATAAAGCAATCTTTATAAAACACACACAGAAAACTAATTTAACCATTTAAGGTCATATTTTCCTCCTTGAATCCTTGCCAGGAGAGCAACGAACGACACTATATCCGAAGATATTTGGTCGGAATTTTCAAAGGGATCAAATTTTACTAGGCTTGTTTATTTATTACACAGTTAATTCCTCAGTAAAATAGAGCTTCCGGGCAGTTTATGGGCCCCGTTAGGCCAAAACCGCGAGAACTAGCGCGTTACTCTCATGGCATGCAGCGTGGGCAGGCACGACGCAAGATTTTTGGAGCTTCTAGGGGCGCCATAAAGCCCGTAACTGAAAGTTGAGCTCTTTGTTTTACTCTTCTGTGCACCTAATCAATATTTTTAAATATTTATTTGGATATACTTAGAAATACATATTGATGAATTTGTGTAGTTTTTAACCAAGTTTATTTCCACTCGACTCTTAAACATTCCTATTTTCCAAAAAACAGGTTGAGAGTCATCAAACCTTTACTTTCAAATGCACATATGTATGTACCTGCACTTCTTTATATTAACTGCAGTAAAAAAATTAACTATACGTTTTAACTATAACATAAAAAATTCTACTTAGCTCTCAATTAAGCAAAACTGCTATGCACTAAATTCTTTATAACTCAACAAAAAAACGACTGTCTAGCGTAAAAAATACTCAGCAATCATAACATGAAAAACATCTCTAGGCAGAGAAGAGCAAGCATCTACAAAGAATCTAATACAGCAGAAACTACATTGTTGCTAAAAAATGTGAAACAATATTATGCATACATTTTTTTCAAACTTTTTAAATATTAATATGACGTTTTCACAATAAAACATGCTAGGTTTTGCTGTGAACGTAAGAGAGGGATCAGTCTCATTAATACCAGGTGGAAAATGAAGCAAAATGTAACATTGTTATATTAAGGACTATACTTTAAAGAAAAAAAAAACAGTGACAAAAATGTGAATATTATGTTTGAATGATGTACTAGTCTTCTTTAGTTTCAGAACGCAGGTTCAAGTTTAGTCTGAACACTTCACCATATTTGCTTTAAACCAGTTTTTTTTACTTCCTTGCAGTAGCGCATGGGTGAAAGAAAAAGGTTGATGATAAAAAAAACGGTCACTTCACTGTATACCTGATTTTTTTCACCTGTGCCAATTGTTTTTATGCCTTGTGTTAAGTACAGCTGGGTGTTCTAAATACGTTCATGGCAACAAAAGGCCACACAATAGCTTTGCATAGACCGAACGTACAAGGTTCACAATAAATTACCGACTATAATTCGAATTTTCAACAGTTACTTGTTTTATTTTAATTTACATTCTTGAACATACCACACTTACTAAAGGCACAGCACCATAATCCCGCACACTTTAATTCATGAGTGTTTTTTTTTTTCACTAACGAGCTAGTTGTTATCAGGCATCCTTGTTTTATATACTGACGCCGGCTGAGCGTAGCTGCACGAAGCTGAGTATTCCCGCCACGAATGTGAACACACAGCCGATGATGGAGAGAGCGTACGACCAGCTCTGGTGATCTTCTTTCACACCATACAGCACAAAGCCGATCACCATGAAGATAACTGAAACACAAGGGTCTTAAAAATAACTTTTCCCGCACAAGTGGAACCTCGAAAACAGCACCACCGATGGGGCAAGGGGAAACTGATTCGTTTTCCGAGGAAGTTTTAATGTAATGTTCTCTTATGAGCAGTACAGTATCGGTTCTTTTGACAATTGGTCCTTTTCTCAAAGTGGCCCCAATTTACGAGGTTTATTGGGGTTTATTTATCCCAAGGATAAATGTTGGCTAGACACCGCACCGACGTCGGATCAACGTCGGGATTCGGTTGTTTATGGAAGTCGAACTTCTACCCCCGACATTGGACAGACTTTCATTTTCCGACGTCTGATCGGATAGGTAAAAAATCGACGTCTTGCGGACAGGAGGAAAAAAGAAGCGGAATGGAGGTCGAAACAACGTTCATCTATCGACGTTATATAGTCGTCAGGGAAAGCGACTTTGTATAGATTCCGGGAAAATACTAATCTTGAATCGCCATCTTGACAGGCGCAATCCTATAGTGTTTCCACTCCTCCCTCACAACACCTCCACCATTGGTCATCCGGTCACGTAGAATATGTATGAAGTCGATTTCCATGAGTATTTGTTAAAAAAAAGTAGGTGGGAAAAAACATGCCCGCTGTTGAAATTCTCATATTTTAAGCCTTCGTTTTGATTTCCAAAGTGACCTGTCATGGCTACCATTTCCCATGAGCTATAACACAAGGAGGTTGTTTTTTTTTTGGTTGTGGGTCCAAGGTCAATACAACGCCGATTCAAAGCTGCGCCAAAGACGTTGGTAAGGTGTCGAAGAAAGTGGCGATTTGGTCACGATCAAAAGCAATGTCTAAACAACGTTGTTTATCCAACATCTATTCAGCGTTGCCTCAGATACTTTTATTAAGACGATGACCACAACCAAATTACAACGAGAGTGAATGTTGTGCTTTGGTCGGGTCGACGTCACAATCTCAAATCGACGCTGCGAACCTTAGAATGTTTACTGGGTTGGATAAAAAGGTTTTCCGTTGGTTAGCCTCATGACGCCAGCTCTCACCACACACATTATTATATCACCACATACTGATTCAGTCCCTGCTACAAACCATCAGTTCTACTCACGCTGTTTATCACATGTTTCTTCCACTTTTTCACGAATCCGTTGGGGTGGGGGGAGGGGTGGGGGTGTGTTGCCTAAATACTCTGGCCCAGACTACGCATGAGAAAGTGGTGGGGCAGTGAACACTAGTTTGATTGACATGTGAGCAAATGTACGGCTCCATGTCAAACACGGCCACATAATAATGTATGCGAGAAGCCGCGCCAATCTTACCGGACAGGAAACAGACGACGACAAGGCCGATGATGGTAGAATTCTTCCTCACTTACCGGACAGGAAACAGACGACGACAAGGCCGATGATGGTAGAATTCTTGCTCACTTACCGGACAGGAAACAGACGACGACAAGGCCGATGATGGTAGAATTCTTGCTCACTTACCGGACAGAAAGCAGACGACGACAAGACCGATTATGGTAGAATTCTTGCTCACTTACCGGACAGGAAACAGACGACGACAAGGCCGATGATGGTAGAATTCTTGCTCACTTACCGGACAGGAAACAGACGACGACAAGGCCGATGATGGTAGAATTCTTGCTCACTTACCGGACAGAAAGCAGACGACGACAAGACCGATGATGGTAGAATTCTTGCTCACTTACCGGACAGAAAGCAGACGACGACAAGGCCGATGAAGGTAGAATTCTTGCTCACTTACCGGACAGGAAGCAACCGACAAGGCCGATGATGGTAGAATTCTTGCTCACTTACCGGACAGAAAGCAGACGACGACAAGACCGATGATGGTAGAATTCTTGCTCACTTACCGGACAGGAAACAGACGACGACAAGGCCGATGATGGTAGAATTCTTCCTCACTTACCGGACAGAAAGCAGACGACGACAAGACCGATGATGGTAGAATTCTTCCTCACTTACCGGACAGGAAACAGACGACGACAAGGCCGATGATGGTAGAATTCTTGCTCACTTACCGGACAGAAAGCAGACGACGACAAGACCGATGATGGTAGAATTCTTGCTCACTTACCGGACAGGAAACAGACGACGACAAGGCCGATGATGGTAGAATTCTTGCTCACTTACCGGATGGGAAAGAGACGACGACAAGGCCGATGATGGTAGAATTCTTGCTCACTTACCGGACAGAAAGCAGACGACGACAAGGCCGATGATGGTAGAATTCTTGCTCACTTACCGGACAGAAAGCAGACGACGACAAGACCGATTATGGTAGAATTCTTGCTCACTTACCGGACAGGAAACAGACGACGACAAGGCCGATGATGGTAGAATTCTTGCTCACTTACCGGACAGGAAACAGACGACGACAAGGTCGATGATGGTAGAATTCTTCCTCACTTACCGGACAGAAAGCAGACGACGAGAAGACCGATTATGGTAGAATTCTTGCTCACTTACCGGACAGGAAACAGACGACGACAAGGCCGATGATGGTAGAATTCTTGCTCACTTACCGGACAGAAAGCAGACGACAACAAGGCCGATG
Source organism: Protula sp. h YS-2021 (assembly GCA_949752745.1). Lineage (NCBI taxonomy): Eukaryota > Metazoa > Annelida > Polychaeta > Sabellida > Serpulidae > Protula > Protula sp. h YS-2021. Next base: position 52,197,195 of record OX457026.1, on the reverse strand, counting down.
ATGGTAGAATTCTTGCTCATTTATACCGGACAGGAAAAAGACGATGACAAGGTTGATGATGGTAGAATTCTTGCTCACTTACCGGACAGGAAACAGACGACGACAAGGTCGATGATGGTAGAATTCTTGCTCACTTACCGGACAGAAAGCAGACGACGACAAGACCGATGATGGTAGAATTCTTGCTCACTTACCGGACAGGAAACAGACGACGACAAGGCCGATGATGGTAGAATTCCTGCTCACTTACTGGACAGGAAGCAGACGACAACAAGGCCGATGATGGTAGAATTCTTGCTCACTTACCGGACAGGAAACAGACGACGACAAGGCCGATGATGGTAGAATTCTTGCTCACTTACTGGACAGGAAACAGACGACGACAAGGCTGATGATGGTAGAATTCTTGCTCACTTACCGGACAGAAAGCAGACGACAACAAGGCCGATGATGGTAGAATTCTTGCTCATTAATACCGGACAGGAAAAAGACGATGACAAGGTTGATGATGGTAGAATTCCTGCTCACTTACCGGACAGGAAACAGACGACGACAAGGTCGATGATGGCTGAATTCTTGCTCACTTACCGGACAGAAAGCAGACGACGACAAGACCGATGATGGTAGAATTCTTCCTCATTTACCGGACAGGAAACAGACGACGACAAGGCCGATGATGGTAGAATTCTTGCTCACTTACTGGACAGGAAGCAGACGACAACAAGGCCGATGATGGTAGAATTCTTGCTCACTTACCGGACAGGAAAGAGACGACGACAAGGCCGATGATGGTAGAATTCTTGCTCACTTACCGGGCATGAAGCAGACGACAACAAGGCCGATGATTGTAGAATTCTTGCTCACTTACTGGACAGGAAACAGACGACGACAAGACCGATGATGGTAGAATTCTTGCCCACTTACCGGACAGGAAACAGACGACAACAAGACCAATGATGGTCGAATTCTTGCTCACTTACCGGACAGGAAGCAGACGACGACAAGGCTGATGATGGTAGAATTCTTGCTCACTTACCGGACAGGAAGCAGACGACAACAAGGCCGATGATGGTAGAATTCTTGCTCACTTACCGGACAGAAAGCAGACGACGACAAGACCGATGATGGTAGAATTCTTGCTCACTTACCGGACAGGAAAGAGACGACGACAAGGCCGATGATGGTAGAATTCTTCCTCACTTACCGGGCATGAAGCAGACGACAACAAGGCCGATGATTGTAGAATTCTTGCTCACTTACTGGACAGGAAACAGACGACGACAAGACCAATGATGGTCGAATTCTTGCTCACTTACCGGACAGAAAGCAGACGACAACAAGACCAATGATGGTCGAATTCTTGCTCACTTACCGGACAGGATGCAGACGACAACAAGGCCGATGATGGTCGAATTCTTGCTCACTTACCGGACAGGAAGCAGACGACAACAAGACAAATGATGGTCGAATTCTTGCTCACTTACCGGACAGGAAAGAGACGACGACAAGGCCGATGATGGTCGAATTCTTGCTCACTTACCGGACAGGAAGCAGACGACAACAAGACCAATGATGGTCGAATTCTTGCTCACTTACCGGACAGGAAGCAGACGACAACAAGGCCGATGATGGTCGAATACTGCTCACTTACCGGACAGGAAGCAGACGACAACAAGACCAATGATGGTCGAATTCTTGCTCACTTACCGGACAGGAAGCAGACGACAACAAGGCCGATGGTGGTCGAATTCTTGCTCACTTACCGGACAGGAAGCAGACGACGACAAGACCGATGATGGTAGAATTCTTGCTCACTTGGTGCACGCACATATACAAGCAAATGAGTAGCAGGGCAATGGCCAGACCCACCAGGCCGATGATGATCATTGCTTGTGTGGCACGGAACCAGTCTGAAATCAAATGCCGCATATGCTATTGCTTCGTTTATCTTTATTAAACAGAGATTCTGGATCAATCGAACGCCTAAATAAAAATATAGTACATAAATTAGACGGTTATTTTCGCATTTTATCAGAGTCATTAATATTTGCAATCAGATAATTCTAATCACTTTTGGATATCTAAATTTCAGTTTCATATCTCATTATTAATGAAAATCAAAAACAAAATAAGGCATTAAGTGTAACATACACAGTGTGGATCTCTCATTGTTAGAATCTATCGGGAAATTTTTGCGCATGCCCTGAACCCTCATTTTATGTTATTTTGAATATCTTTACCCGCCCTCCAACAAATGTATTTCTCGCACTGGAATTGCTCAGAAGCTCTCCCTAATTTGAGCACAATAGCACCATTGGAAATGCTTCCTGGCTGGTTTCTTTATTTAAGATTCATTGAAAAAACAAATATGGTGTGACTGACATGGAGATTACACCAAGGAGCATCTGGGGGCTTTCCACAGTAGATACTACTTTATATACATCCTAAAATTCAGCGCTGTGCAACGAAATTTCTTTAATCTGGATCTATCAACACACGCGATTTATCAACCGCTTCTTGGCGAAGTACAGCTCCAGCATTCCAGCCTTGCCATGTGCTGCTTCTAAAGGTTACTTTGTTATTTTGATATTAATAAAACACAACTGCAGTGATGTTTACTGAGCTTTGCTACAGACAAGTTTTTGGCTCTGATAAATGATTAAAGGTGAGCAGGATAACTGCGGCAACCTACATACCAACGAACTGTAGCGAGGCCCACAGTGAAAAATAACTTGATAAACAGTGTTATCTGCAAAATATTAGATGGGGCGGAGAGGTAATTTGATAATGAAAACCATGCATTTAAAGTGTTCTTCGTAAAACTTTTCAGGTCGTGACACTATGAGGGTCAGTGGGGAGAAGAGGCCAAAGAAAAGAATTGAAAAAGATTACCCATTGCACATCACATGATCGCTATCGCTATCGTGAATAGCAACTTAAAATTTTGGTTTAATTACTCTGACCAATTGATAACAATATTTTGAAATTGTAAATAATTGGTTAATATATGTGTGTGCTTGAGAAATGACCTTAAAATGCGTTTTACTACAACTGTGGTAATGGCCTCGTTTTACCTTCACTGGATTTATTTTCATAACATACGCAGCTTTCCCACAAGCCCTCATGGCTGTTTCTGTACACCTTCCAGTTCGGGGTAGCAAATCCGATGACGTAGAAGATACATGCCAAGACAATCAGAACAAAGATGGCGCCAGCGGTGCCTCGAAAGCTGATTGTGTGAACTGCGACAGTGGTCGGCATGCTGGAGAATGAATGGAGTAGATCTCGTGGAAGCCTGAAAAAAAAAACATCATACCTTGGACCCTATACTATGTATATTAAGTATGTTTCCGTGTATTTGAACGGACGTTGTGATTTTCTGTGCATCATCTTTGCACTTTGATGATCAATGGTTTAAAATTATGCGGCAAGAAAAAGGTAATGATAAAAGAAAAGATATACAGCTGTACGGATTCCACCAAACAGAACAATCCTTACATGTGAACAAGACCTTAAACTTGCCGCTCTGATGATACATTCAGATCCTGATTAAAAACTGAAATTGTATGTCAGCGTGAAAGGGATAATATGAAATAAACAGGTGACTGCTAACTTAAAGACAAAAAATAAACAGAGCTGGCATTGTAAAAAACGTCAAATTTGCGCCTTTATTTCGATAGTTTAGTTTCTGCACCATTTAGAAAATAAGCCCGTTTAAACATAAAAGCCAAGTTATGGGCTCAGTTGTACCCACTTTTATTCATCATAGGTTATGTATAAATTTGCCACAGCAAGACCTTTCAATTTAAGTCGATGCAAAAATATCTAGGGCCAATGGTTCCCTGACCGATCGCTGGAGATCGGAGATGGAAATATAACACTCGTTCTGACAAACTTATTGCGATCAGACACGTCCCCTTTTAAAAAATAAAATTAGTCTTTTGGCAAAAGGCCCATAAGTTCACAAAACAACAGTTGTATTATGTAAAACTAACGTTTTATTTCGTAAAACGTGTTTTTACGAGTAAAAGCGCAATCCGCGTTCTGCACTTTTAGAGGGGTTCCCTTCCGGTTTAAACCTTTCACGCAGAATAAAAACAAACTTTTTTGTAGCATTAGAACTAGCCTATCCAGCCATCCATTAATTGATCAATCGAAATGAGGGAATCCTCTGGCATTGCGTCACTGATTGACAATGGGCATTCCCTTTAAGCCCCACTCCGTGGTTGAATAACGCACCCAGGCTAGTTGAGGGATCGGTGGGTGGGAGAGTAGGTTTAAGTGGAAAACGGGAATTGCGCTTTTATTCGTAAAAGCACCTTTTATGAAATAAAACGTTAGCTTTACTTCGTAAAAGCTTTGAATTCGCGTATCTCCACTTTTAGATGGGACTTGAGTCCGGAGCAGGGGAATCTGCCATTCTGAACTGCATCCACAAAAAGGTTGCGAATTACGTTAGATACGTAAAAGGTCATCACAAGGATGCTAAAGTTGAAATGCAGTTAAAGATTGAATAAAATGCCAATGTTCCACTTCTTTTTAATATTTCCAAAGAGCCTGGGTTGGGGGGAACACTCTCAGTTCCATAACAAAATATGGAATGAGAAAGTTACATGGGATCAGAATGAGGAGATCTGAAGCATGTAAGACATGGTTCGATGGGTTTTAAGATTAGTGATTGCGATCCCAATCCTACCGCCTACTGGATGGATCCCAAAGTCGGCACTCAACATCAAGAATATAAATGATAAATCCAAAAATATCGATATCTTGACAATACGACCGTAAATCTCAGAGATTAACGTAAAAAAACTTAACACTGCTACTGATTGAGCCTACAGTGTTCACAATATCAAAATAACATGCTGTTCTGAGGCTAAAACTGAGGTAATTGATAAAACTCAATTGCTCGGTAAGATAAGAACATAACATAAGGTCGAAGGCTTTACCCGCAAAACATACAAAATACGACTAGATAACCTTTCTAAATTCTAATACTGAATGAATTTTAACTTACAAATGGTGAAAAGTTTCACTCCAATGTGTTTTCACGCACCTTGGGACGATTATGGTCCCATGAGTGTGGTAGGCATGGTCACCATGGACTAATACCCCTATTGCTAGTGCTGGTAAGGGACAACGGGAATAGGTGGTACCGTGTATGCCCCCTTGTTTGGCCTTGGGGCCCGAAAAGAGTGGAGAACAGCAGGAAGCGGGCTGTAAAGTCCGTGGTGACCCTGCTTGAACGAGAGTAGTGTCTTAAAATGGAAACATTCTTTGACATTCAAAAAAATAACGTCCGTGCAAGTGAAAATATCGTTCTGTTGTGATCAAAAACACTTGCGTTGTAGTATTCAGGGTACGAAGGTATGGCCTGGAAGTGTCGCTACTTCTTGCCTTGAGCCCATTGCTATGTCCCTTGGTAAATCCCCCTTTCTGCTTGCCCTTGCCTTTCAGCTTGGGGGTGGGTTGCTTGCAATCGGAGTAGAAGGAACCGTAATGGTAGTTTCTGCAGAGATGAAAGTGCCTATAGCGTAAAGGCCTGTCAGGTCGTTCTGCCAAAATTCTTTAAGATAATACTTTACATACGAGTTGGGGGAGGACCAACAGCCTGTTTTAAGTACATCTGCTAAAGACACATTACGGAGAGCTCTGAGGGAATTTCCTATTTGGCGAACATGATGGGCTTTAATCTTGCATTCGTTTTGGAGGCCCGTATCGGTCTGTGCCGTTCATAAGCTACCAGAATGACCTTTTTAATGTAGTTTGAGATAGTTTGTTTAGAAAGCCTTGTTGAAGTTTGGCATGAAGAAGATAATGAGGGAGTTTTTACTTTCCGAGCAGTATGTCTCCGAAATTGAAAGATATTGGCGCAGTGCTTTGGGACACAAAGAAATCCGGCCTTCGATCACGTGTTCCTCTTTTAGAATCGGGAGCACAATGTGGTCAAAGGTGCCCCGATCTTAGGTGACAATGTGTGTCTTACCCATTAAACCAGCTCTGGTAGTAAGGAAAACTTTATTCCACTCACCGTTTTCTTTTATCACTTCTCCGTTCAGTGAATGGATGTCGCTTGTCCTTTTACCGGACGCTAAGGCTAGCAAGAGTGGAAACCTTACCGTGGCGGCTTCCTCAGCGAAACTCCCTGGACACTGTAAGTAACGTAGCATTAGTGACAGGTCCCATTGGGCAAAGTTGGATTGTGGGGGAGAGGAATTTACCTTGAAGTGTCTGATTAATTGTGACAAGGCCGTATCCTCACCCGGGTCATAGCCAGTGGATGCTTCAAGTCTAGAACCAAGGCGACTCGACAACCCTCTATGGATCCTACTTTCAATTGTCCTTTCGTGAACAGGTGGTCTAAGAAATCCGCTACCACTGCGGATGACGCTTGAACGGGGTCCAGTTTAGAGGTACTACACCAAAAGGCAAACTTGTTCCACTGCTATCTATAAACCTTCGCTGTGGATTGCTTACGGCTGTTTACCATCTTTTCCACCACGTGTTTGGAAATTCCTTTTTCTCTAGGAATGGCGGGTTAGGCACCACAGGTGAAAATTCAGTAATTGTTAGGACGGGTGGAAGTGGAGCCAATAGGGCTAAGATATAAGTTCTTTGTGACAAGGTAATAGAATGGACTTGATCACCTTGCAACGGAGGAGCAGGGTGAACCACAGGCCTCTGGAGACCACGGGGCTAATAGTAACAGAGTTGGAGGTCTCAGCTCGATTTTCCTCTGCAATACTTGTAGTAAGATTGCTTGGGGGGAAAGGCATAGAGTACTTTCTGTAGTGGCCATGGGCACTTTAATGCATCTACCGCTCAGGCTGTTTGATCCGGGCATGGGGACACAAACCTTGGTAGCTGTGTTGTTAGTGCATTGGCAAATAGGTCCCCCATGAGGATTGACCTGCCACCCACTGGAAGGACGACTGGGCTAGGCACCACTCTTTTTGGATGACCTGACCTGTCCTGGAAGCTAAATCGGCCAGCACATTGAGTTTTCCTGAGGTGTGACGGGCTACAAAGCAGATTTTGTGTTCCCGTGCCAGAAGCAGAATTTGAAAAGTTACGATCGAAAGTTGGGGGATTTGGTTCCTCCTTGCCTGTTTAGATACGCAGGTGCTGTAGAGCTGTCCAAAAGAATTCTGACACTCTTGCCCTTGAGTTGGCCCGATAGCTTGTTTAGGGCTATCCATACCACTCGGAGTTCCAGCCAGCTGATATGGTATCTGTGAAAGGCCGTTAACCATTTCCATTTCCACATCCGACCCTGGCAATGAATCCCCCATCCCTGTGGAGTTTCCGGAGGGCATGAAAAAGAGACCCTTTCGTTCATGGTATTCGGATTGCACCACCAGCGGAGGAGAGAGAGCGCGGACTGGGACACTGTCATTGTAGCTTTGGGGGACCGTCCCTGTATTAGGGCCCCACTTAATAATGCTTGACACTGTCTGTAATGTAGGCGGCCCAGCGGGACTGTCCTTTCTGCCACAAACAGATCCGGCAGTGATTCCATGGTTTGTATTCTTGCCTTTCGATCGGCAGAAATGTTTTGAATAGCCCGTGCAAATTTCTGCTGCCTGCTTGCCGTGGGAAATGCTCGAGCTGCTGAGATTCCCATCGTTCCCCCAAGAAAATGATGTCTTGTTTTGAGGTCAATTCTGACTTGGTCAGATTTACTACCAGACCTATGTGTATCGCCTTTTTGACCAGCTGAATCGTCTGGCGATAGGCTACCTCTCGACGAGTGTGTGCTAGGAACCAATCGTCTAGGTATTGGAACACATACTCACCTTGGAGTCGTGGCCATGCCTACAGGACCCGCATGACCCTTGAAAACACTTATGGGGCTGATGAGAGGTAAAAAAAGGGTGTACCAGAAACCAAAAGCGCTTTTGTTTTGTTTGGAAACATAGGTACTTCCTGGCCGAATGGTTTAGGGGAACGTGCAGGTAAGCATCGGACAGATTTATCCCCATTTATCCTCTTTTATAACCTGTGCTGTATCCATCTGGAAAGAGGCATTTGTAGGAACTGGTTGAGGGACGATAGATCTATCATTAGCCTCCAGCCCCCTTGTTTTTTTCGGTATCAGAAAGATCCTGCTGAAAAAACCCGTCTGTTTTGTGGCATTTACTCTGTAACCCCATTTTGCCTAAAAGTCTTTTAATATTCCCTGTAGGGCTAAGTCTTTTTCTTATCCCTGCTGATAGAGGGTGGCTAGGTTGCCTGGGGCTTGGGGTGTTAAGGGAATGGGGGCCTTTTTGAAAGGGAGTGGACAGCCGTTCCTGAGTCAACTGACTATTCTCCGGGAAGCTCCTAATTTTTCCCAAGCTTTCCAGAATCTGCCTAGCCTTCCGCCTACGGGCAAGGATACGTTGCAGGACAGTAGATCGTTTAGATCGTTTAAGCCAGAAAAAGTATAACCAAGAGAAGAGTCCATCGTCTGTGAGCGGTACTTTGGTTGGCTGGTACCTGTGTTGCTGTGTGTTGCCCCTCCGCTTTGCTGTCTCCCGTCTGCTTGGACTTCTTAGGCGGTGGGGACTGCACCTAGGAGCTGGGAGTAGAATGTTTCCTTGAAGTATGCCGTTGCCTCTTGTGCTTTGCTGGCTCGCAGAAGGAAGCACGTGTCATTCTCGACATTAACGCAAAGTCATGGGATAACGACCGACTTTCTTGGTTCACCTTCTCCACCTCTGCTGGGGGGAACAGCTCTTTCCCGCCCAGGATGGAGGTATGGCGTAAGTATCGTAGTCCCTCGACACTTGCCCAGCAGTGTTGGAGAAATGCGTCTCGCCTTAAAAATACTGTGGACGTCATCAGGAAGGTTGAGCGTTTCATGACGTCCTGGGTGGCGAGAGACAGGCATTCTAGAAGTTTGGAGGACACCGGATAACTGAGTCGTAGATCCTCCCATCTTGCCCGTAGCGCTTTCAGGGTATGATATTGAAACGACATGATGTTTAGTATCTGACGGGCAGAAGACTCAATGTTCTTGACGTCCTTTTCTACTAATGGGATGTCTGAATCTGCGCGTACCGATGGCCTCCATCTCGATCTTGTCGTCGGAGGGGCCTGGGCCTAGGACGCAGTGCTTCGAGGCGTGGAACCGTGATAGCGTGTGACGCTCACTGGCGTCCCTCTTCTTAAACTCGTTTGCCCGCACAGTCACTGCATTCGTGATGCCCTCACTTGTGACTAGGGCAATGAACGAGTCGTGAAGGGGTAGCGACGTCTGGGATGTCATCCGAATGGGGGAGGGTCATCCCTTAGCTGTTTCTCCTACTCCTCCCCAACTCTTTCAAGAAGAGGGATAGATCAGACTTTGGGTATTCCCTGAAGCTACGCCCTCGTTTACTTTTCGTGGCGCCTCTTTGACTGACCGCAGTTCTTGATGTAACAGACGGAGAACCAGGGTTAGTATTTACTTTTTCTGTCGCAATAAATGCGATAATAGAACTCCTGTTAGTCTCTGGGTGAATTCTTTCAAGTAGAATTTAACGAAGGTATTCAGAGAAGACTTACAACCTATACGTAAAAAAATCACCTAAAGAAACATTATGTAATGAGAATTAGCTGCCTGTCTCACTTGAAGAGCTTTGATTTTACAATCTAACAAAATATTCGGATATGATTGAGCATTATCAAACGCTACTAAGACCACTCGTTTAATAAAATAAGACGCTGTCTACTTAGAAATGTCTCTTTGACTTGTTGCTCAATACTCCTCGGATAATGGTGCCTTCGGGATGGGAAGAGATGGCAGCCATATCTCCTCGAAGGTCGGAAAGCCTCTTGTTACTGTGTGGGATTACCTATGGATGATGGCTTAGGTTTACGAGCCACTTTGTCCCCGGAGCCATTTATTTGAAACACACCATTTTCCTCTTCTTTTGCCTGGCGCTAGAGCCTGCAGAAAAAGGTAGATTTTAGTGTAACGCATCTTGGACCAATCTCATATACCACTGCGCCACATTCAACCCGATCGGTTTGAGAGATAGAGCAGTCTTCTCATGGATCATAGCCCAGGATTGGTTTTAGAATGGCTGTGATGGCTGATCGATAACACTCTAAAGACGATGGTCTGAGGTATACTTTTTCATGCGAATAAATCAGAAAATCGGACACAACCACCTTGAATGTCTTAAGTAGGTCCAGTCTTTGATACCCACACAGCCGGAAAACTTATTCCAGTGTGATCGATAGACTTTCGTAGTGGATTGCTTATACACTTGAGTCATTTTCTTTATCATCGCGCCCGAAAACGCTCTGTTTTTCTGAAAGTTAGGGATAGGTACCACACTCTGAGGTCGAAGATGTGGGGTGGAGCAGAGATGCTCCCAGTGGATCTGGTAGAGAAGCTCTGGATGGCAAGGATTGAAGGCACTGCTCTACTCTGTATCGTGATAACAGGGTAAACCACGGTGCCTGGTTGCTGAGACGTTATCAGAATGAGTTTCCTCTCTCGAAATACTTAATCTGTGAGTAATAGCTGCTTCAGAACTGCCTGCGGCGGGAGGCATACAATACCTGTTCTGACCACCGGCATCTGAGGGCGTCTGACTTCCAAACTTCCGGGTCTTGGCCGGGTGAGATGTACATGGGTAGCTGACGGGTCAGAGAGTTGGCGAACAGGTCTAGGTAGGGGGACTAGATGGACGACGGAGCCAGTACCCTCTGAAAAGAGCCTTGATTCAGGATCCACTCAGTCTGGAACCCTCTGCCAAATCTGCGGGTGCCTCCTGCTTGTGGTGCTCAGTCACAGCAATCGAGTCGTCCAGCAGAACATTTACTGACCTGTTATCCATACGGGGGAGTAATTGAGTGATCGCCAACCGGACTACCCTCTGTTCTAGCCAATTTATTTGCTTCATCGCCTAGCTGGAGGGCTAGTTGGCATTCCATAACTTCCCCCTGAAGAAGTAGAAGTCCCAACCCCTGGAGGAAGCGCCGGCAAAAAGGGGGCAGGGGGTTAGAATATGCAACCCACGGATATACATTCTTGGGACACCCACCATTGAAGTCATCTATCGTTTGTGGAAGGAATGGTTGCAACCTGCTTCGGCTGCTTCCATCAGCCACAGCCGCTGTTACTGCCTCTTGAAACCTTCTGAAATGGAACTCGTCCAAGTGGATTGTTTTTCTGTAGGCCAACTAAAGATTCCATTTCAGTAAGACTAATGGATTGATAGGATGTAATCGTTTGAATGACTTTGACAATTCTCCCCATCTCTCCTTAAGGGATAAGCTCTGGCAAACTCCAAATTCCACTTCGCTCCTAGAAATGTCATTTGCTGCTTGGAAATAATCTCTGATTTGGCAGACTGACCAAAAGACCTGCCCGTAGCGTTTGTTTGCCAAGAAAAGGGTTTAAAGTCCGGCCTGAGCCTTCTCCATGTAAGCCAGACACAGGTCACCCAAGTACTAAAAGACACGTAAACACTGTATTGCCTACTTGTAGCATTTCATCACTGCACTTGGCGATAGAGAGGCCAAACGGAAATGTAAGAAACTTATATCTCTTCCCCCTTCCTGGTAGCATGGAAAATTGCATTATAGGAATTTGCATATATGCGTCTGATAGATCTATTTATGCCCCCAGGTGCCCAGTTGTAGAATATCTTTTATCTCTTGGTCAGTGTAAATTTGGAAAGTAGTGGGTCGTAGGACTCATTTAAATCCTACAGATCTATAACCACTCTCAAGCACCATGTTGTCTTTGCAAATAATGCTTGGAATCTGGCATTTTCTGTGCGGCCTGTTTGTTCAACAACTATTGAATAACATCGCAACTGATTCTGCTCGGAGCCCTGGCTGTAGGCGATCGCTAGATGTTCTGGAGCTTTTGGATGTAGGGACATCCTCGTCTCGACGCGATATCGTGGTTTCGTTCTTACCGATACCACTGTGAGGTATGGTGGCTGTGGGTGCTTTCCTCCTGCTGCCATCTTGGCAGGTGGGGAGTGGTGACGCGCCTACGAAATAGCTATCTGGGGTCAGAGCTTCTTTCAATGTCGTTAGTGTGTGTTCCTGCAGTGAGGCAATATATAGAGTTTGCCCAGACAGGCCTTCTACCATCTTGGCGTCTCTCTCAACTAAGGGAATATCAGATTCTGGCTTCACCCTAAGCATCCAGCAAACAGTTGTGCAAATGACTTGATGGGGTCAGGTTGTCCATTGTTCTATAAGGCACTGACCTGGCCCCTAACTGTTTGGATGGGTGAATTCTCTGCTCGGCGTTGACGACTTCGGTACTGGTGGCTAGAGCTAGAAAGGCCTCTTGTTCCAGAGCCTTGCATTGAGATGACAGTCTGATAAGAGGATTTTTTCTGCGTACGGATTCCCCGCTTCCATACCCACCATGCGTGTGATCTCTTTCACGATGTCCCTAAACGGAATGTCCTTCGGAAACTTTGTTAGCTCTGCCGCTGACGCGGAGCCCCGCGTTACGCGAGGGTTGGATTGGGAATGGGGTGCAAATTGGATAATTCCCTGTCGCTCCCGGGTCTCTATTGCTGCCACTTCTTTGGCGAATGTATTTCATCCAAGAGTCAGATGGGGTGGGTAAGCGCCCCTTCTTCCCCGTCTTGGAACTTATCCTCGGAGACTGACACCTCTCTGCCTAGGCGAGAAGGCCCTTTGCTCTCGTCTCTTCTCTCCTGGTCCTCTCCTTCTGATACAACGGTTTTACCTCTAAACGTGACCAGAAGGGACGAGATGACTCGCGACTATGTATGTATATGCTTCGGCTGCAGTACCGGAACATAACCTGGAAGAAGGAGGCATACTGAATCATCATCACTAGCCGGTTTGTTTTACAGCTGCGCTGCCGACGACGCCGCTGTCAACGGCGGGGCTTTGCATTGCTAGAACAATGGAGGGCTGTCATCGCTGTCGTCTCCTGTAGACAGACTGATTCGAGAAAAGTCACTCCCCGTTTGGTAGCACTGTCACTGGACAATTATTGTGACTATTTCTATTACAATGTCACCTTTAGCTGTGCTTCTTATAGAGGGGTGGCGAAATGAAGACTGCGACGAGAGCCACGCGTCTCTGAGTGTTTCCTTCTCCTCCGTGCCAATTTCTGCAACTGTCTCTGAACACACTGAGCTATTACGTTTCGCCCCCCCCCCCCTACCCGACGTGCCCTAGCTTGTAGATCACTCTCCGAAGCCAGGGCCAGCAGTGACGAGAGGGTGGAATAAGGCGGCTTAGTTTTGACTGCACTTGTCACAGAGGGCGTTAGGTTGCCCGCAGACGATGCGTACAGAGTCGTCTGCTTCCCCCATTCATGTAACAGAAATTTGATAAATAACCGGGCAACAACTAGCAGTTACACTGGTCTGAATATACCCCTTGTTAACTAGCCTTCTCTCCTATCCACACCAGATGGAAAGCGCAATACCCAAGCAGGGATAAAGCCAGGCGGGGATACCAATTTGGGAAGTTCCACAAGGGTAACCCACTTGAGTACACCCACACTTGATAACCCTGGTGACAAGCACACAGAGCTGACCCCCGTGAATCTATCTAGAAACATAAAAGCAACCACGACGCCCTGCTGAATCAGACACAAGCAGCCCTGGCAAACCAATGCCTCTGGTGCTATACGGAGCGGTGTGGAACAGAAGCCGGGAGAAATTATTAACTCCACCGCCTGTCAACGTGCCTTTCCAGTACTCACTCTGACACCAAACTGCCAACATATGTTCGGATGTTCATCTTTTGCTCCTTCCTTTTCCAGGTAAAGAAAAACCTGCTGATCGGTAGAGAAAACCGAAATAAAATAAAGATATTGCTTACTCGTGGCCATCACTATATAATTCCTGGTGTTACGTAGTTTTGTAATTCAAAACACATCGATTATTCCGCACTACGAGGTAAAAACACTACGGTAATAAGTACAAAAGTATCCAAAAGCCATATGTAGAGTGTTCAATTCATAATTTCTACGTTGATTACAGTAAATAAAGGAGGAGGTAAGCGAACGTTAGTTTTTGTGAAGTTTGAAACAAAACGACAACCGTTGCCAGAAGGGAAAGTCTCTGTGTTGATTATATCGCCAACAGCTTAACTAAAATATAAAAATCAACATTGAAATTATTAAACAATTAAAATACAAAAATCAACATTTAGGCCCCAAGTGTCGAAAATGAGGTCAAAAACTCAAAAGCTCAAAATTTCCAACCAATCGGATTCAAGATATATCCTCCTATCGCTGTCGGTTCACGGTTGACACAAAAGTCACATGACCTTTGACTTTGACCCTCAAGGTCAAGATTCTGGTTGATAAGTTACTCTCTACTCAAACCGTATGTATTCAGACAGAATTTTAAACCCCAGTCTTAGCCATTTTTGGTGATAAATAATGGTTCTAAAAATATTTTGATCTCAATTTACGGTTCCAGTGAGATATGTTTTCACCCTTCATACCTGCGCAAATCTGCACATGGCCGTATGTTAAACCGTCCAGGAGGAGTTGTCTGGAAACCGTTCTAAGGTAAAACATTCTTTGGCCTCAAGCTGACCTTGCAGGATGTCCTCCATCGATATAAGGTTTGGCAACAGAAGTTATGCAAATCCGTTCTTGTTTTGGCATGTATGGGCCTAAGATCATTTGACTTTTGGTTTCTGATTAAAACTTGCAGTTCCCCGTGACAGCAGTTCCCGTTTTCACTATGTAAGTCTTATAGCGCTGGACAATGACCAGTACATGAGGGGTGTAACTTTCAGAACGGTGAAAAACAAACTTTTGCGAGGTGCTAACCTGTTGTGTAAATACGAAGACTGTTTCTCGGAACTCGGGCATTGTTCACACCCTTTCTCAACACGCATAGGCACATAATACCAATTTACAAACTCATATTTTTGAATGTTATAGAATAACGTTTTTATTTGATGGCACAGCATATTACCGATAACTTATGCTGCAGCCAATGGCAACTAATATGTTATGATGATTGTTGTTGTCATTCCACTGGCCCCGTTCCCAAAACGTATCCAACAAATTGCAGTTAATTACATAAACAATCCCAAAAATGCGGTCTAGGCAGGCACCGACGACTAATCTCTGGTAAATAGGCATGCCACATTCTCCCCACCCTCAAACTCAACCCTGATATCGGATTAATATTTCCACAAATGCAAGCATAACTTATTTACATAACAACAAATAGTACACGTTAAATATTATCACCACTATCTGAGCGGGAACTCCCAGAACACACCATATTCGTGCTAGAATGCCCCTTTCATCACTTTCATCCCGGTGGGAACTCCTGTCACGTAACACCGGCATGTGACGCTACAAAACAATTAAACCCAATCACTCCAATTCTCACTTCTAAAGTCAGTACTCTTATTTTGCGGTCGTCTACAACACCAGACACCTAGCTCCGGACGACATCGATCACTTAGTTCACTGCTATCGAGGAAACACATTGAGAAAGCTAGATCAGCTTCATCGTGCACTAAATAAGGAAGTCTCGGGTCGAGCCGCCGTCTGATGCCATATGTTTCTGACATCCGAATACTCAGCCTGAGAGTGAGGATCCATTATTTTGTTGAGGGGGAGGTGCTGGATATCAAAAATTCTGTTTCTTTCTTTACCGATCAAAAAAAAACTATTATTATCATTTTCGATTAAATGCCGCACATGCCAAAAGTCGGTCGGCAAATTTCGGGATGTCGAAAAATCGTGACTCAAAACCGTGAGCTACAAACTGCTCATTTTAGGAAATGTAAACATTTCCTGGTTATAATCATAGCCTGTATATATATATATATATATGGTAAACGGAACAGACCCCCCCCCCCCGGAACGGACCCCCCCCCCAGGAACAGACCCCCCCCTTTTTTGCAGTGGTAGGAACAGACCCCCCTCCCCCATTTTTTATTATTATAATAATGTTTCAGTATCTCTGTGAAATTAAATTTAAAAAAAAAATGTTATTTTGGGGATAACAGAGCAGCGAGCAGATATCCAGAATCACTTTCACTTTCTATTGAATACATCTCCGGCTCTTGGGTCGGGGTGTGGGTGTTTCGCTAATCTGCAGATTGAATCTCCGTTAATTGTTTTGACAGAGAGGTTTTGATTGCATTTGAGTTCTGTAATTGTGTTATTTGTGTGATCTCACAGTCATTAATTGTGCTATTGCTAATAGTTTTATCAAATTGCAATTGCGATGAAACAACATCAATACATCCTTTCATCCCTTTCATTATGATGAAAGGACATTGGCACATGTTTTCATCGTGATGAAAAGGTGTTGCATTACTAATAAATACGCAATTTAAAATAATAAGTGAAAATTGTAAAATACAGAAAAATATATATATGAAATAAAAAAAAAACATTTAAAAAAATATATCTCAGTACATAATATATATATATATATATATATATGTAAATGGGGGGGGGGGGGGGGTCTGTTCCTGGGGGGGTCTGTTCCTACCAAAAAAGGGGGGGTCTGGTCCGGGGGGGGGGGTCTGGCCCGGGGGGGGTCTGTTCCTACATTCATATATATATATATATATATATATATATATATATATATATATGTATATATCTGTGTGTGCATATATATATCTGTGTGTGCATATATATATATATATCTGTGTGTGTATACTCAAACAATTTTACATAGTTCGATTCCAATCACATATATGAATATACTCCCAATGAAGGTGTTAAATTAATCTGTCAAAATCTTGTGGCTAATACTCGATTACCGAGAATTAAAAGCCGCGGAACGTAAGTACCTCCATTGCCTCGTGGCCCTCTATTGCATGCTGAAGTAAAATTTGAACTTATACGGTTAAAATTGGAAATTATAGTCGGCACGCTGTGCCAATTTTCCATGTGATCTGGCAAGCACAAGTGATGCCAAGACTGATCACAATTCAGCGCGAATGCGCGATCGGGATGCACCAAATTGGAAATTCGGCCTCATTGGTGCTAGAACTTATGAAGTGCAAAAAATCCACAGTGACACGCCTGAGAGTTCGTTTAAAGGAACCTGGGTCCACTGCAGACCGCTCTCGACCGGGGAGATCTCATGTTACTACCCAAGACAGGACCAAAGAATACATCTGTCACATCTCTGAGACCGTTTTCTTCTGGCAACAGTCACTACCAGGCAGACCCCCGGGGCCTATAATAACCGTGTCTGTAGCCAGACTGTGAGAAACCGGTTTCGTCGATACGGTTTACGCGCGAGCCACCCGTATCGAGGATTGCTGTTAAAGCCCGCTCGAAGGGGCGCGTGACTTCAATGGGTCAGTGCACATCTCTATTGGACACAGAGACAATGGAACCAAGGTCTTTTTTACCGATGAATGACTGGAACTACGCCGACGGAAGAGTGTACGCTTGACGCTGAACGAACGAGCGCTTTAGAAAACACCTGCGTTCCAGAACGCCCCATTATTTTTGAAATCGGCCAAAAATTGTCAAAAATACGACGTTGTGAAATGTTAGGCAGTGAATATATATATATATATATATATATATATATATATATATATATATATATATATATATATATATATATATATATATATATATATATATATATATATATATATATATATATATATATATATATATACTGTACATGTGCATTTTGAAATCGGCCAAAATTTGTCAAAAATATGACTTCCCGAAATATATATATTTATGTGATAGTGTTTGCACGGAGATTGATTTTTTCCAGATGCGTCCACCAAAACGGAGAATTTACTAACATCCAACGGCATTATGTGGTACACGGGGGATCTTGCCTCACTGAGGCTCTAGTTGTCTATAAGCATCCCTGACTTGGACGAACAGCACTGTTTGTGTTTCTCTTAAAATATAAGTTTTTGCCAATATTTGACCAGCTTTCGCCGAATCAATAGCAAAAAGCCTCACTGAAGACCTGCCTGAAAAAAATAAATAGAGAAAAGAAGAGTTTTTATATACCGATTTTTTAGAACATTCTGCTGAAATCGGTTAACAATGTGCCAGTATAATAGGATCATTGATCATTTTCAGCCTGGGATGATTATAATTTAGCTTACAGAAGTTGCAAATCTAAACTACTAATAGATGACTTAATGTAGCATAGGACCATATACACACATGGGCTGCTTTAAGGAAGGGAGAGAAGACAACTGCTAGACTAAACAGACCTCCACAACTTACGGCTGGTGAAGGAGCGCCAAGTACCAGGATTTTGTTATTTTTCACCGATTTCACAATGTTTGACCCATTTTGGTTCAACCCCAAAATAAAATACACACCCTATACAGGAATTTGGGGGAACTTTCCTGTAAAATTTCAGTGTAATTGCACAGGATTTGCAGGAAGAGTAGCAGTCTTTGTATTTTCCGGGAAATCGGCAGTTTTTTGGACAATATCTTGGCCAGTTTTGTGTAATGGCAAAAAAAAACGAGCTCTGTGGAGGACTAACTAGGAAATATTCCTGCCAAATTTCAAAACAATCGGACCAGAAATTTAGGAAGAGCAGAATTTTGAAAAATTGTTTGCACATACAAAAACAAGTCGGCTGGTCTAAAAAGGGTACATTCTGAAATAATCACGCGTTTTTCTCTTCTGTAATTAGGCCACCACCCAACCCCTTCACTCAAGTAGTACCAAGTCGATCCACGCTTCTGGCTCTAGCGATGGTTTAGAATGTAGCGATGGTGCAGAACGAATTCACACAGTGTTGAGTGCGTTGAGTTGGAATATAGGGCAGATATTTCTGCTACCCCCCCCCCCCCCCATCCCCCGCCCCGCCCCATCCCCAGTACAGCGTCAAATGTCTGTACAGCAACTTAAGGCATATACCCCATCCACACCATAAACTATAAATCAATAAACTGAAAAGTTGGATCCGCGTCGCCTGGCTGAAACACTCCCAAGATGCATTGTACAAGAAACTAACGAATATTCGTCCACTCACCTCTTGCAAGCAGTTGCAATACTAAACACTTTATATTAAGATCTGCCTCTATATCTATATTCAAATTCAATCCGTAGTTTGAGCAAAAGAGCTACAAAACACCGTCCTGAGCATGAATATCCAAGAACAGAAAACACCACGCCCCTGTGAGTCAAGGCAGCCAGTACACAGTGCTGTTTTTACACACCACGAACTGTGTGTTGTTTATAGCGACTGGGAGTAAGCCGCATATCAAAACACAATATACTCTAGGCTGTACTTGTGCTTTTGCTGCCTTTTTTCTCTATACATTCCCAGCAGCATCTACAGATTTGATATAGCGTTTTGTGATGAGCCGGAAAAGCGGGTATAATCCCAAATCGTATGCATCCCCAGCAAAACTGAAAATAACGGATTCAGATTGCAAACCTTTCGTTCCAATATGCTCAGATTTTGTAAGAAATATTGTTGTTAATAGACACGGGTTAAGACAATGATGCATCTGTGCGACCACTTTTAGGCGTTGTTTTTGGCCCATTTGTGTAGGCAGAGAGAATTACAACATATAAATCACACGACAGCAACTGACACACACTATAAGTGACGTATGTTTCAAGAGATGCTGGAAGGTTTCCAGATCTGCTACTGGCAAATGCATATCCCCAGTTAACATTGCGACGTTTTAACCAAAAGCAACGCCTAAACAACGTCACTTACTCAATGTTTCTTCAGCGTTATGTAAAAGCCGTCGATTTGACATTGATGTGTGGCTGCGACCAATCACAACTAAAGCACAACCAAACTAACGTTTTATATCGTAAAACGGGCTTTTACGAGTAAAAGCGCAATTCGCGTTCTCCACTTTTAATGGGTTCCCTTCCAGTAATATTTACCACGCAATAAAAAAAAAAAGAACTTCTTGAGGTACCGTTCAAGATCACTTAACCCTTCCATCCATCCTTCTACCAATCAGAATGCCCGAGACGTCGTCTGCTAGTCTCGAAGAAACGACATTCCCTTTTTAGCCCTAAACGGCGGAAAGCACGCCCAGGCTAGTTGGGGAAGGATGGGTTGGGTTAAAATCAAGTTAAAAGTGGAGAACGCGAATTGCGCTTTTACTCGTAAAAGCTCGTTTAATGAAATAAAATGTTAGTTTTACTTCGCAAAAGCTTTGATTTCGTTTATCTCCACTTTTAATGGGACTTGAGTCCGGAGTAGGGGAGCCTGCCATTCTTGAACTGCCCAAAAAGGTCGCGAATTACACTATGGCTTGCAAAAGCTCGTTGTTTCAATAAGGAGCGCTGGGCACTCGAGACAGAAGAAGAAATAAAACTTGCCAGATAAGTTTCAATTCTTTTAATGATTTCCTAAATAAAGTCCGGAGGCATGCCATTCCGGTCTTTTAACATAAAATAAAATCAGAAACAAAGTAAAATATCACAGCACCTGTCAGTTGAGATGAGAAAGGCTTCCAACCATGCCTTCATCTTCGAGAATTATGACCATCCCCCTCCAACCGCCCACCGGATGGATCCCTACCTCAAGTTCTCACTATTCACTTGCTATGTATTGATGAACAATTAAGTTTATTTAGTAACACTACAATACGCTCGTAAATCCATTTACGCGAATAAACTCTCTGACACTTCGAGTAACGCGACTGAAGTACCTTACAAGCCATGCTATTCATACTTAGAAAAAGAGAGACTCCATTGTCTAACTTTTCTTTTTTCAAATTTTTCTAATTTACCACGTTAATTTGAAATAAACTTTATAGATTGACTAGATAGTTCTAAAACTACTGTAAATCGTTATAAAATGAAATACAGACAATTTTCAGCTAAATTGTGACTGTTTCCCTATATGGGGCGTTATGGCCCCATAAGACCATAATGACACTATGGTCTCTTATACCATGGACAATAGACCGGTCTTTCGGTCTTCCGGACACAAACGGGTGTACGGTCACTGCGGCACGTCTGGGACCGACACGGTCCCCCCTTTCTTTCTGAAAGACTTGAAGAAAGGAGTTCAAAACTTAAGACCCGAGTAGCCGTAAGACCGAAGACTGGGCTGTACTCATTACACATACGATCATGAACACTTCGGAGTATATAGAGTGCTTAATTAAAAATAATCGTCCAGCGTTTGCCCGTAGCTTTATATAAGCACGGAGCCGAAACGGTCCGAAGGACCTTAGCGAAAACGAAATGTCCGGGATAAGAAGGGGAGTCCTTCTTGCAGGTTGTTACTTTCGTGGCTTGTTGTTGCTGTTGCTGTTCCCGTTACGGCCCTTGGAAAAGTTGCCCTTCTGCTTGCCCTTGTTCTTCAACTTGGGGGATGCAGATCTTCAACAGAAACCATTAGCCTTTAATGGTCGTTTCTGAAGCCACGAAAGGTCCCAATGAATATAAACCCGACAATCCATCTTGTGAAACATCCTTCAGATAGTATTTAACAAAAGAGTTGGGGGAAGACCAACAACCTGTTTTTAATGGGTTCCGGACAGAACCCCCCAGGACCAAACCCCCCAGGACCGAACCCCTCCGACCAAACCCCCCGGGACCGAACTCCCCGCGTGCATAACCCCCCATGCCAACCCCCCCCCCATATGGAGAGGACCAAACCCCCCCCCCGCTTTAGAGGAGCTCCAAGAGGAACTGTCCGATGAAATAACCCCGATTGCGGAATATTTTGAGTATACCTACATCGGTCGGGTGTGACGTAACCAGAGAATTGCCCCAAAGTTTGACCATTGATTGTGGAACATGAGCAATCGGACTGAAGAGGAACTACCGAGGACCAACAACACTATTGAAGGGTGGCACCGCAAAATGCAAGCTGCCGTTGCCGCTCAACACCCCAATCTATGGCGGTTCCTGGACATTCTTCGACGAGAACAGAGCTTAAACAATGTTACCATAATAAACCAAATTATAGGAGGTCACCTTCCAGAATCACGACGACAGCAAAGTGTCCAAACAGGAAATAGGATAGCGCACATTGTTCTTGACTTTCGCAACAGAAACATCTTGGTTTTTTTCCAGAGGAATAGCTCACAATATTCAGTTTTAAACCAACAGTGACTGTTGACATTAGTCAGTTGTAGTCATCGTAGTAAAACAGCTTTTGCAAAATGTTGTACAAATGAACTACATCTCAAGTCATAAAATCATGATTCAATAAACGTGTGTTTAAATTTGACATATTATATTGGCTTTTTGAGAGGGGAGGTTTGGTCCGATCGGGGGGTTTTGGCGCGGGGGGTTGTGTGCGCGGGGGGTTCGGTCCCGGGGGGTTTGGTCGGGGGGGTTCGGTCGGGGGGGGGGGGTTTGGTCCCGGGGGGTTCTGTCCTAGACCCGCTCAACACCCCAATCTATGGCGGTTCCTGGACATTCTTCGACGAGAACAGAGCCTAAACAATGTCACCATAATAAACCAAATTATAGGAGGTCACCTTCCAGATGAGCATATCTGAAAGAGACACAGTACGTACGGCCCTGAGGGAATTAGCTACTTGCCTCACCTGATGGGCTTTGATGGTAAGTTCCCGTGACGGGTTCGGGTCAATTTGTGCTTCGTCATAGGCTGCCAAAATGATCGTTTTGATATAATTCAAGATAGACTGTTTGGAAAGATCTTTGATAAATTTCGAATAAAAGCAATGATGAGTGCTTTTTGATTTTTTGTTCTGTAGGCATCTGACATTTCTAAATACTGACGCAGAGCCTTGACGGGACACAAAGAGATCAAGCCGTCGGCATCGGGATCATCTGGTAGGGATGGAAGAGTAATGTGATCGAACGTTCCCATCCCTTGGGTCATAATGTGGGTTTTCCCATGAATCCCGCTCTGGGAATTAGGGTGGCCTTCTCCCAGGTGCCCCTATCTTTATTTACCTTTCTGTCCAGGGCATGAATTTCACTTCTTCTCTTGCCCGACGCTAAAGCCAATAAAAACGTGAATCTTAATGTTGCATTTTTTGCTGAAATCACGTCTTTACTAAAAATGTCTGGGCGTTGGAGATACCGCAAGACTAAAGATAAATCCCACTGCGCTATGTTGGATGGGCAGGGTGGGGAATTTACTTTAAAATGTCTTACTAGTTGTGAGAAGGATGCATCTTAGCCTGTGGATGCTTTGAGTCTTGACCCTATAGCGGCCCTATAGCCCTCGATGGAACCAACCTTTAATTTATCATCTGTGAATAGGTGATCGAGGAAGTCCGCTACCACTGCTGGGCTAGCCTGGAACGGGTCCAGCTTAGAAATGCTACACCAGGTGGCAAACTTATTCCACTGAGAGCTGTAAACCTTGGCCGTAGAGCCCTTGTGACTGTTTACTATTTTCTCCCTCACCTGTTTAGAGAAGCCCTTGTTCTTCAAAAAGGACTGGTCAGACACCAAAGGTGGAGATTCAGTAAGTGAGGGGAGGGGTGGAAGTGTTGCCAGTGGGGTTGTGATAGCAACTCGTTGTGGCATGGGATCTGTATTGACCTCACTATCTTGCAATGGAGTAGGAGGGCGAACTATGGGGCTTCCGGTGCCCACGGGGCAATGAGCAATAGATACGGTGGTTTCAACTCGATTACTCTCTGTAGGACTTGCCCTAAGATTGCTTGTGGGGGAAAGGCATACAGTATTTCGTCCCGTGGCCACTGACAATTGAGGGCGTCCACTGCCCAGGCTGCTGGGTCCGGGCAAGGGGACACGTACCGGGAAAGTTGGGTGGTCATAGCGTTTGCAAACAGATCCAGAGTCGGGACACCCCATGGAGACTTATGTGTCACCCATTGAAACGACCGGGGATAGGCACCATTCGGTATTGATAACTTGTCCCTGTCTGGAAGCTAAGTCCACTAAGGCATTTAGTTTTCCGGCCAGGTGACGAGCTGAAACGGTGACCTGTTCCTCCCGGGCCCTTGTGAGAATCTGCTTGTTGAGGTACACTATGGCTGTGGAATAGCTAACCGAAATAGGACTGCCTTGTTTCTGAGTTGGTTGGTCAGTTTGGTCAGGGCAATCCAGACTACCCGGAGTTCCAGCCAATTTATGTGATAGGTCTGGAGCGAGGGTGGCCACTTGCCCTTCCATACCTGACCATGCCAATAAATTCCCCACCCCGAGTGGGGTGCATCGGTCTGAATCTCTATCTCTGGGGTGGGGGGCTGAAATGGCATTCCTTCGGACATGATTTGCACATCGCACCACCACTGTAGGGCTTGTAAGGTTACCTGTGAAACTTGCATCTTCGCTGTGGTTGAACGACCCTGGTGCAGTGGCCATCTTACTTGGCTTTGGAATGGCCTGTAACGGAGACGGCCCAGGGGGACTGTCTTCTCTGTTGCCACTAAAAGACCTAAAAGGGATTCCATGGTCTGTAGTCTCACCTTTTTCTCGAGGGGGGGGGGATATTTCCTATGGCTTTCGTAATTTTTTGGTAGCGTTCTGGCTTAGGAAACGCCCTTGCTATAGCCAGGTCCCAAAATTCCCCTAGAAAAGTAATTGACGGTTTGGGGGTTAGTTCGGATTTGGCCAGGTTTACTACTAGACCTACCTCTAGCGCCTTGCGAACTAACGTCATCGTTTGGTTCTTGGTTACCTGTCTGTCTTGATGTGCCAGGAACCAATCGTCTAGATACTGAAAGACTAACATCCCCTCCATGCGTGCCCATGTTTTCAGCACCTTCATGACCTTGGAGAAAACGTACGGGGCCGTAGCTAGACCGAAGGGAAGTGCCAGAAACCAAAACCGCCTTTTTCCTACTTGAAAGGCTAGGAACTTTCTTGCCGAGCGGTGCAGAGGGATATGGAGATAAGCATCGGAGAGATCTATGGAGGTACCCCACATCCCTTCCCGTAACGACGCTTTTATCACCTGGGCCATGTCCATCTGAAAGGTGACCACTCGAAGAAAACCGTTTATGGGGGAGAGGTCGATTACTAACCTCCATCCCCCGGATTTCTTGGGGACCAGAAAAACCCTGCTGAAAAAGTTTGATTTTCTGGCATTTCCGCGATCGCTTGTTTTTGTGTCAAGCTCAACAACATTTCCCGGAGAGCTAGATTCTTTTCCGACCCCTTGAGGTAAGAGGTGACCAGTTGCTTTGGCGAATGAGAGGTTAGGGGAATAGGGCACTTGAGCCCGTTTTGGTCTCGTTTGAAAGGTAGGGAGTAACTCCTTTTTAGCCAACGCACTACCCTTAGAGACGCCCCCATTTCCATCCATTGCTGACAAAACTTTCCTAGTCTCCCTCCTACGGGCAAGTTTAGAAGACACAGGATCACTGAGGCGAAGTTCTTCCCAACGAGACTTCAGTGCCTTGAGTGTGTGATCTTGAAACGACATAATGTTCAGGATGTGACAGAAGACGCCTCAATGGTCTTGGCGTCCTTCTCCACTGATGGAATGTCCGAGTCACTACGCACTGTAGGCATCCAGACTGTACGCTTCAAGGGTTGTTCCAGTGCCTCCAGGGGAATTTGTTCATCCGCTGACCGATATGGGCCTGGTCGTACTAGGCAGTGCTTAGATAAATGGAATCGTGACAGTTGCGCCCCTCGCCAGCATCTATCTTCTTGAATTCCTTCGTGCGGGCCGTAACAGCATGAGCAATGCCCTCGCTGGTGGCTAGTGCGATGAAGGAGTCCTGTTGCGGTGGAGCGGCCTGAGATATCATACGAATGGGCGGATCCTCTCTATCTAAATGTGGGGAGCCACAGGAGACCTCTGCTAAGCGGGCTATCTCTTAAATGGCATCCCTGAACGGTACGTCTTCCGGTGCGATCGTGGAAGCGGAACTCGAGGGGGTTGCATCTTCGACCGACGGGGTAAGGTCTGGTGGAGAGGGAGTTCGGATGGGGCGTCTGCCCGCTGCCGCTGGGTCTCTCCAGAGTCTTTGCCCCCGGCCTGGGGATCGTACCTGATCCATTGCCCGTAATGGTAGATGAAAACGGAAATGGTGTAAATTTCCTTCTCTCTGTTGCTTGGAACTGTGGCGAGAGGGGAAGTTTCCATTGGCCCGATTTCTTTCTTCGTCCTCATCCAGCAACGCAGAGACTTGGCCCGAAAGGAGCACGCCCACGGACTCCTCCTCACTGATGGTGACCGTCTCGGGAATGTCCAAATTAGAGTCCAGTGGGAGGTGAGGTACAGGCGAGCCCGACATCGCTGCCACTGACTGATCCTACGGAGTAGGACGAGAAACCGTAGCTGAAGGTTTGGACTTCTGTGTTTGACTAAGCAGATTCTCCTGCTTCTGTACTTGATGCTGTAAATCCAAAAGTTGTTTTTGCAGTTGCGACTGCATAGACAAGAACGCCGAAAAATCACTCGGGAGACGCTGTAGCTGGGGAGGGGGGGAATAAATCCTCTCGCTGGGGAATGCCTTACTGGTCTGAAACCGCCGAAAGAACTGTTCCCGTATCCCTATGTGTCACAGTCACTTGTTCCACAGACGGAGACTTGAATGCCCCCTCCGGACTGCCAATGGGTTTCACTCTGGGAGATGATTCCCATGCCTCACGGAGAAGATCCCGTTCTTGCCCTTCCGGGATATCCAATTCTGCTACAGTCTCAGAAAACGCGCGTCCTTTACCCTTAGATTTTTTATGTCTCTTAGATGATGTAGTGGCATCCGATTCTACACCAGTGTCAACGTGCACGGGAGAGACCTGGCCCAGAATAACGGAGCTAGCCTTTTTCATGGTATCCTGAATGAATTCACGAGTAACAAACGAGGCTGTAGAGAGGAATTTGCGCTTATCCCTCCTGCGTTCGTTCTTGGCCCTATTCCGTAACAGGGCTTTCCAATCCTCTGGGGTGAGATGTAGACACTCGTCACACGGGCTGTCTTGCTCGCACAGAGGTATTCCGTTGTTGCGTCTCCAGCGATCGCAGATGGAGTGAGGGTTACACGAAGTTGGACGATAAATACACTGAGGCAGCAACGGTGGAGAGTGTAGACTGGCCTCTGTCATATCTGAAAAGCAAGCAGAGGAAAAACAACCGTAAGAACATGTAGCAAACGTATCTGCAACACTACATTTCTCGGTGCTCTACTTAGGCTGCAAGCTTTACCCCTCCAGGCTGTGTTTGCAATCGCCCAGTCACTGCAATGACTCGATGGGGAGATTTACGACGAAAAGAGAAGCTTCCTGGAACGGCAAGCGTTCCAGAACCGTAACGAGCTGGACCGTAATGGGCCTTCCCGTTTCGGGCATGGGTCTCTCTTGCCTCAGATGGTACCCTCAGACCATCGGACCGTAACGGGCCAAGAAGTTCCGTTGGCCCAGAATGGTCTTCTCGTACCTGTGACCGTATTACCACAACGGGAAAACGGTCCTGGCAAGGAAAAAGACCCTCAGACGTCACAGAAAACGTCTCTTTTCGTCGGAAAACGCCGTCACTCTTTCTTGCAGAACCTGCTCTACGAAGACTGAGAAGCGACCCATGGAGTACAGCTTAAGCAAAAACTGGCCATTTCCGCGATGACACAGTTGGTTGGTAAAGTTTGGAGTCTAAGCTGGCACAGTAGCCTAGATAGATAGTAGAATAGATCCTACTCCAAGACGAAATGAGGTGGAACTGGTAAGTTCCTCGATCTGAAAGAAAGTGGAGAAAGAGGTGCACTTCCCGGGACCAAGAAAAACGTCTGATTATGCAAACTCAACATAACTTGACCGAAGAACAAAGTGTCGAATTTATATCACTTAGGCTCCATAAATTTATCCCAACGCACAATAATAGATAAAATAATCCATTAGGTAGTGAATTAAGTAAAATATGAAGCTATTCGCACCTTAACGCAGTTCCCTTGCTGCAAAAAACCGGCAGCACACAGAATGGCGTGTTGTATAGACGCCACGCAAAAAGGGAATGTCGTTTCTTCGAGACTAGCAGACGAGTCACGGGCATTCTGATTGGTAGAAGGATGGATGGAAGGGTTAAGTGATCTTGAACGGTACCTCAAAAAGTTCTTTTTTTATATTGCGTGGTAAATATTTCTGGAAGGGAACCCATTAAAAGTGGAGATAAGCGAATTCAAAGCTTTTGCGAAGTAAAAGTTAATCTTGTGGTTTGGTCGCATCGACGTCGAAACCTTAAACCGACTTTGAAATGACCTTAGAACGTTTTTTGGGCCTACGCACTTTTTAAAAGTGCTTATATGTTACTAATACTCGATTTATAATGAATGCATGACAATGAATATTTGGTTTTTTAAAATCTTAACGGAGACACACATTTATATAAAATTGAACGAATCGTCAGTTAAATTTTTTAGATGAAATCTTGAATTATTGAGATCAATAGTAATAACACAATTTTGATCTCAATAATTGCTTCTTTTTTGTACAGTAAAAAATTAAAAGAAAGATTTTCTGTACAAGGACCAGTCATTATTTTGTTCACATATGTGTGCTTCTGAATTTTGTATGTGAAAAATAGACTGATATTTTGATATCAAAATTCAATTTTTGAGATCAAAAAATCATTTGCAGATTTCCAAAACAAAATAAAAAAGTCTCATTCTGAAATAATGATATTTGAAATAAATTCTTGATATCAATAAAAAGAAAATAAATTATTGAGCTCAAAATTGATATTTTGCTATCAAATATTTCATTTTTGCTATCAAGAATTGAATTTTTGATCTCTAAAAATCAATGTTAGATAGCATCAAATCATTTTTGATATCAATAAATATTTCTTGATATCTTTAAATATTTATTGAGATCAAGAAGTATTTTTTTAGATCAAGAGTACATTTAGAGATATCCAAAATATAATAGCAGATAGCAAAAATTAATTCTTGATATCAAAATATGAATATTCTGAGATCGAAATTCTTGATATCAATAATTCCCTAATAAATGTGAGAATTGCATTCCATATAGGTATATGGTTTAAATTCTTTTAACGATAAAAACTAATATTTTAGAGGCCTTAAAAATAATCAGAGTAGCCTAACTAATCTGACGTTTTATTTTCATAAAACGCTCTTTTACGAGTAAAAGCGTAATTCGTGTTCTCCAGTTTTAGATAAGATTCTCATGTAACTCTAAAAGAATCACGTAGCATAGAGCAAAATTTTCTAATAGTGGCTCGAATTGTCCCGGCCTAGATCTAAACCAGTTGGAATCGTTGGTACCCTAGCATCAAACCTCATTCAAGTTTTGCTCCCCTGTACCAACCACGGGAGCAAAACCTAGGTTAAGTGGGACGGATGGGCGGAAGTTATGCTAAAAGTGGAGAACGCGAATTACGTTTTTTCTCGTAAAAGAGTGTTTTACGAAAGCAAAACGTTGGTATTACTTTCCATAAGATCTGACTACGTGGCTAGTGAAACACGCTCTAGACTGTGTGTATCACCTTTATGTTCTCCTTGGTTAGTGGCATAGAATCGGGCACAAGAGCCCATACTCCTAGGACAAACTTTTCTCTGCCTCTTGGTGCTGCGTAGCCCATTCTTTATCAATGATGGAACGTTAAACACTTGCCGGCATGCCTAATTGTTTCAGAATTCGCTGTTGGCTTGGGCTTCTTCAACTTCCTTAACGGCCAACGTCTAATTCAGTGTCCGCCTCCTAACGCACTGGAGAGGACACCTGACCAAAGATAAGGGAGCTTGACTTGGGCATATCCAATGATAGAGACTATACATTACGGCGAACTCTCCAACTAATGTTCCTAGTCTTTAGTTTATCCAAAACATCCCAGTCTTGCGGAATAAGTGTGCACATTTAGTCTCTCTTGCATCTATCATAGATTGAAGACCGACACAAGGTTGATGCAGGAAGTATTGGTCTTGCCGTGTTGCAGACTAGCTTCTGTCATTTGCGAAACTAAGCAGAAAAGGAACAACACTTAAATAAGAGACACTGAATATCTGTACTGACAAAAGCTAATCGCGGTTCAATGGTTGATACTTGTTGACACCTAGTCTGTGTGAACGCATAAGTGGCGTAACCTGGACAAAATGCACCAAGGCTTGGTCACTAAACCAAGGCCTGGGTATGTGCTTGGTACTTGGTGCGGAGACCAAGGTCGGTGGTGGGTAGACAGACGAGACTCAGCATCGAGCTCTTACCAAGACTAGGTACCTAATGGGAACCTTGTGCCAAGGTCGAATCCAGCAATGACGTGTACTCAGTACCCAGTACCGAGGATACCAAGACTTTGGTTAGCGACCGTTGGTACCAGGAGTCTGTACGGCTCCAGTGTGTCAGAACTGGTCTTTAAAGCCGCTGCATCTGCGTCCAGACACTGCCACGTAACCTAGCTGAGCTCTAGAGTTACAAGCAGTTCTGCTAGGAGGCACCAAGCTTCGTCGCAAGCTCAGTGGGTGAGCCAATGACTGCAAGTAGCTTGAGAGCAGGAGAGACATGAGCAGTCTGAAATCACCTGTGCTACTTGGTGGGTCTTCAGCACGTCCCATCCCATGGAGAACTTAAGAGTAACAGTTATCGGGTAAAGGAACACCCCGTGATGCTAACTTAGATTTACCAGGAGTGAACGCAGGGAAGTGAAAAATCCGAGCAGGGTGAGTCAATTACACTCCCACTTAATCCCAGATAAATAAAACTGTTATCCAAAGAATGAAGGTGATAAACTGAAGCGGAGATAAACATTATTCGAGCCACTATGATAAAAATTTGTTCTGTGTTGCGTGATTATATTTTATATTCACATGAGAAATCCATGAAGAAGTGGAGATGAGCGAATCCGGAGCTTTTGTGAAACAAAATACACTTTTATTGTTGAAAAGGCAGCACATTTTTTCACACCGCATACAATAACAAAAGACCAAAAGTGTTTTGTTTTCACAAGACTGTGTAAAATTGTTTGTAACAGGAATTTTCACTGCATATTAAAGAAAACATTCATCTAATAATTTTGGTTTGTACAAAAGGTCATATAAATCACTCAATCGAATTTAAAGACACTTCATAGTGAGCATCTGACAGCGAAACAACGTCGATTTGAGGTTGCGACGCCAATCCAACCTGAATGCATCATGAATCTGGTTATAATCTGGTTGTGATTGGTCATGACCTTGGATAAGCATCGTTGCTTTTGGCCGCATCCAGCGTCTGATCAACATCTTTGGTGCAACATTAACCAAATATGGGAACATCGACGTCGTATAGACGTCAAACAAGCGACGTTGTATAGAAGTCGGTGTCACAACTAAACAGCAGAAATGGAAATCATGACAGATCGCTTCGAAAATAGACCAACAATGAGGACATTAAATATGGGAATTTCACGAGTGCGCAAGTCTTTTCCCGGGTACTTGAAAAAACATTCGTGACAATTAACTTCATGCATAGCTTGCGTTGCTGGTGAGCCAAGAGCCACTTTGACGCAGGGTCACCACTACATCTCACCATTGTCACCGTCTAGATGGCGCTTCCAAACCAACATTTTATCAACGTCTTTACAACGCGCTGCGCCGACGTCTACATAACGTTAGCAAATATACGTTGTTCCTGCTTCCATCTGCAACCCCTTCGCAATGTTGATTACATGTACGATAACTGACGTCTATCAAACGTCGGAAGGGGTAGACGTTATTTCGACTTCCCTAAACAACCAAACCCCGAGGTTGATTCGAAGTCGGGGGCGACGTCTACCGACGTTGTTTTAACGTTGCAATGTTTACTGGGCCCCTGAGTTCCATTGGACTGCAGCACACTTGCCGATTGCACAATCTCCATCTTGTTAGTAATCGCTTGTTGTGCAGTGAGTCTACTTTTGACGGGAATTCATGCTGTCGTGCAAATTCTTCTCTCTCTTTCCTTGATAAATTCTGTTTCTTTTTGCGATTTTGTGATTTCTATATTAAGGCACATAACACATACCCCATGTTCTTCCAGTCTCGCAGGAGCTGTCAGTCACTAGCGCAATCGATTTCGATTTTTTGCTATTTTGGTTGATGGCCGTTACACATTGCACACGCGCTTCCTAGTTATGCCATCAAAAATT
Source organism: Protula sp. h YS-2021 (assembly GCA_949752745.1). NCBI lineage: Eukaryota > Metazoa > Annelida > Polychaeta > Sabellida > Serpulidae > Protula > Protula sp. h YS-2021. The sequence goes on along the minus strand of OX457026.1, from coordinate 52,165,276 downwards.
ATAAAACACCAGTTTGTTCAAAACTTCGACTGCAGTGAAACTGAGTACAGGACAATTTTTTTCAGAATATATTTTAATCAGTTTAACTCCATTTTTCATTAAAAAAACCTTGGAAGAAAACCGACTGGTATGAATTCTCGTGCTGTCAGCGTTGTTACGTTAAGTCTCAAGGAAAGAGAAATTCAGGCTACAGCTTGGATGACCACGCATTTGTTCAGCTCGCTACGCATTCAAGAAAATAAGTATAGCGTCGGATTATTCCCACCCTTGACATCTGTGGTATGTTCTTGTATCGCCTTTGATTTTCTTTTTGTGAATGTCTGTCTTGTTCCTCAATCAATATATTGAATTCTCCTGTATGTTTTTCTGCTATTTTATGGTTCTTATTTTTATTTCTTTCCTTTTGTTCTGTGGTTGCCATTCTGTTGTCTATTGTTATTCAATATTCAACATCATTTCTGAAATAGGATCAATTTGTTAATTCTTGAGATGACACATAATTGCGGTGGTACTCTGCTCTTTATTTTAAAGAATGTCCTTAAAGTATAGAGTGATAGAGATTGTCTCTGTATGTAACAACAAAATAAAGACATATTTCAAAATTCCTAATAACGAAGTTGTTACGTCGCGGCTTTGTGTTAGGTTTGAGTCCATTTTTGGCATCGCCAATTTAAGGTAATTTTACCTTATATTTATCAAGTCTAAAAGTAACTGCGAATGAGGCGACAGTAATCTTTAGAACCGAAAAATTTACTGTCCATTCCGAGCGGCAACTAGATATATTGTGTCAACAATGCCGTTTAACAGTATTGAGATATCCAAAACCAATTAACATTGTGTCTATTAAGCAACGTCGGATAGACGTCTCAGTCGACGTCGGATCAAGGTCGGGTTTTGGTTGTTTGCGGATGTCGGAACAGCGTTTACCTTTCCACTTTGGACAGACGTCGATTATGCGACGTCTAATCAAGGCTGCAAAAAGTTGTAAATGGAAGTCGAAACAATGTGTGTTTCCAGACGATGTACAGACCTCTCTTTAACAGCACCCCAACCATTGGAACAGCCTTTAGCACAGGATACGTATGAAGTCGATTTTCATGAATTTTTTCAAAAGTATGTGGGAAAAAAACTTGTGCGCTCTTTTCCATGGTTTACGTTCTCGTTTTGGTCTGTTTTCAAAGTGACTCGTCATGGTTTCCAGTTTCGGTGAGCGATAACACAAGGAAGGTGTTTTGGTGGTAAATTCGACGCAGATTAAACCTCGATTTTCTGACATCTATGCAACGATTATTTCCCGACGTCTATTCAACGTTGCACCAAAGATGTTGATCAGACGCCGGAGAAAGATGCAACAAAAACAACGCATTAACATTGTTGATTATATAAAACTATTCAGCGAGGGGGTTAAGACGTGATAAGATGTTGACCTGTGTCTGAAATCAATCGCAGAAACGAAGCTGCAACCAGAGTTGATATTGCAGTTTGGTCTGATCAACGTCGCAACTTCAGATATTTTACTATGGCGACGTCGTGACCTTTGGATAGTATTAGTTAGCAATTCCCTGAAGTCAACGGCTTTGATGTGAAATGCGCGCATTCAAGACATCAAGAAGAAAACCCGACCTGAGAACAAATTAAAACCTGTCTGGGCATACACCAGTACATCGTTGCTTCCGAAACACGTTCGCATTCCATTGTAACGGTTCATTACAAAGAAATTAATTAAGTACTTGTCCTCAAAATTGCAAATTTTCCATTCATTTGCGGCTCTATACCCGTCAATGAGTATACCAAAATTCAATAAATTCATTGCAAAGGTAAACCGACAGATATTCGGACGACAGTTATTCCGACGACATTTATTCCGCCAGGTGCGACATTTATTCTGATTTCTATTATAAATTTATATATATACATTTTAAGCTTGGAAACATGTTTACAATTGTCTGGACTTTTTCTTTGAAACAGGGTAATCCGGTGTTTATTTGTTACTTCATAGGCTCCTTATGAGTACTTATTGCACGATATAACCCTTTAGCCACTGGCAACCGCACTAGGGTGCCCCCCCCCCCCCCACCCTAGTGCGGTTGCCAGTGGCTAAAGGGTTATATCGAGAGGAGGGCGATTCGGCATTTACTTAATCTCTTGATGCTCTGATGCTCTTGATAATTACATATACATCCAGAAACGGAAGAATAAGGACAGGTGATTATGTGAACGGTTCAATTTTGGATGTAAAGGGTCAGTTAAGACTTCTCTGACCGTCACCGCTCGAGAATTGTGTACACCACAAGACCAGGATCCTGATCCCAGCGGGCTTGAGGTCAGTAAAGTGAGAACCGATCTGGAAAAGTTAGTGTCTAACAGTCGCGAAGCTCCTGGTATCCTAATTGAATCGAAACGCTCTGAGCTCGCCGAGGATGCTCTGCTCCTCAGTTTTTGCGAAGATTCTGCACATAAACGTCTCATTCAACGCAAACGTGCTCAGGATGCACCGCCCGTCCCCGAACGCGTCGAACATTTATTGATAGAGTTCATGCAGACGATTGGAGAAAAACCTGAACAGTGTTTGATCTACGATAACGGTCAAAACGCTGACTCGCGCATTGTGATGTTTTGTTCCCCTGCCACCTTGCGATCACTCTAGTCACGTGACACCTGGTACATGGACGGTACTTTTTGCGTTGCTCCGAAGGGGTTCCTCCAACTGTGCTGTTCCCTCGGCAACAGCACTGTTTCTACCGTGTATGCGCGACTACAGAACAAGTCTCAATCGACGTACGAAGAAATGCTACGCGCCTTGATCAATCACTGCGATAGCATGGATTTGTTTGCAGACCCCTGTACCGTTACCCGGTAAACATTTTTGGTTTGGAAAACGTTTTATAAACATTTTTGTGATACCTAAAAAACCTTCAAAAAAAGTTTTATTTTCGTTATATATGAAATGCTAGAAAACGTTTTTTGGGAACGTTTTTTGAAGGTTTCAAATGAAACCTTTTCCGAACCATTTTGAAGGGGTTTTGACAATAAAATTCTGAAACCCTTTGTTGTGATCCTTAAAAAAATAACCATTTGTAACGTCCGTTTAAGACCATTGATCATTCAAACAACACTACAAGACACCAATCTGCAACTAAACATTCGTACTTACCTGGGATTGAACCTGGGACCTCTGGCATGCTACGCGTCAACCTTACCTCTACGCCACCACGCATCCGATTAACTATGAACTATTCGGCTACCAATAACTTGTTTCTATGCGATCCCCAACAATTGATTTTAACATTTTTCTGTTTTTAGTGGTCCTTTTAAAATTATTTGTTTAATAAAAAACCATGCATTTTGCTTTCATAGTGGTTATTTGCTTAGGATCAGTTTATCAAGGCAAATAATATTTTAGCTAGCGATATAGAAAGCACGTAAGTTGACCTCATTATATTACTATATCATTTTTATATAGTGATATAATAACTAATATCAAGTAAGTTATACCTAAAAGTCAATATTAGATACTAAAATTATATATTTCATCTTTATTAGTATCTAAAATTGGCCAATTTAAATGAAAAATGGTATTCAGTACATATGGTTTCCCAATAAAATAGATTTTTCATAATGCTCCGGTACAAAACGTTTGATTTTGGTTTAAAAATAGATTCCCCTGAAACGTTTCGAAAAGTTTCTACAAAAAACGTTTTATTTTGGTATCCATGAACACAAAGGTTTTATAAACGTCAATAAAACGTTTCAACCAAAAACGAACCTTAATAAAACGTTTCCATGTTTACCGGGTATGTGCGACTTCGAATTAGTAGTCATTCATGCACTTTCGGAAGTCTCAAAATTATAACATATTTTGAATGCACATATTTATTGGAAAAACCCAAATTAATTTGATAAATCTAACGTTTTATTTCGTAAAACGAGCTTTTACGAGTAAAAGCGCAATTCGCGTTCTCCACTTTTTAATGGGGTTCCCTTCCAGTAATATTTACCATGCAAAATAAAAAAGAACTTTTTGAGGTACCGTTCAAGATCACTTAACCCTTCCATCCATCCGTCGACCAATCAGGATGCCCGAAACGTCGTCTGCTAGTCTCGTAGAAACGATATTCCCTTTTTAGCCCTAAACGGCGGTAAAACACGCCCAGGCTAGTTGGGGATGGATGGGACGGGTTAAAATCAAACTTAAAAGTGGAGAACGCGAATTGCGCTTTTACTCGTAAAAGCTCGTTTTACGAAATAAAACGTTAGTTTTACTTCGCAAAAGCTTAGAATTCGCTTATCTCCACTTTTAATGGGACTTGAGTCCGGAGCAGGTGAGCCTGCCATTCTTGAACTGCCCAAAAAGGTCCCGAATTACACTATGGCTTGTCAAAGCTCGTTGTATATAACCAGGAGTGCTGGGCACTCGAGGCAGAAGAAGAAGAAATAAAACTTGTCGGTTAAGTTTCAATTCTTTTACTGATTTCCTAAATAAAGTCCGAGGCGTTCCATTCCGGTCTTTTAACAAAAGGTAAAATCATGAACAAAGTAAAATATCACAGCAACTGTCAGATGAGATGAGAAAGGCTTCCAACCATGCCATCATCTTTTGAGAACTATTACCATCCCCCTCCAACCGCCCACCGGATGGATCCCTACCTCAAGTTCTCACTATTCACTTGCTATGTATTGATTAACAATTAAGTTTATTTAGCAACACTACAATGCGATCGTAAACCCGAGGGGTTTACTCAAATAAACTCTTTGACACTTCAAGTAACGCGACTGAAGTGTCTTACAAGACATGCTATTCAAACTTGGAAAAAGAAAGACACCGTTGTCTATTTTCTTTTCACCCGAATTATTCTTATTTACCACGTTTATTCGAGATAAACTTGTAAAGATTGACCAGATAGTTCTAAAACTACTGTAAATCGTCATAAAATGAAATACAAACTTTAGCTAATTTGTGACTGTTTTCCCATATGGGGCCATTATGGTCCCATAAGCCCATAATGACACTACGGTCTCTTAAACCCAGGACAACCGACCGGTCTTTCGGTCTTCCGGACACAACGGGTATACGGTCACTACAGTACGTTGGGACCGAAACGGCCCCCCTTTCTTCCTGAAAGACTTGAAGAAAGGATAATAAAACTTCAGATCCGAGTAGCCGTAAGACCGAAGACTGGGCTACACTTATTACATGCACAGTTATGAACACTTCGGAGTAAAAAAATGCTTAATTAAAAATAACCGTCCAGCGTTTGTCCGTAGCTTAATATAAGTACGGAACCGAAATGGTCCAAAGGACCCTACCCAAACGAAATGACTAGAGTAAGAAGGGGAGTCCTTCTTGAAGGTTGTTACTTTCGTGGCTTGTGGTTGTTGTTACTGTTCCCGTTACGGTTCTTGGAGAAGTTGCCCTTCTGCTTGCTCTTGTTCTTGAACTTGGGAGATGCGGGCCTACAACAGAAACCATCAGCCTGAAATGGTTGTTTCTGAAGCCACAAAAGGTCCCAAAGAATATAAACCAGACAACTCATCTTGTGAAAAAGTCTTTCAGATAGTATTTAACAAATGAGTTGGGGGAAGTCCAGCAACCTGTTTTTAATATATCTGAAAGAGACACATTACGCGTGGCCCTGAGGGAGTTAGCTACCTGCCTAACTTGATCGGCTTTGACGTTTAGTTCCCTTGACGGGTTCGTGTCACTTTGTGCCTCGTCATAGGCTGCCAAAATGATCTTTTTAATGTAATTTGATATCGACTGTTTCGACAGATCTTTGTTAAACTTCGGCATAAGAGAAATGATGAGATCCTTCTGATTTTTAGATCAGTAGGCCTCTGACATTTCTAAGTACTGACGCAAAGCCTTGACGGGACACAAAGAGACCAAGCCGTCGATTTCGGGGTCGTCTGGTAGTGATGGGAGGGAGATGTGATCGAACGTTCCCATCCCTTGGGTCATAATGTGGGTCTTTCCCATGAAACCTGCTCTGGGGACTAGGGTGACCTTTTCCAACGTGCCCTTATCTTTATTTACCTTTCTGTCCAGGGCATGAATTTCACCTCTTCTTTTGTCCGACGCTAAAGCCAGTAAAAACGTAAACCTTAAAGTTGCGTTTTTCGCTGAAATCACGTCTTTACCAAAGATGTCTGGGCGTTGGAGGTACCGTAAGACTAAAGATAAGTCCCACTGCACTATGTTGGATGGGCAGGGTGGGGAATTAACTTTAAAATGTCTTACTAGTTGTGAGAGAGATGTATCTTCGCCCGGGTCGTAACCTGTGGATGCTTTGAGTCTTGACCCTATAGCGGCCCTATAGCCCTCGATGGAACCTACCTTTAATTTCTCCTCAGTGAATAGGTGGTCGAGGAAGTCCGCTACCACCGCTGGACTAGCCTGAAACGGATCCAGCCTAGAAGTGCTGCACCAGGCAGCAAACTTATTCCACTGAGACCTGTAAACCTTGGCCGTAGAGCCCTTGGCAATGTATACTATCTTCTCCCTCACCTGTTTAGGGAAGCCCTTGTTCTTCAAAAAGGACTGGTCAGACACCAAAGGTGGAGATTTAGTAAGTGAGGGGAGGGGTGGAAGTGTTGCCAGTGTGGTTGTGATAGCAACTCGTTGTGGCACGGAATCTGTATCGACCTCACTATCTTGCAATGGAGAAGGAGGGCGAACCATGGGGCTTCCGGTGCCCACGGGGCAATGAGCAATAGAAAAGGTGGTTTCAACTCGATTACTCTCTGTAGGACTTGCCCTAAGATTGCTTGTGGGGGGAAGGCATACAGCACTTCGTCCCGTGGCCATTGACAGCTGAGGGCGTCCACTGCCCAAGCTGCTGGGTCTGGGCAAGGGGACACGTACCGGGGAAGTTGGGCGGTCATAGAATTTGCAAACAGATCCAGAGTCGGAGTACCCCATGGGGACTGACGTGTCACCCTTTGAAACGACCGAGGGGATAGGCACCATTCGGTGTTTAGTTTCCCGGCAAGGTGACGGGCTGAAATAGTCGCCTGCTCCTCCCGGGCCTTTGTGAGAATCTGAAACGCTAGCTTGGAAAGGGACCGTGATTTGGTACCCCCCCCCCCTGCTTGTTGAGGTACGCTATGGCTATGGAATTGTCTAACCGAAATCGGACTGCCCTGTTTCTGAGTTGTTTGGCCAGTTCCAGCCAATTTATGTGATAGATCTGGAGTGAGGGTGGCCATTTTCCCTTCCATACCTGCCCGTGCCAATAAATTCCCCATCCCGAGTGGGATGCATCGGTCTGAATCTCTATCTCTGGGGTGGGGGGCTGAAATGGCATTCCTTCGGACATGATTTGTGCATCGCACCACCACTGTAGGGCTTGCAGGGTTACCTGTGAAACTTACATCCTTGCTGTGGTTGAACGACCCTGATGCAGTGCCAATCTCACTTGACTTTGGAATGGCCTGTAATGGAGACGGCCCAGAGGGACTGTCTTCTCTGTAGCCACCAACAGACCTAAAAGGGATTCCATGGCTTGTAGCCTTACCTTTTTCTCGGGGGGGGGGGGGAATATTTTCTATGGCTGTCGCGATTTTCTGGTAGCGCTCCGCCGTAGGAAACGCCCTTGCTATTGCCAGGTCCCACAATTCCCCTAGAAAAGTAATTGACTGTTTGGGGCTTAGTTTGGATTTGGCTAGGCTCACTACTAGACCTACCTTTAATGCCTTGCGAACTAACGTCATAGTTTGATACTCGGCTACCTGTCTGTGCTAATGTGCCAGGAACCCGTCGTCTAGGTACTGAAAGACTAACATTTCTTCTAGACGTGCCCACGTTTTCAACACCTTCATTACCTTGGAGAAAACGTACGGGGCCGTAGCCAGACCAAAGGGAAGTGCCAGAAACCAAAATCGCTTTTTCCCTACTTGAAAGGCCAGAAATTTTCTTATCTTGTGTAGGGGGATATGGAAGTAAGCGTCGGAGAGATCGATGGAGGTACCCCACATCCCTTCCCGTAACGACCCTTTTATCACCTGGGCCGTGTCCATCTGAAAGGTGACCACTCGAAGAAAACCGTTTATGGGGGAGAGGTCGATTACTAACCTCCATCCCCCGGATTTCTTGGGGTCCAGAAAAACCCTGCTGAAAAAGCCCGTTTGATTTTCTGGCATTTCCTCGATTGCTTGCTTCTGTGTTAGGCTCACCAACATTTCTTGGAGAGCTAACTCCTTTTCCGACCCCTTGGGGTAGGAGGTGACCAGTCGCTTTGGCGCGTTGGAGGTTAGGGGAATCGAGCATCTGAGCCCGTTCTGGTATCGTTTGAAAGGTAGAGAGTAACCCCTCTTTAGCCAACGCACTACCTTTCGAGACGCCCCCATTTCCTCCCATTGTTGCAAAAACCTTCCTAGTCTCCCTCCTACGGTCAAGGAGGCGTTTAAGGAGAGCAAACTTTACAATTCTTTTAAGTTTGTTAAAGTATCGCCAGGAGACCAGGGAATCTCGTGACGGTACTTTGATTGGTTGCTACCTGAACGACTGTGGAGACGAACCCTCTGTCTTGCTGCCAGGGTTGGGTTTCGATTTCTTGACAGGGGGTTGTTTTTGCTGCGCACTGGGTTTGGCCTGTGCCGGCGAGGACTGGTGCGGTCGCTTCCTCTTCAGTGGGCGTTTGAAGGAGGAGCGGGACATCCTAGACATAAGGGCATAATCCTGATAAAGTGATCGACTTTCCTGGTTCACCCTCTCTATCTCGGCGGGGGGGAATAATTCCCGTTCCCCTTGGACAGGGGCATGGCGCAGATCCCGTAGACCTTTGACACTCGACCAGCAGTGCTGGAGAAAGGCGTCTCGACGTAGGTAGGCCATTGACGTCATAAGAAGGTGGAGAGTTTGACCACGTCTCGGGTAGCTAATGCCAGGCATTCCATCAGTTTAGCAGACATAGGATCACTGAGGCGAAGTTCTTCCCAACGAGACTTCAGTGCCTTGAGTGTGTGATCTTGAAATGACATAATGTTCAGAATGTGACGGGAAGACGCCTCGATGGTCTTGGCGTCCTTCTCCACTAATGGAATGCCTGAGTCACTACGCAGTGTAGGCATCCAGACTGTACGCTTCGCGGGTTGTTCCAGAGCCTCCAGGGAAATTTGTTCATCCGCTGACCGATATGGGCCTGGTCGTACTAGGCAGTGTTTAGATAAATGGAATCGTGACAGTGTGCGCCCCTCGCCAGCATCCATCTTTTTGAATTCCCTCGTGCGGACTGTAACAGCATGAGCAATGCCCTCGCTGGTGGCTAGTGCGATGAAGGAATCTTGTTGCGGTGGAGCGGCCTGAGACGTCATACGAATGGGTGGATCCTCTTTGTCTAAATGTGGGGACCCACAGGAGATCTCTGCTAAGCGGGCTATCTCTTGAATGGCATCCCTGAACGGTACGTCTTCCGGTGCGATCGCTGAAGCGGAACTCGAGGGGGTTGCATCTTCGACCGACGGGGTAAGGTCTGGTTGAGAGGGAGTTCGGATGGGACGTCTGCCCGCTGCCGCTGGGTCCCTCCAAAGTCTTTGCCCCCGGCCGGGGGATCGAACCTGATCCGTTGCCCGTAATGGTAAATGAAAACGGGAATGCCTAGACGCGCCCTCGGATTCATCTTCTACGCCTTCGCCCTCTGACTCCTGTTCATCAGATGCTGCTTCTGGGAGTTGAGATTGTGATATTTGTGACGTTTGGGGATCCCCTGATGGGGTATAAATTTCCCTCTCTCTCTATTGCTTGGAACGCTGTAGCTGGGGAGGGGGGATAAATCCTCTCGAGGGGGAATGCCTAACTTGCCTGTAACCGCCGAAAAAACTGTTCCCGTATCCCTATGTGTCACAGTCACTTGTTCCACAGACGGAGACTTGAACGCCCCCTCCGGACTGCCCATGGGTTTCGCTCTGGGAGATGATGCCCATGCTTCACGGAGAAGATCCCGTTCTTTCCCTTCCGGGATATCCAAGTCTCAGAAAACGCGCGTGACTTACTCTTGGATTTTTTATGTCTCTTAGATGAAGCAGTGGCATCCGATTCTGCACCAGTGTCAACGTGCACGGGAGTGGAAACCTGGACCAGAATAACGGAGCTAGCCTTTTTCATGGTATCCTGAATGAATTCACGAGTAACAAACGAGGCTGAAGAGAGGAATTTGCGCTTATTCCTCCTGCGTTCGTTCTTGACCCTATTCCGTAATAGGGTTTTCCAATCCTCTGGGGTGAGATGTAGACACTCGCCGCATGGGTTGTCTTGCTCGCACAGAGGTATCCCGCTTTTCCGTCTGCAGCGATCACAGATGGGGTGAGGGTTACACGAAGTTGGAGGATGAATACACTGAGGCAGCAACGGTGGAGAGTGGAGACTGGCCTCTGTCATATCTGAAACGCAAGCAGAGGAAAAACAACCGTAAGAACATGTAGTATAAAAGTACCACAAATACTACATTTCTTAGTGCTTTCCTTCAACTGCAAGCTTTAACCCTCCAGGCCGTGTTTACAATCGCCCAATGACGGAAATGACTCGATGGGCTAGATTATGACGAAAAGAGGTGCTTCCTGGAACGGTGGCGTTCCGGGGCCGTAACGGGCTGGACCGCAATGGGACTTCCCGTGTCGGGTATGGGTCTCTCTTGCCTCAGATGGGAGCCTTAGACCATAGGACCGTAACGGGCAATAAATCCCGTTGGACCAGAGTGATCTTCTCGCACCCGTGACCGTATGACCACAACGAGGAAACGGTCCTGGCAAGGAAAAGACCCTCAGACGTCACAGAAAACGTCTCTTTTCGTCGGAAATCGCTGTCAGACTTGCAGAACCTGCTCTACGAAGACTGAGAAGCGCCCCAAAGAGTAAAGCTTAAGCAAAACTGGCCATTTCCGCGATGACACAGCTGGCTGGTAAAGCTTGGAATCTGATCAGGTACAGCAGCCTGAAAGATCCTACTCCTAGACGAAATGAGGTGGAACTGGTAAGTTCCTCGATCTGAAAGAAAGTGTCTCCGTGACCGTGCAAACTCAACCTAACCAGACCGAAGAACAAAATGTCGAATAAACACACTTCGGCTCCATAAAATTATTCCAACGCACAATAATAGATACAGTAATCCATTAGGTAGTGAATTAAGTAAAAAATGAAGCAATTCGCACCTTAAACCAGTTCCCTTGCTGCAAAAAAACCGGCAGCACACAGAATGGCGTGTTGTACAGACGCCACGCAAAAAGGGAATGTCGTTTCTACGAGACTAGCAGACGACGTCTCGGGCATCCTGATTGCTCGAAGGATGGATGGAAGGGTTAGGTTATCTTGAACGGTACCTCAAAAAGTTCTTTTTTATTTTGCGTGGTAAATATTACTGGAAGGGAACCCCATTAAAAGTGGAGATAAGCGAATTCTAAGCTTTTGCGAAGTATAACCCATATTGATGTTTTACTGTATGTTTTTTATTGGTAAGAGTTACAGTTATTTCATGGTCGCTTTTCTGTTTACTTTTCAGACATGACACAGGCTAATCTGTTATCACAATATCAATGTCAATGTTCATTTCAAATGCGGTTATTAAGCATGGCCGCTTAGGGCTACAATTAATAAAGTCTATCCATATGCAATCTCGAACAGATGAGTCTCTAAGAGATTTTTTAAAACAGATAACGACTTGGCGTGTCTTATGTTTTCTGGCAAGGCATTCCACTCCCTCTTCGTGACTAAGGCATATGTGGGAGACTCTAGCTTAGTGATTATGGGTCCGGTGTCATCATCGGTGAACAGAGTATCAATGGCAATAGACAAGAAAAAGTCTTAAAAAATAATAAACCGGAGGCTTTTCCTAAAGCAATAGCGGAACTTGAACTGTCGATATCAGGAGAACACTCAACCATGGATTAAGTGTGGCCGGCGGTGCAATCGGATACAGGGAAAGCGCTTGAGGAAGCAGACTGCAATCCCCTAGTGATCAGGTGATACTGACACATATAGCATTAGGCACGCCAATCTCCACACCCACGGGGCAGTTACCTATCTCCACTTAAGAGAATCAGCGCCAGTCTCAAAGCGCTTCCAGATCCAGTCCTTCCCCACAGATGTCATAAATTTATCAGCAATCTTGTCGTTGTAAACGCAGATACAACGACAACTCTAAAAACTGCAACAAATAGTGCAAGACCAACACATACGAGCAGAGAGGCCAATAAGAAGGGCACACTGTCAGCCATTGTTTCACGCTACCGGCAGCAGCTAACCAACTCCCGACACCACCACCCTCACACGACACAGTTAGATGCAGCCGTGCGAGGTATCTAGTTGATGGAATGCCAGAAAACTAATAAGGGTTTTGCAGCAGGGTATTTTGTGTTCCAAAAACGTCAGGGCAATGAAGAATGGTCATCGATCTCTCATCCCTCAACGAGTTTCTGAAAGTGACATCGTTTCACATAGATACAGCTCTTGTCATACAAGAAACTCTGCAAGAGGGCATGAGGGGGACGTCGACAGACCTCTCCTATGCTTATCTCCACGCCCCTATCCATCTCTCGTTGCCTCCACATAAGTCAAAAACATTTCTGGTTTCTGGAACTATCCTGGCCCAGTACGTGTTCATGAAGGTCATGAAAGTGTTGAAATAATGGGTTCGTCTGCAATGTGTGCTATTGTTCCAAACCAAGACGAAAGAAAGGTACGCCAGAATCGCTTTTATTAAAGGCATTTCCAGAGACATGTAAGATTTGCTCTGTATCAGAGATCGATCCACAAAAGTAAAGATGAGGGTATCCCAGGATTCTTTGCCTCCTCTCCGTTTATTGGTGCAGAAGTTATGCGTGGGTGTACATTTTCACCCCCGCCCTCATTCGGTTGCAGAATTACGAACAGACGCATCTGTCTCCGGGTGGGAGATTCAGGGTTATATGTGGCGGGTCGGCTGGCTTTCTTCCCTTCAGGGTTGTCTAATCAACTGTCTAGAACTCTGGTCTGAATAGCCCTAAACAACCTGTACTGACAACTGAGGGGCAAGAGTGTTCTAGTTCTACTAGACAACTCAATAACGCATATTTGAACAGCTATCCCAACTCTCGATCTTACCCTTTCAAATCATTCGCCGACACCTGATCAATGTCAAGGCCAGTGACCCACCATGGAAATGCAATGTGTTGGCGACCTGGTCTCCAAAGTAAGCGTTCACATAGAGTTGTGTCTAGCCACATCTTTGTAGCAATGGCTAGTGCATCAATCCCCATGTTGCCGTCACCCTGGATCTGTTTGACAAACAATTTGGCCGCACGCCTGAACTTCAACCAACTGACAAATAAATTCCATGCGCTTCCCTGAACGCCCTTTTTATTAAATGGCTGTTCTTGCATTTCTTACAATCATTTTATCCACTACCCTCTCAGAAAAACCTCTTTTTCTTTAAGAATGACTGGTTAGGCACCATAGGTGCAGGTTCAGCAGGTGGGGGCTGGGTGGAAGTGTTGCCAATGTGGTTGGGATAGAAGTTTCTTGTGGCATGGGATCGGGATTTATTTGATCAATGTGCACTGCAGTAGTAGGACGAACCATGGGGCTTCCGGTGTCCATAGGGCTTAGCTCGATAATTTTCTGTAAGACTTGGCGCAGGATTGCCTGTGGAGGAAAGGCGTAAAGTACTTCTTGTGCTGGTCATGGGCAACTGACGGCGTCCACTGCCCAGGTCAGGGGGTCTGGGCAGGGGTAGAAAAACCTAAGTAGTTGTGTCGCCATGGGGTTGGCGAATAGATCTAAGGTAGGCGTCCCCCGTGGCGACTGGTTTATCAACCACTGGAGTGGGCTAGATACCATTCGGTATGTATAATCTGGCCCCCCTTGGAGGCGAGGTCTGCCAGTACATTGAGTTTCCCTGCTAAATGACGGGCTATGAGAGTAATGTGACACTGGCGGGCGAAAAAAAGAATCTTGAATGCCAGTTGTGATAGAGAAAGGGATCTGGTTTCCCCTTGCCTGTTTAGGTATGTCAGTTGTCTAACAGGATTAGAACTGTTTTGCCTCTGAGTAAGTAGTTTAGTTCATTTAGGGCTATCCAGACTACTCGTAATTCTGGCCAATTGATGTGGTACCTGTTTAAGGAGGGGGACCATATCCCTTTCCATACCTGACCTTGGCAGTGTATTCCCAACCCTTCTGCGGTGAGTCCGTCTGAAATTCTATGTCTGGGGACGGAGGGTGGAATGGGACCCCTTTGGTCTGATGGGACAGTCTTTTCGGTTGCTGCAAAGAGGCATAGTAGGGAATCAGTTGCCTGTAGGATTACCTTATTGTCTATTAGAATCCCTCTTATGACCTGAGAGATCTTGTGGCGTCTTTCTTCCGTGGGAAAGGCACCCGCGTTTTCTAGATCCAATCTCTCTCCGAGCAAGACGATGTTTTGCTCGGAAGATCTGACTTGTGCACTAGTGTTAGAGTCTGTTGAAGGGTTCTTTTTCTGTCTTTGTGCACCAGAAACCAGTCGTCTAGATACTGAAAGACTAACATGCCTTCTAGACGGCCCATAACCTTAACATCTTCATCACCTTCGCGAATACGTACGGAGCCGTGGAGAGGCCGAAGGGAAGAGCCCGAAACCAGAGCCATTTCTGACTACTTGGAAACCAAGAAACTTTTTGACTGTGCGGTGTAATAGGATATAGAGATATGCATGGGATCGGTCTATGGAAGTGTCCCACATCCCAGCCTGTAGGATTTCTTTTATGATTTGGGAAGTGTCCATCTGGAATGATATTACCGGTAGAAACTCGTTGAGGGAGGAGATATCTATTACTAGCCTCCATCCTCCGGATTTTTTGGGGACCAGAAAGACCCTGCTGAAAAAGGTTGTCTGGTTCTCTGGCATTAACTCTATGGCCTCTTTTTCTTTTAGGGACAAAAGTATTTCTTGAAGGGCCAGCCCCCTCTCTGGCCCTTTGGGGTAGAAGGTGGCTAGTTCTCTGAAGCCTGTGCTATTAGGGGAGTGAGAGGTTTGTGGCCTCTCGGGTCCCGTTTGAAGGGGAGGGAGTACCTGTTTTTGAGCCACCGGACGACGCGACGGGGCCCCCATTCCTTCCTACGCCTGCCAGAATTTACCTAGCCTTCCTTCTATGGACCAGGAGGCGTTGTAAGAGAGCAATTTTCTAAGACTTAAGAGTGTGTTGAAGTATCGTCAACTTGCTGCCATAATTTGGTTTCGGCTTCTTGGCAGGGGGTGGTTGGGCTGGGTGCAGGATTTTGACTGCTCTGATCCCTGGCAATGGGGTCTCTTGCGTTTGACAGAGGACCGCAAGGATGCACGGGACATCCTTGAATGTCTTGCGACAGGGAGCTGCTTTTGCCTTTTGAGTTTGTTAAAGCATCACCAAGAGACCAAGGAATCTCTGGACGGTTCTTTGGTTGGCTGCTATCTGCTTTGTTGTGGCGTCGGTCCCTCGGACTTGCTGCCATAACTTGGCCCCGACTACTTGCCAGGGGGTGGTTGGGACAGAGGATCGGTTTTCGCCTGTTCGGATCCCTGTCGATGGGTTGATTTGCGTTTGAGAGGTCGCCGGAAGGATGCGCAGGACATCCTTACATGAGTGCAAAGTCTTGTGTCAGGGAGCGGCTTTCCTGGTTCACCCTTTCTATTTTCGCGGGGAAAAACAGTTCTTTCTCTCCCAGGATGGGGGCATGGCCAACTCCTTTAACCCTTTCACGCTCGGCTAGCAGTGCTGCAAGAATGCGTCCCGCCTAAGAAAGACCGTGGATGTCATGAGGAAAGTAGACAGTCTGACTACATCCCTGGTCATTAGTGCTAGATATTTCAGTAGTTTGGAGGCCACTAGATCATTGAGGTGTAGATCCTCCCATCGCGTTGTTAATGCTTTCAAGGTGTGATCTTGAAAGGACATAATGTTGAGGATATGTCGGGAGGAGGCCAAAATGGTCTTAGCATCCTTCTATACTAATGGGATGTCCGAATCACTGCGGACGGAAGGCATCCAAACTGTCCGTTTTCTGGGTTGTTCCAGTGCTTCTAACGGAATCAGTTCGTCTGGTGGTCCATATAGGCCCGGCCTCACAGCGCGGTGTCTCGAAGCGTGAAAACGGGATAAGGTTGGGCCTTTGCTATTGTCCATCCTTTTAAATTCTATGGCATTGGCAATGTCTTCGCTGGTGGACAGTGCGATGAACGCGTCTTGATGTGACAGGGTGGTCTGAGATGTCATCCGTATGGGGGGATCCTCTTTGTCGAGGGATGGTGATCCGAAGGAGACGTTTGCCAAGCAAGCGATCTCTTGAATGGCGTCTCGAAAGGGCACGTCTTCTTGAACCAGTGTTAATGACATAATCGAAGAAGTGGTATTCTCACTGCGAGGAGTAAAGTCCGGGGAGGGCGCTGGATCTTTCCAGAGTTTCTGGCCACTCCCCAATGATCTGATGTAATCCATCTCCATGAGAGGAAGGCGGAAATTGATATATGGCGGTGTCTCTCCCGTTTCTCGCTCTGACTCCTCGTCCTCTGAGTCCTGCTCATCTGAGTCTTGTTCGGGATTTTTTATCCTTGTGCTCTGTGGCTTTAGGGTGAATCTGAATATCACCTGATTGTGTATATATTTCTGCAGTAACTCTTCCTCGTCCTCGCCACCTAAGCCTGAAACTTGTCCCGAAGGGGGAATTCAAAGTACCATTATTATGGCTCTTTTCGGCCGATCGCGAGAGGAACGTTTACAGATTCTACAAGTGTAATATAAAAATTTTCAAAGTGCCGTCATTTTGGCCTTTATTGCCGATCACAAAATGATGCAATTTTCCGATAAAGGACCAGCTAAGGATTCTACGCGTATAATATCAAGATGATCCAACCAAACCTGTAGGAGGGGATGCATTTTAAATTCCGAGTATTTTATTATTATTTATATCAATTTCTGACAATTTTCAAAGTCCACTCATTTCGGTTTTTTTGGCTGATAGCGAAAAGTAATTTTATGGTAGAGGACCACCTAGAGATTGCACATGTGTAATAACAAGAAGATCTAACTAAAAGTGTAGAAATAGAAAGCATGAACCAGGAAAGTCTCTCCCTGTCGCAAGACATGTCAAGGATGTCCCGTGCAACCTTCCGACCCCCGCTCAAACGCAAGAGACCCCCATTGCCAGGGATCAGAGCAGTCGAAACCGGCACCCAGTACCAACCACCACCTGTCAAGAAGCCGAAACCAAATTATGGCAGCAAGTTGCAGGGACCATCAACACAACAAAGCAGGTGGTAGCCAACTAAAGTGCCGCCCAGAGATTTATTAACCTCTTCACGACATTTTAACACACTCAGAAGTCTTAGAAAATTGCTCCAGGCACGTACGAGGAAGGATAGGCAAATTCTGACAGGCATGGAAAAGAATGGGGGCCCCCGTCGAGTAGTTCGGTGGCTCAAAACCAGGTACTCTCTCCCCTTCAAAGGCGACCCAAGGGGTCACAAAGCACCCATTCCCCTAGCATTACATGCCCAAGAGAACCTAGCCACCTCCTACCACAAACCGTCACAAAGGGACCTAGCCCTCAAAGTAATGCTATTTACTCTAAAAGAAAAAGAGACTATAGAGGGTCTTTCTGGTCCCCAAAAAAACCGGAGGGTGGAGATTAGTAATAGACCTCTCCTCCTTCAACGTGTTCCTACTGGTAACATCATTCCAGAAGGACACTGTCCAAATCACAAAAGAAAGCCTACAGCGTTAGTGTGGGGCACCTCCATAGGCTTATCCGATGCATACCCTCACATCCCACTACACCGCTCAGCCAAAAAAATTCTCGGATTCCAAGTAGGTTAGAAACGGCACATCCGGCACATCCTTTCGGCCTGTCTTCGACTCCGTACATATTCTCGAAGGTCATAAAAGTACTTACGTCATGGGTCCGTCTAGAAGGCATATTAGTCTTTCAATATCTAAACGACTGGCTCCTGGCTCACCAGGACAGAAAAATAGCCCGCCATCAGACTCGAACGCTGGTGCGCAAAACTCTACAGGTAGGTCTCGTGGTCAGTCTACCCAAATTAGAACTCTCCCGAGCAAGATATCGTCTTAATCGGAGAGAGATGAGATCTGGAAAACGCGAGGGCCTTTCCCACCGAAGAAAGACGTCACAAGATCTCTCAGATCACATGAGGGATCCCACTAGACAAGAAGGTAAGCCTACAGGTTATGGAGTTCCTACTAGTAGCAACCGAAAAGACGGTCCCATTAGGCCGCCTACACTACAGACCATTCCAAAGACAGGCAAGGTTTGTTCTGAACCAAGGGAGGTCTCCCCAGGCAAAAAATGAAATTATCTTAAACAACCCTGGCCGCTCTGCAATGGTGGTGCAACCCACAAACAATGACCGAAGGGGTCCCGTTCCACCCACCGTCTCCAGAAATAAAGCTTCAGACGGACTCATCGTAGAAGGGTTGGGGAAGACACTGCCAAGGTCAGGTATGAAAAGGGAAATGGCCCTCTTCCTAAACAGGTGCCACATCAATTGACTGGGATTACGAGTAATCTGGATAGCAATAAACAAGCTAAACAACTACTCACAGGCAAAGTAGTGTTAATCCTGTTAGACGGCTCAACGGCAGTGGCATACCTAAACAGGCAAGGGGAACCAGATCCCTTTCTTTGTCAAAACTGGAATTCAAGATTCTTACCTTCGCCTTTCAGTGTCACATTACTCTCATGGCCCAGTCATTTGGCGGGGAAACTCAATGTATTGGCATACCCATACCGTCATCCATACTGAATGGTGTGTAGCCCGCTCGTCCTTCCAGTGGTAGGTAAACCAGTCGCCATGGGGGACACCTATCCTAGATTTATTCACCAGCTCCATGACGAAAACTACCCAGGTTTGTTTCTCCCTGCCCAGGCCCCTTAGCCTGAGCAGCGGATGCCTTCAACTGCCCATAGCCAGTACAGAAAGTACTTTACGCCTTTCCCCCACACACAATTCTGCTACAAGTCCCACAGAGGACAATCGAGCTGGGACCCCAGTAGTGTATATTTAAGAGAATCACCACACTTTTGTGGTGGTTCTCTTAAGAGAATCACCACACATTTAAAAAGTGTG
Source organism: Protula sp. h YS-2021 (assembly GCA_949752745.1). Lineage (NCBI taxonomy): Eukaryota > Metazoa > Annelida > Polychaeta > Sabellida > Serpulidae > Protula > Protula sp. h YS-2021. Next base: position 52,146,207 of record OX457026.1, on the reverse strand, counting down.
AAAGTGTTTCTGGCACCCGGGTCTGGGCACAGACGGCGCGCACACGGGACGTTAGAGTGTTGAGTGATGACGAAAGAAAACGTCATTTGATACAAGGATTGCAAAAGTGTGTTTCCGGTGAAACGTTGTACGTTGTGTGTACAATGGTATGGTAGGGACTTAGCTTGTGAAAAAAAAGGTGTGGCGTCTCGAGTGAAAGAGGGGGGGGGATTGGAGAGAGTTATAAGAGTTTTATTTTAAAAAAGCATTTCCCACACATTCTCATGCATACACATAGCGGTGAAATTCCTGTTGATGTTGAGACTGAAAATCCCTCCATGTTTCATAGAGGAACGCCTGGTAGTCGACATATACCTCTTCCCATAAATCGGCATCCTTCTTTGAGAAATGATAAGCCGCCAGGCGTTCCTCAGTGAAAAATTCTTTCTTAAACTGCATATTTTTCGACACGTCTGCTCTCTACAAAAAGTTTGAAAGCTCTGCAGGCAATGCAGGCAATGCAGGCGGAGATGACGAAATGTGTGTATGTGACGAAATGATGTGTGAAACGTCAGACCACCCCCCCCCCCTCCTTGTCAATACACAGTACAGAGTACAGAGTATTGACGACCACCCCCCCACCCCTCCCCAAGAATCTGTGTCGACCACCCCCCCCCCCACCCCTCCCCTAGAACAGAGTAACAGAGTATTACAGAGTATTACAGAGACGACGAGGACCCTCCCCCTACCACCAAAGAAGAGTTAAAAAAAGTAAACTTATGTTAGTATGTTTAAAGCATTTTCCAAACATTTTTCTTGACGAAATGGATGGCAGTATAAACGAAACGTCATTTTGTGCAGTTGCGTGATTACGAGATTGGAAATAACAGCTTCCGCTGAAGCGCGCTGAAGCATGCTGTAGCGTTGATGAAGTGTACTACCACCCACCCACCCCCTCCCTCCCCAAATTGAAAAAAGCTGATATATAAGGGGTCCGGGGGCAGCCCCCCCTTATTGTCGAGGTGTGGTGGGCTAGATCATGGAAGCGACGTTGCTGAATACACCTCCTCTATCTATCAACACGGACATGGATATGGATATGGATGACTTGTTTGGGTTGGAACCGTTACCTTTTGATAGTGTATTACCAGTATTATCAGTGGAAGACATTGATACATTCCTGGCTAACATGGCAGAGGCTGAAAAAGACTTGGAGAACGAACTGGTAGGGTTAGACGTCCCTCCTAAGGGAGGCGTTGCTGCGCTAGACGTTATAAACGTTGCTGCCCCGTCAGATATACAGCTAGCAGGAATAGAGATGGAGATAGAGGAAGGAATGCCAGATCCTGAGGGCCCCGACTACCCGTTCTGGGTTGCAAATGCGCTTGTCAATGGGAGAAACACACAACTCAGCGCAAAGTTAAAAGCTCAATTGAAGCAACTGAACGAAGAAATGAGTACCACCCTGGCCGTCCCGGCCGCCCGGGCCGACCCGGCCGAGCCCGGCAGCAAGCCTCCTCTTCCCCATGGAAGCTTAATTGAAGCAACTTCACGAAGAAATGAGTACCGCCGCCGCCGCCCCGGCGGCAGCAGCAAGCTCGGGGACGGGGACGGGGAGGAGCCCGGCAGCAAGAAGTTAAAAGCTCAATTGAAGCAACTGAACGAAGAAATGAGTACCACCCTGGCCGTCCCGGCCGCCCGGGCCGCCCCGGCTGAGCCCGGCAGCGGCAGCAAGCCTCCTCTTCCCCCTGGAAGCTTAATTGAAGCAACTTCACGAAGAAATGAGTACCGCCGCCGCCGCCCCGGCGGCAGCAGCAAGCTCGGGGACGGGGAGGAGCCCGGCAGCAAGCGCAGCAGCAGCGAGTCCCCCGGCAGCAAGCGCAGCAGCAGCAAGCGCAGCAGCAGCAAGCGCAGCAGCAGCAAGCGCAGCAGCAGCAAGCGCAGCAGCAGCAAGCGCAGCAGCAGCAGCGGGGACGAGTCCGGGGACGAGTCCGAGTCCGGGGACGAGTCCGAGGAGGAGTCCGAGGAGGAGTCCGAGGAGGATTCAGAAGTGGACATGTTAAGCGATGATGAAGAAGACAAGCATATGAAATTGAAATTTGAATCGAGTAAGACCATCCCTGTGACTGAGGACGATGTAACGCTGTTGAAAAGAAACTTTCAAGCCGTGCTTCCTCTGATTGATTGCAACATTGTATGGCGTTTATGTGAAGAAGGCTTTTTCGACAAGCACACGTACATGTACCTAATGGAAGAAGTGAACACTGTCATTATGCTCATGTTCATGCTAGAAGGAAGTGTAGAGGATGTTCCGGTGTCACAGCCAAAGTTCACCGAAGCCATGACTCGGCGTTTTGTTCAACTGTTTAAACTCCTTCATGAGGAACAGTTTAAGGTGTTGTGTCTGCCAGAGCCGAAGCAAGTGAATGAGGGTCGCGATTCCAAATGTGCAAAGATGATGCTACATGGTTTCAAATACCTTGAAGAACGCATTAAGGTGTATGATATGATGGCCTACCTCTATGAAAAAGGACATTTCACCATGTCAATGCTGTTTCAATGGATACTAGGGCATCGGAAACCAGGCGACTTTCTAGTGATTGTCATGAGACAATCTTTAACAGGTGGTTTACCAACAGCCTTTCTGGATGGTTTCAATGAGATGACTCCACGATTTTACAAGCATCTCATGAAAACTTACATGTAAAAAGGTATAAAAGGGGGGGGGGGGCGGCGGCGGCAGGCAGGCAGCAGCAGCGCGCGGCAGATCACAAAGTCTGCAATCCTTCACCGTAATGTCATTTCACGGATGTGCAGAGACTATGGATGATGTGTTCAAAGTAAACTATGCTGACTGGATGTTTTCAAAGCTTCCTGCTTTTGAATCGGAATGGATGGAGCAAGTGAAGAATTTGCATCAGCATTGGGAAGCTGTTGGAAAGACCATTCCAAGTGATCGTTTCATCCACTCGTTTCTACGTGAATGCGAAGATCTACATATACTATCCTATTACGACATTGATTCAGTATTTATCCATGCGAATACAATTTGGGCAGAGGAGCTCATGTTAAGTGTAGCTGCAAGAATCATTTTGTTTTATGATGATAGTGTTTCATTGATGACGAATGTATCAGACCTTGTTCGATTCAACCATTGACGAGTGGAAGTGAATTCAAAGCTTTGCAAGAAGTTTGAAAAGCTTGACTCAGCGGCGGATGGTTGGGTATAAAAGGGGGTGTGTGTGTGGACCTCATCAGTACAGTGTACAGTGTAGCAGTGTACAGTGTAGCAGTCATGGAGAACAAGACAAGGAGCGCAGCGCAGCGCAGCGCAGCAAGCAACGCAGCGGCAGCGCAGCGGCGGCGGGAGCAGTTTTCAAATTAGTGCAAACTTAACCATTACTGTGGAGTCTGGACAATATGGATTATTTCTACGCATCAAACGTGGAGAGAGATGGTGCGCTTATTCACCATCTTTGTGGAAGATTGTGTGTCAGAACGTGAAAAAATGCCGTGACATTGGCTTCAAACTATACTTAACGGAAACAAAGTGGCTTGAAGTCATTTCATATCAAGGCATGCGCTATGTGAGCTTCGTGCGTACATCACGGTTTGAAGGGAAAGAATACACACATTACATCAACATGAATGATGGTGAATGGGAGACACTGCTTCGGGAGATGGCTCACATCAACTCAGCCTTAGTTGAACCGCCGTGTACGGAATGCCATGGTGAGAAAACGATCATCAAGCTGCAAAAGTATGATCGGATGAAGGTGTCAAAGTTATCCAAGAAAAGACAGGCTGAAATTCAGTTGGAGAATATGGATGTACAGAATCAACTTGGACTTACGTGCGACTATTGCGGTGCTTGCGGATATATGGAGGATTATGATTGCCACTGCCACAAGTACAATTGCATGATGTGTGAACCAAACAACTTCTGCGGCAAGTGTGGAGTACTTAAGGTCTGTGAAGCACAGTAGAAGCCCCCACACCATACACACTGCAAAGATGGACGCATGTTTTAGAAAAGCTTATATTGACTTTATGATTGCTAAACTTGCTTGCTGCGGCACTCCAGACTATCAGCTTTATCACTTGGACGCTTACTGGGATGTTGTACATCACAGTCTTGATGTGACTAAACTCTATTCACGATTTCTTGGAGAATGTGCCGCAATTGGACTCGAAGAAGATCCTGACTTTGACTTTGATTCTGCACTCTATTCTGCATGCAATGATGTAGAAGCATATTTCACCGTGGTGGATTATTTGAGAGATTGCTGTGGATTTGAGGAGGAGGAGGAGGAAGAAGAAACCGAGCAGCTTTGTCAGCCTTGTCAGGTAAGCCAAACCCCCCCCCCCCTTTTAACACTAACAACTCTAACAACTCTAACAACTCTAACTCAGCACAGCAGCAGCAGCGCAGCAAGCAGCAATGTTTTTCTTGCTAGCAAATTTAATTTTATGTGAGTGGTTTCAACGTGAACAAAGAAAGAAGATGATAGAAGAAGTAGCAGATATATTCAAACATATTTTATTGCAGGAGGAAGACATGTTAGAGTAAAAACCAAAGTCAACATGGAGAATCTTGTGGAACTGTTGTGTGACCGGGGTATAAAAGAGACTGTGCCTCCACCATCGCCGCTCACTCAGCAGTCGTCGCCGCCGCCGTCGCCGCCGCCGTCGCCGCCTAGCCGCTCACCAGTCCGCTCACCAGTCCGCTCACGCTCACGCTCACAGGTGTGGAGACGTGAAGAACGCTCACTCAGCCGCTCACCAGTCCGCTCACGCTCACGGGTGTGGCGACGTGGAGAACCCCCCCAGACTGAACTTGACAAACTTGTGAAGAGTGTGGGGAAGGTAGTGCTCTCTAAAGACTGAGTGAGAGAGAGCGCGCTGCGCTAGAGAGCGCTGTATCATGGCGGACATGACACTGAGACAATATATTGTGCAAAAAGCTTATTGTGAAGAAATGTTATTAGCTGTAAAAAAGTTTGCCTGTTTAGTATGTCCTGCTTGCCAACTTGAAGAGTGTTCAGAACATACTTGTCATTTTGCATGTGTCTATACTTATTGGAATGAAGCTAAATATTATATTCATTTAGATAAAGTGTTAGAGAATGCAAATCAGCGTTGTGAGAAATATGGTGTAGATACGATAACACTTGATGAACTCAGTCATTGGCTAGTATTCATTGAAGACCAATGGTCTCCAGTGATTCACACCATTGTATCTATACTTGATTTGTAAAAACTTGTGGAGTTAAGTTTGGTTGAGGTTAAATAATAAAGCTGTTCTGTTGAGAAGGTGGTTTTCATTCGGTGTGACCATGTCGACGACGTGGAAAGACTACTTGACCAATATGTACTTCAAACCTGGACAGCCCGGGGCTGGTCCTTACAAACTGTATCACATCATAAGAAAACATGATCAACCCGTGACACAGTCGCAAGTGAAGAAATGGCTACAGGACCAAGATACATTCAGTTTACTCCAACCTGTCAAATACAGGTTCAAAAGACAACGTGTGATTACACGAGGCATTGATGACATGTGGGATGTGGATTTGGCTGATATGGGAAACATAGCTCCTTATAATGATGGCACACGCTTTTTACTCATTGTCATTGATGTGTTTTCCAAATATGTGTGGGTACAGCCAATCCCTAATAAATCACATACCAGCGTCATACAAGCCTTTCAAAAAATTTTTCATGACACACCCCGAAGGCCACGCACTCTAAGGTCCGATAAAGGCACGGAATTTAAAAACAGATGGGTCAAAGCATTTTTGAAAAAAGAGGGTATTCATGCCTATACCACAAAGAATGAAACCAAAGCCAACTTTGCTGAGAGAGTCATTCGTACTCTAAAGGGGATGATGTATCGGTATTTTCTACATAGTCAAACTTACCGTTACTTAGACATCCTTCCAGACTTGGTGTACAACTACAACCATAGACCTCATGGCTCCCTCCCGAATAAATATGCTCCAGCCGAGATTCGTAAAGACAACGAATCGAAAGTGTGGAAGTATATGTATGTCGACAAACTAAAATTGAAACCGAAGAAGAAGAAGAAGTACAAGTTCAACATTGGCGATCATGTGCGCATTTCCCACGTTAAATATGTGTTTCAACGGGATTATCACGTTAAATGGACGCAAGAAGTCTTCATAGTCACACATCGTTGTAAGAAGCAGGGAATACATTTGTATCGTGTGAAAGACTTTTTAGACGAAGATATTGATGGGCATTTCTATGAGGAAGAACTGCAGAAAGTGACCAAAGATATTGAATCTGTGTACAGAATTGAAAAAGTCTTGAAAACACGTAAAAGGCGAGGAGGGGTGAAAGAATTATTTGTCAAGTGGTTAGGTTGGCCAAACAAGTTTAACAGTTGGGTGAAAGAAACAGACATTCAAAGATGAAGCATCCCTTTACATGCTTGGTCTCTGGACCTACAGGCAGTGGCAAGACGTCTCTGGTCAGGGAAATTCTCGAACAAAAGTTGATTCACCCCTCTCCGAAAAACATTTTATGGCTCTATGCAGCCGATCAGCCCTTGTACAAGGGAATGAAAGGTGTGACATTTTACCAAGGCATTCCAGATGACATTGAAGAGCGTTTTAACCCGAAAAAGCCAAACGCACTCATCCTTGATGACTTAATGACCAAATGCCATAGCGATGAACGTATGACACGTCTCTTTAGTGTGGGTAAAAGTCATCAAAATCTAAGTATCATCTTTATTGTGCATAATTTGTTCCATCATGGGAAAGAGATGCGCACTATTAGTTTGAATACCCATTATATCATTTTGTTTAAAAATCCGAGAGACAGTCAGCAAGTCAGTACATTGGCACGACAAATGTATCCTGGAAGAGCTCAATTTCTCATAGAAGCCTATCAAGATGCTACCAGCAAACCCCATGGTTATTTGTTCATTGACTTGAAGGTGAAGACGAATGATCAACTGCGTATTCGTACAGGCATTTTACCAAAAGATACACATTATATATATATTGATAAAGCATTGTATGACCAAGAACCAACTCATTTAACCATTCACAGTCAAGATGTCTAAACGCATTCGAACGAACCAGCCTTTTCTTCATTTGCTTGCTCGCAGTGGGCCTAGACGGCGTAAATCCTTGCTAAAGCAAGCTACGAAGGAGGAATTAACGAGCTTGTTTGAAATTTGTTTGAATATATTAAGGGGACATTTACCCTTAAGCTCAAAACGGTATAAGGTATTCCAGCGTGAGCGTCATACCCTACGTACTCTGGCAGACAAGAAGATATCCCTTCGACGAAAAAAGAAGTTGGTGAATCAGAAAGGAGGATTCATTGGAGTGATTGCTAGATTTGCATTGCCCTTGTTAGCCAAGCTGCTGTTAAAATGAAGCATGCTATGAAAATGGTTCTCATTCCTGAACAGGAATACAAACTGTTATTAGAAAAGAAGGGGGGAAAACATAGCATCAAAAGAAAAGTCAAGACACTTTTACGTGGGAAACGAACGCGTGAAAAGGTTATGGAAATGTCTCAACTTTTTGGCCGTCATCTACGAACAAGTCAGTCCCAACAACCACCCTCACCACCACCACCACCACCACTAGAAAAGCGAGTGTTAAGTCATTTTCAACCTATCTATCATGGAAAAGTGATACAACTTTTAGCAGAACTGAAGAAACATGGTACGACATGGACAGAGAAGAATGAACTTGTGTTGAAAACGGGCGAGATCATTACAAATTCTAACATGGTTGATTTGATGAAAGAAGCATTGGTGGCGACAAGAAGAAAAGACCGAACCATACTACCCCCACCCCATGGCTGGCATCCGTTTATCCAGGAAATTGTCGATGCGAATATTCCAAAAACGACGTTTAGTAAAAAGACCACTCGTGAAGACATTGCAACAGAAATGAACCAGCGTCAGCAAAGACAGTTTCCTAAAGGGTGGGAAAATTTTTAACAAAAGAGCTATGGTGTTGTGGTGGCCAGGAAGAGACTATTCCGACTATTCCCGTGAAGATCCGATGCACAAGTGCGTGTTGTGAAGGAGAAATCCATTATGATGATGATGATGATGAGACTTGGCATACTTGGTCGAATGGCGCGCGCTGTCCTGAGGAGGTACCTGAGGTATATAGGCAACGACGACGACGCACCTATACCATTTGAGGGGTTCCTTCCATCCACCATGGAGTCGACAAGCTTTTACATTACTTTGCCTAGCAATGCGAGTATGAATTATTATCCCAACAACAAGGCTTCGAATTATCAAATTCGTATGCCTCGAACCATCTATCTGAATGGACGATATGAAGTGGCTTTAGCTGAAATTCAATATCCGCATACATGGTCAACGATGAGACAGGACATGGACTATTCTATTCAGTATCGACAACAACTATTCGATAATCCTGTTCTTAGCACTCTCGATATTCCTTATGGCTACTATAGAACCATACAAGAACTATGTGAGGCAGTCAATGAAGAAGCGACTAATACTCTGAATCTTACAAAAGCTATTCGGCTAAAGTATGATAGAATTAGACGACGCGTGTTTCTATTTCTCGATTATGGCTATGAAGTGTCCTTCTCCACTGGATTGGCTGAGATTTTAGGATTTATCCCAGATCACTTGTATACTGAAACATGTACAGCTGACCATAAAGCCGATGTGAAACAGGGGTTTTATACACTGTATGTGTATTGTAGTATTTGTGAACCACAAGTGGTTGGGGATTCTTATGTGCCCTTGCTACGTTCTGTTGGGATACAAGGCCATGATGGTGAGATTGTTATGAAAACGTACAACGAACCGCACTATGTTCCTGTAAACACATCCAAATTTGACATGATAGAGATGAATATAAAGGACGACACAGGCCATACTGTTCCATTTCAAACTGGAAAGGTGATTTGTAAACTCCATTTTCGACCAAAAGCACTATGAAAGCCTACACACACGATCCGTCTGCATATCGCAACCATTTTCTTCGACAAGTGGGTGGAGAATTACCAGGATTCAAAGGAGCGCGAATTCAATATGGGGATGGTATTGGTTCAATACTGGGATCATTGGCTCGTAGAGCTATTCCGCTACTTAAGGCTGGGGCTAAGATCGTTGCGCCACATCTTAAGAAGGCTGCAAAGAATGTTGCGAAAGATGTTACGGGCCGAGTAGCACAGCGTGTGTTTGGTGGTGGTGATGTACATAAAAAGAGAGTGCAACCGATGAACGTGCTAGAAGACGAAAAACAGCTAGACGGATAACATCAAAAAAGCATAAAAGAGATATCTTTTGAAATCATGTCTCTCATTCACAATCATTCGTGCGAATGCAGTCTTTCTCCATTGGAATGGTTTCACGTACCGCCAACGCAAACGGCTGTAGAGAAAAGTTATAATGTCGACTATCAACCACTGACGACCATTAGAGAGGGTGCTCCCATAGAATTCTACATTCCTGCGAGTACAGAAGAATATCTGGATTTAAAGAACAGCAAACTTCATATTGTATGCCGCATTGTAAAGGCCGATGGAAAAGCGTGTGGCCCAGAGGACCAGGTCTCCTGCATCAATGATGTGTTTAACGGGCTATGGTCTAATATTGAATTGTTTCTGAATGATCGGTTGGTATCTCATAGTAACAACACCCATGGGTATACCAGCATGATCTCGCATCTCATCCATGATTCGGAAGAAAGTCTCCATTCCGAGCGCTCTCTGCGGCTCATGTACAAGGATACTGCTGGGTCGATGAATAGTCATGAGGTGAAAAGGCCTAATCATGAACGCTATGTATCCGGGTTTCATGTCAATGCCGACGGTAGTGATCTAGCTGAGCAAGGAAACAATGGCTTACACCATCGTTATTTGCATACACGTCTCAGCCGTGAGTTTATGCTGGCAGGTGGCTTAAGGATAGATTTGTTTGAGCAGGATCGCTATCTTCCGAATGGCATCAGTTTGAAGTTGCGTTTCCATAGACAGAAAGATGATTATGTATTGATGGCTGCAGATAATACCTATAAGGTAGAAGTGAAAGAGGCATTTTTAACCATTCGCAAAGTGAGGGTGAGTCCAGGCATTCAGTTAGGGCATACAGACGCATTGCTGAAAAGTCCTGCCAAGATCATCATCACTAGAAAAGAATGTAAAGTCTTGGCCATTCCGGCAGGGTTTCGCTCTTTTGTGAAAGACAACATCTTTTTGGGTAAATTGCCACATCGCATTGTCATTGGTCTGGTTCATAACGAAGCCTTTGGTGGGTCAGTCGCGAGGAATCCATATGATTTCAAACATTTTGATCTGAACTATATGCAACTGTACACGGATGGTGAACCAGTCCTGTCCAAACCGCTCAAGCTTGACATTCCACAGGACAACTACCTAGACGCTTTTGAAACGCTTTACAAATCGTTTGACCGATTGAATGGTGAGAAAAGCTCCATTATAAAAAGGGAAGATTGGCCTAGAGGGTATTCTTTATTTTCGTTCGACTTAACACCGGATTATGATGGAGCTGATCATTTTCCCCTGATCAAGCATGGGAATTTGCGGCTAGAAATGAACTTTGCTAGGGCTTTGCAACCTACAATCAATGTCATCGTCTATGCTGAATTTGACAACATTATTGAGATCAGTGCCAATCGTAGCATCCAATTCGACTACCAGTCATGAACACGAAGCAGATCGAAGCTATCCTGAGCCATGATGCCGCGACCAAAGACTTGTTTCAAGGTGTGTTTGCCATGGACCAGTTACCACCGTCTTTACAACGCGGTCCCTATGTCATCAACACCGACGATCATGATGAACCAGGAGAGCATTGGGTGGCAGTGTATTATGACAAAGACCCTGTGGAATACCTTGACTCTTATGGACTGTTCCCTCTCGATGAGCGTTTAGAAACGTTTTTAAGAAAGGACTATATGTATAATTCCATCTCATTACAAACGCCGATATCATCGGCGTGTGGTTTTTATTGTGTCTATTATATATGGCATAGAGCTCGAGGTCAGAGTATGTTTGACATTGTGAATATATTAAAAAGAAAGGATGGGGATTTTATTGTAAAGGATTTTGTCTATAGACATTATAAACCTTTGTTTTATTAATGGGGGGGGTGTAGTTAAGCTGTAGTTAAGTTGTTGAATAATTGTTTTTCCAAGTTTTTTTTTTTTGAAAAGAAAAAAAAAAAGACTCAAGTTTCAAACTGATCTTGCTTTTTTATTGTGTTTTCCAAACCCCCCCCCCCCCACTTCTTATCTACCAACTACTTTTTACAATTCTCTCTCTCTCTCAATACATGGATCAATGCATACCATTCATTACAATTTAAATTAATATAGGTATCATAGACATTACATCCACGTTTGTAAATGCTATGAAAGCTCACATAACACACATCACCAAACTTTATCACTTTAACAGTTTCATGTTCAGACAGTTTCAGTTCATATCCTTCTTCCATGTCCATCAGTGGCATCAGCCGCATCAGCCGCATAGGCTGTGTCACCTCAATGGATTTGGTACCCCGCTTGAGTTGTATTCCTTGCTCTTTGAATTCAAGCAGAAGATTCTTCCCAATCCAATGCGTGTAACAGCGCGTTCCATTCCACTGTGCTGAGGGTGATGATATCGCAGCCTTCTGTAAGCTCGTCATATTGGCGAAATTGTACAAACACGTCTAAACCGTTCTCAGTCACACGCACTTCTAATTCATCCGAGACTGCTAGGAGAAAGCCGGGTATTCTCAACATCTCTAGGTGATCCTTCAACACGGATTGGTCATCAAGCGATAGGACGAGATACTGTCCAAAATGCCGTAGCACAATGTCATCACATAAGTTTCTCAGATAGGAGAACCCATATGTCATGGGTTCATAATCCATCAAATAGTCGTCTTCCATCTCGTCTGTGTGTATTTTATACTCGGAGGATGTCGAACAGTGGATGCTGTATAGCTTCTAGGAATCGTAAGATTGCGCGCCAGTTCTTGATATCAAAGAAGATCAACTGTGCATAGGGTGTGTCTGGCACAACTCCCTTATAATCCTTTGGATAATCCTGTAAAAGATTTCTACAGAATGTCACACGTATGTTAGAATCATATTCAGCCACCGTCACTTCCAGTTTATTTTCAAGTCTGCGTTTAAACCCAGCTTCAAGCGGTATGTTTTTAAAGTCTTTCCACACTTCAGGTTTAAACTGATAAGCAGAACATCTCCGAGAACCCATCATCACTTCATTCCTCTCATTGACTTTAAGGTAAACACCATCGTTTAACATGAGTGCATTCATGATGGGGGGGTTACCTGGTTATGCGTTGTCGTCTTGTCTGCGAAGCCTTTTATCCACTTCTTTCACCTGCTTCTTCAACATTTTCCATTCAGGTATGGTCAGCAAGATACCCTTTTTCGTAGGACGGTTCCTTCCAGTCCCCTCATCTCTGAGGTACTTGCGAATGTTCACCACACCTTCATCGCTTTGTTTCATAATCTTGATATACTTTCCATTGCCCAGAGAAAGCATTCCATCCCACGACTGTGGTGGTAGCGTCGCCGTCTCCACTTTTAATTTCTTGATAGTGGTGGTGGTGGTGGTGGCGGTGGTGGGATTGTTCACGTTCAAGTCTTTCACCGTATCTGCTACAGTATCCATATCCGTTGTTGTTGCAGATCTCTTCATGTTCACCCTCACTCTCAACTCACTCTGAAGTCCCCCCCCCCTTTTATACTGTTGCTGCTGCCGCCCTGGCTGCCGCCGCCCTGGCTGCCTTGTAATGCCCATGCGCCAAAGTGGAATAACCATCATTCAACACGTATCGCTTATCATCAAAGGGGGAGAGAGCTACTTTCCTCAACTTCTCCGAGAAAATCTGGTGGTCATAGCTTCGAATGGTGTGTCCTGTCACCATCATCTGCGTTTGGTTGAACAAACTGTCCTTATACTGCTCATGTTTCATCCGTCTTTGACACGCGTAAGTGATACCTTTAGCCGTATGTTTTTCTTTCCCACCATACATCATGCTGTACATTTTCGGCCGAAGTCCAACAAAGTCTTCAATGGGAATGCCTGCCGTCTCATCTTTCATTTTCCCAAGCACTTTCTTGTTCACGTTGGAATGCAGGAAATGATTGGGGGGATAGTCACTTGTGTCGAACAAGTCGGCATCTTCCTGCATATCCTTGTAGATATCATCCGTTTCTATGTCGTAACATAGACTGTCGGTGTCGCTGAACAACAACTTGGCGTCGGGATACTTGGTCATGATGTAGTTGTAATGAAAGTCAAACATGAGCACTTTGCTGAGGTCGAGAATGGTGAAGCCGACTTGAATGGGCTTATCCAGAAGCAAATCCACTTTGTGTAAATGTACCGCGGTCAAATCTTCATTGAAAATTCTAAATTGGTGGAATGACGGTTTGGCTACAACTTTCTTGAACCGCTTTTCCTGGTGAACGAGTTCCACATTGATGCGTTTTCTCACATTTTCCATGGTTTTGCCAAACACAGAGTTGTTCATCAATTTGAAAAAATCTTTCTCAAACGGGTTCTTGGCCAACTTTCTCTTTTCCGTGTTCAACGAGATGTATTTCGCTAACCATTTGCTCTGTGCAAACATGATGGCACGATGCACCTTCGTGACTTTCAATCCCAGTGACACATATTGCTGTAAATTTCTATAATGAAGTACATATTTCTTCTTGTCACACAAGTTGGGAATAAGCTTTTCACTGGGTTTGTCTTTCATGTTGAGATCTTTCCGTAGCTTCTGACTATGCTCTGATAATTCTCCCACCTTCACACTTTTCCGCTCTGGAGCCACTGGGTAGTGATTATGACAATCATGAATGGTCTGTGGGTATTCCAAATCCACTTCTAAAATGTAGCCAATCTCGTCATCTTCATCCACTTCCATGAAGTCAATGGATTCTGGCTCGTTCACCCACATGAATCCACTTTCCGGCATGCTTTGTGACATGGCCCAGCCGTACAAGTTGTTCGCATCCAGGTACATCAGGTAATGGGTCGGTTTCGTGGGATCATACTCTGCTACGTAGAGGTTATTTGCTTTCGCATACTTGTGTGTGATGACAGATATTCCTCCACGTAAGCCTTGTTCAACCATTTGGTACATGTCAATGTCATTGATCAATTCCAACTTCACCTTTGTCGCTTTTAACATCGCATCCCACGACAGGCCTGGCGCTGTATAGTAGTGGGCAGGATCCAATTCATAGGTGTTGAGACATACTTGACGAAAGTTTTCAAACACGTCAGCCAGCAGTAACACATCCGATTTCAGGTACAAGTCATGGTAGTCGCCAAATGTTGTACAGTGGAATGTCTCCCACACCTTCTGTGCATGTGCATAATCCTCATCACTAATGCCTTCTTCACTAAGCTGACTGTAAAACTTGTCCTTGGACGGCAGTTGTGTTTCAGCAAACTTGGATGGCTCATCCACGTAATCGTAGGGGTACACTCCCTTTCTCAACAGTAACTCTTGCTGGTCGCTATCGTGAATGTGAGAAGTCATGTGATAAAAGTTCTCTTTCCCTTCTGCCGCCAGGTTGGAGACCAACTTCTGTGGAGACGTACTCATGAACTGAAAGCTATCCGTAAATTTCAGATTGCTCATGGTGAATGCAATATATTTCTCAACGGTGTTGGGAATGACTGTAATCGTTTCATTTTTGAACTTTCCAATTTCCTCCATGATCAAATGACTGTCATAACCTCGCAAATTGTGGAAAAAGACAGGGATGATAAACGAATCTTTATCCCCCTGCTGATCCTTTCGAAATCGGAATTGCAAATTGCATTCACTATGTGCAGCTCCACGGTATTTGCCATTGATATGATCATGATCTCTCACACGATCTGCTCCTAGAGGCTCATGACAAATGTAGCAGTCGACCGCAGTCCTGAAATCCTCTTTGTCTTCACGAGTCATCACCATCTCCTTTGGCTGTTGTAAACCGTGCACAATACGATCACGCTCAGTCACCATATGGTCTAAAAAGACTTTCACAGCATTGTCTCCTCGATACAGGACTGGGGCGCGTGTCTCCTACTGGCTCACAACCACATAGGCAAAGCTGTTTGGACGATGATGCTGGTACCTAACTTCTTCATGCTTTTTCGTGAAACATTCAAAGTCGGCATAAATCACAAAAGGGACTCGCTGTTGTTTGGCTACATTCTTAAACTTGATAAAGGGTTCCTTGGGAAATGATAAACGTTGCGCTCCATGCTTGCCACACACTTCGCGATGCTTGTCTAACAGATCTTGTCGTGTAAACCCGTGAAGGCAGTTGAAACAATAAAACATTGCTCCATTATACTTGGTACGATAAGCCATCAGTCTGCTTAAATTCTTGATGAGACAATAATGCCTTGTCTTGTCATTGCTAATCAAAAGTAAGTTGATTTCTCTCACACTGTTGTTGGCGCTGCTGGCGCTGCTGGTGTTTCGACTCAGTTGTATCGGAACAACGACATCCTGTTCATATCCAAACACGTTGATGGACACATCATTCTCCTTTTCAAACTTTGGAATGCCTGTAATCGGTGTGGGAAATGTCATACCTTCCACCTTCAATTCGTTCTCAAATACCTTGTATTGATGTACACGCTGTGGGTTTCTATCTGTTGAAGGGTGAAGGTGAGCCAGTACTGACCATAAGAAACACTTGTTGTCTTTATTCTTAATGTTTAACACACCTAATGTATTCTTCACTCTCTTCGGCAGTTTGATATAACTGCTCGCTTCCAGAGGTGCTAATGTAGCTGTATGCACTTCAATATACAAGATGTTATCCAACACCCAGCCAGACCCTTGTCGCTCATGTTCATCAAACTTGGTAAACAATTCTTTATAGGCTTCTGGCAAGTCCTGTTCAATATCCTCTGGGTTGTAAGCTATATAGGTTCGACTGCTGATAAAAGCATTATCCACTTGTTCTACCATCACACCTTCAGCATTCGCCGTCAGTTTCTTGAAGCGTGCATGCACGACAATGTACCATTTCATGCCATGGTTTAAGGTCTCCAACAAATATCTCTTAATCCGATTCTCTTGTTGCCGCATTTCAAGTAATAAATCCGATCCATCTTCAGGCTCAAACCGTCTTTCCTGTGCATTTTCACCAAGACTCACTCTTCTCCCTCTCCCTACTTGTACTGTCTTTGGAAGCATCCTGCATACATGTGTGTCAAACGCTTCCATAGATGGAAATATCTTTACACATTCACCGCAGAGGAACGGATCAGGTCTGATAATGCTATCTTCCATCGTCTTTTGTCTCTTCACTTCTATCTGCTGAACAAGCTCTTCTATAGCACGTTTCAACCTTGCTGGTTTACATGTATGTGCCACATACAAGTCCAGAAATGGAAATATCCGTTTGCACTCATGACAAAACACTGATGTGTCTGAATTCATAGCCATTGCTGCTGTTGCTGCGCTGTTGCTTGCTGCTGCCGCCGTCAACTACTAAAGACTGATGTTTCCCCCACCCCCTTTTATATACACACACAAAGAGGCTGTTTGAAACTTAAAAACAATTTTTATTGTTGCTTCTCACATCAATACTTTTCCACTTAACTATAAACCACATTTTCATGCAATAAAATATAACAAGTTAGCGTTCAATGTAAAAAAAAAATAAAATTAAAAACAATTTAACGTTAAATGCAAATGCTAAAAGATAAACCAAAAACGTTAAACATAAGAGGTACACAAGATGAACTCGCAACACTATAAACACATAGAGTCTGTGCTAATATATTAAACAATTTAACGTTAAAAAATGCAAATGTCATTCACAAACTGCAATGTCTAAAGTTCACCAAAAAAACCCACACTATACACAGCGCTGATGTACCCCTCCCCCCCCCCCCCCCAGTCCATGATGTTCACCAACACGTTGGCTCTCCGCAGTCGCACTGGTAGCGATAAAATTGGTTCATGCTGAATGGCCTCTTCCTCTCCCCCGCAGAGCGCAGAGCGCAGCGGCTCTCCTTTACCAGCACGTCGGCTCACCACAATCGCACTGGTAGCGATAAAATTGGTTCATGCTGAATGGCCTCTTCGAACATTTAAATGGGTGAAAGTTATAATAGTTGAAGTTCTTCAACGCTGCCCCGCACCACCAGCAATCTGTAAGCAATGGTCCTGGCAATCTCGCTGTGAACTTGTAGGGTAGCAATCCACCACATGTTTTACAACAGTAACGTCGCGGGGCATTGTGCTTCACCGGGCAATTGTGCGGCTGCCCCTCATACTCCAACCACACCCAGCACTTGTAACACTCCGTTGTTAGCATCCGACCGTCCTTGCTCCGCACTATCTTCGTTTCCTCCACCGGAGCCACTGCCGATGGAAACTGTAAAGTTTCCTCCAAAGCATAGTTCATCTCAGCCTTTGCTTCAGCCTTTGCCTTCTTATCCGTCAACGGCATCACAATCCTAACTACCTCATTGGCTTCAAAACGGCTCAGGTCATCTATGGCAATAGCTGGCGAGTTCATCTTGTGTACCTCTTTGTGTGTGTGTACCTCTGGTGGCTACACTGACAACAGCCTCACTTATATATGAGTTCTGGGGGAGGGAGGGGGGGTTATATGTTTTGGGGAGGGAGGGGGGGGTGGATGGGGTGGTAATACACTTCATCAACGCTTCAGCGGAAGCTGTTATTTCCAATCTCGTAATCACGCAACTGCACAAAATGACGTTTCGTTTATACTGCCATCCATTTCGTCAAGAAAAATGTGTGGAAAATGCTTTAAACATACTAACATAAGTTTACTTTTTTTAACTCTTCTTTGGTGGTAGGGGGAGGGTCCTCGTCGTCTCTGTAATACTCTGTAATACTCTGTTACTCTGTTCTAGGGGAGGGGTGGGGGGGTGGTCGACACAGATTCTTGGGGAGGGGTGGGGTGGTGGTCGTCAATACTCTGTACTCTGTACTGTGTATTGACAAGGAGGGGGGGTGGTCTGACGTTTCACACATCATTTCGTCACATACACACATTTCGTCATCTCCGCCTGCATTGCCTGCATTGCCTGCAGAGCTTTCAAACTTTTTGTAGAGAGCAGACGTGTCGAAAAAATATGCAGTTTAAGAAAGAATTTTTCACTGAGGAACGCCTGGCGGCTTATCATTTCTCAAAGAAGGATGCCGATTTATGGGAAGAGGTATATGTCGACTACCAGGCGTTCCTCTATGAAACATGGAGGGATTTTCAGTCTCAACATCAACAGGAATTTCACCGCTATGTGTATGCATGAGAATGTGTGGGAAATGCTTTTTTAAAATAAAACTCTTATAACTCTCTCCAATCCCCCCCCCCCTCTTTCACTCGAGACGCCACACCTTTTTTTTCACAAGCTAAGTCCCTACCATACCATTGTACACACAACGTACAACGTTTCACCGGAAACACACTTTTGCAATCCTTGTATCAAATGACGTTTTCTTTCGTCATCACTCAACACTCTAACGTCCCGTGTGCGCGCCGTCTGTGCCCAGACCCGGGTGCCAGAAACACTTTCACACTTTTTAAATGTGTGGTGATTCTCTTAAGAAAACCACCACAAAAGTGTGGTGATTCTCTTAAATATACACTACTGACCCCATGGTTCGCTGGGACAGAAACCCCATGGTTCGCCCTACTACTACAGTGCAAGGTGACCAGATTAATCCCGATCCCATACCAAAAAAGGTTTCTCCGAGAGGGTAGTGGATAAAATGGTTAATAGCCACAAACAATCCACAGCAGAGAATTATAGGGCTCAGAGGAACAAATTTCAGGCCTCTCTGGCAGTTACAACGGACTTCCTAGACTATCTCTTTACAGATGAGCTACTAAAAGTGGGCTCAATTAACGGTTACAGCGCCGCTTTAAGTTCTGTAGGCCCAAGACCGCAACGGCAACCAATTCAAGTGTAAGACGTAACCGCTTCACCAACAGGCCAGATAACTTCATCACGAGACGCTTGAAAATCACTTACAGAACTCACAGTAGCCCGCCTATTATCGTCTTAAGAGTTGCTTTATATATCTTATTCAAGAGACTGTTTATAATGTAGGTTTTCTATAGTCCGCGTTTCCGTCTGATCGCTCTCCTCAATTTTAGTCTTTTTCTAGATGGAACCTAGAAAAGGGGGGACATATACCTCCCCATCCTAACCAGTACGGCAAAGACGTGTCATTGCCAGAGCCCATAAGACAAGGAGCCCGTCCAATATAGTGACCGTACCACAGGTACTCATGGTACCATTTATGGGATCTAAGGCTACAAGTGACAATTAGTAAATTTTTTCACTATTCTTTTATTTAGTACTAATAATTACATTCTGGTGAGTTTCTAGTCATTAAAAAACTTACGAAATCAAAAGTAACTTTTGTTAAAGTTAGAAAAAACTGCTTGTCAAATACCGCAGTTCAAGTCCCATGTACGAAATCAGATTTTAGACAGCTAGCATGTATTTATCATACATGGTCAGAGCTAATTTCTCCTGTGTCAAACTTTTATTTATGTAAATCATGTTTTAGATTTACTTTCTGTTTTTGTCATATCAGGTACAATAAAGCTTTATTATTGTGATTTCAGATGATACATAGAATCGAGTATCCCAGATCGGGATCCACCCAGTAGGAGGCAGGCGAGGGACGGTTGAGGTCATCTGTAAGTCAATCACCAGACAGAACCCATTGTTGCAATTTGTTTTAATTTTACTTAAACTTTGTTGCGGCTCGGGAGTGTTCCCCCTGACCAAATCCTGGGAAAAACAAAAGAATCGGAACCTAGTTTTGAGTCTTTTATTGTGTCTCTAAAAATTAAAGTCCCACTCGACTTTCATGTACAACGCACAATTACAAGTTACTGCGTAATTGGCGAACTTTTTAGTGCAGTTCCTCAAAATGGCAGACTCCCCTGCTCCGTATCTAGTCCCATCTAAAAGTGGAGATAAGTGAATTCAAAGCTTTAGTGAAGAAAAACTATCGTTTTATTTCGCAAAACGAGCTTTTAAGAGTAAAAGCGTAATTCGCGTCCATCCCAAAACAAGACTGGGTGAGTTGATACCACCTAATTGGGGCTTAAAGGGAATGACATGTGTCTTCCAATGGCGTAATACAAAGAATTCCCTCATTCCCATTGGTCGATGGATGGAGAGTGGAATAGGACCATTCTACCTGCAAGAAAAAAGTTCATTTCTATTGTGTGTTAATACACAACCGGAAGGGAACCCATTTAAAAGTGGAGAACGCGAATTACGCTTTTACTCGTACAAGCCTGTTTTGCGAAATAAAACGATAGAAAACACTCCAAAATTAGTGTGAAACCAGTTGAGAAAGAATTAGCAATACTTTTCGGGGAAAATTAAACCCGGCCCATAGTGAAAACTCAAGATTTACGAGCCGTCTCGATTGCGGGGCTATTATTCCAAGAAGACCGAATCGATTAATTTAACCAAAAGGAACAATAAGGAAAATCTACGCATAAAGGGGGTTGACCTACTTCCCACTCATTTCTGATTTGTATATCAAGAGCGGTACTATGCCAGTGGTGGGGTGAAAATTTTGTTCTATAGTTTTCGTGATTCAAATAAGGTGGAGAGACACAGATTCAAAGCTTTTACGAACAATAACTGGGGCAAAGATGTGCCAACCGCCCCCCCCCCCCCCCCAACAATATTATTTTATGAAACAGTTGCCGGAGCAATTCTGTTAAGAGACACTAATATGTTGAAATGTAGACAAGAGTTTGGCCAATCAAAAGACAGTTGGGGTCGCATCAAGGCAAAAAATTCCATTTTTGATGCCATTGGCCAACAGATATTTGTCTAGCAGAACTCGGGTTTTACAGGGACAGCAAGCGCTTTAAACGCTTGCTGTCGGATTTATCGGATTTATAAGCTACACACTCAATAAAAAATGCAAACTGTGGCTACTGTTTTTGAATAGTATTGGAGAGAGTTTTAGTTACTTTTTAACATCACATATAATATGAATGTTTATGTTAAAACATGGCAGTCTAATTGAACAACATCTTCTCTCGAAAATTGATTAACTGGTAAATGCTCTGACTATAACTATCAAATTAACAGCAGAACAACGGTGACAGCACTCTGGCACAGTTAATCGGGTGTAAATTGCTCTAGTATGAATTGCTGTTGAAACAATTCATCTATGTCGTCAAAGATTTACTACATTTGTGGTTAATATTTTGTTCACGTGAAAAAAACCTAGTCGTGTTTATGTCTGTATCTGTAATGTATGTATATATTATGGCGGATTTAGCAAATCCATGACTTTAGAAAGCCGTTGAAAACTAGACAGAATTCCGCTACACAGCGGAATTGGCCCACTTGCAGAAAGCATAAAAGAAAATATATGTTTTAAATTACAACCAAAAAGCTCAAAGTCTCGCAGCACCCCTTCTGTAACGTTGCTGAGGCTACTGGGACAAAATGAACTCAAAATCCTCCTATCTCTAATCGTATTCGAGATAATAGTCAACTTCCGGCTTTTGATGCGACCCAGATGGTCAAGCTTGCCGATGATCGCTTATATAACGTTTTCAAGGCCCAAAGGGTCGAAAATAATCTCAAAACTAATCGCTCTATCTCTAACCGTTTTCGAGATAATATTCAACTTCCGGTTTTTGACACTGACCGCGACTAAGAAGGTCAAGGTCATCGAGGTACTTCTTATGTAACGCTGTTTAGGTTCAAAGGGTCGCAAATGATTGTCTATAAGTCTACCAGACATAAAGCTCCGCTGACTCAAATGCTAGGAGTACTTTTCTGAAAACCATTCTATGAAAAAAATAATTTTGACCTCAATTTGACCTTGACCTTGACTTCTGAGATAAAAAAAAATTACGGATTCACCGAGACCTCCTCATCCCCTACGCTGGTGCCAAATTTCATCTTCCTCTGACAAAAACTGCAAGAGGAGTTTTTCTGGAAATCATCAAGCGGAAAAAAAGAGAAGAAGAAAAAAAAAGGGTCGAGAAAGGACCGGAAATACTACAAATTTATACCCATTTGCAAATGAAGTTTGCAAGTGGGAATAAGGCGACTTTGTAAAGTCGTCGATTCACTTAGCGGCTTTGTAAAGAACTGAAATTTTCTGTGGCTATGTAAAGTCGCTGCTTTCAGGCCTCAAAAATTTCAAAACAATAAGTTAAAGAATCCAACTAATCTTGAATCACTTCAAGAAAATGTGCCACCAATTTATTTACCCAGAATATTTACATTTACAGTTGTTCCGACAGAAAGTATTTTTTCAAGTCACTTTATACTAGTCATTATGAAAAATGCTAATTTGGCCTGGTGAACTAATTGTAGTACTACTTAATATGATGATATTTATTTGGCCTTAAATGATATTGCTATAGCCATTTCTCTGGAATCAACTTAAGTTTATCTGGGATACTCGGAACAAGGTGGTAATAATTTTGCAGTTGAGACATTTCATTTATGGAAAAATTGTTCGTATGGCTTCAATAATTCATTTATAAATCATTTGGAATCGGGTTGCTCTGCGCTTCATCGCGAATTGTAGAATATTGTTGAAACAATTCACCATTTAATACTCTGTCCTGGTCGTATTCAAAATTCAAATAAATTGAAATTCAAGTACGATTTGTTGAAATATTTTGCCGAAAAATATATATATATCAACATTCTCCTCACCAAAATATATTTCTTATGTCTTATGAAAAACTAATGCCATCAGAGTCCAGAATATTCACTCGAACAAGAAGTGAAAACAGAATGCCCAAAGCGAACGAAAAACTAATAACGACAGTTGGAATTCACAAATTAGCCAAAAAAATACCGTGGCAATCAAGAGTATTACACTCAGCGTGCAAAAATATGCAAACGCTATGCCCACTGAATAAAAATTTGCAGTTGGTTCACAGCCCAGAACACAATTCATTGAATTTGAATTAATTCTTGAAAACGAAGCCATTAGGTTTATAATTGCAATTTCTGAAATTGCAAGTCAGTATCATTGACTCCCATTGGTTATGGTTCCAGTTTTACAAACAATACACACTTAGCAATTAAATTTAAAAAATCAAGCTCATTTAAGTGATTATGTCAAATTTTGAGCGCTAACTGCCAGTCACCTTATAAAGTAAAAAAAAAGCAACTCCGCTGAAATGCAAAGTGACTTAAATATGGTGAATTCACAACAAGGAATTGATGGTCAAGGTCAAATCGCGAAAAACGTTGTTTAAGAAAAAACAATGATTTATCTCGAAAACGGTAAGAGACAGAGCCATTCTGACCTCATTTTCGACCTCCACCTCCTATACGACAATACGTAAGGTGTAACTTCCGGTGTCCTTGACCTCCAGGTCACTTTCGAGCCACAAACCGGAAGATGGCCTTTATCTCGAAAACGGTAAGAGATAGAGCAATTTGACCTCATTTTCTACCTCCATCCCCTATGCGACGATACGTAAGGCATAACTTCCGGTGTCCTTGACCTCCAGGTCACTTTCGAGCCCCAAACCGGAAGTTAGCCTTTATCTCGAAAACGGTAAGAGATAGAGCAATCGGTTTCTAGACATCTCCTACAAAGACCGCTAACGCTTGACCAACCAAACTAGCCACATTTATGAAGGGTCATCTGAAGTGGTGCACCTGATAAAAATTTTTGACCTTTACCTTACCGGTTTAGCTGGTAAGTATTTAGGAGGATGTTCTGCATTCAGACATATGAAAATTGTTAACAAACAGCAATATCATCTACCTTCCGTCTTAAGCTATCATTTCAAGTGGGGTCTAATTCGCTGTGCGAATTTCGGTCTAGTTTTTATTGCGGTGCATTCTGATTATATTATCTAGGAGAGAAACATAACCAGCACGTAAAGATCGCACTTTCATCGCACCCAGAAATGGTGGCTATAACAGGTGACTTCGTAAATCGGCCGGAACGAGAATGCATTTTCATCGCACTCAGAAATGGTAGCTATAACAGGTGACTTCGTAAATCGGCCGGAACGAGAACGCATTTTCATCGCACCCAGAAATGGTAGCTATAACAGATGACTTCGTAAATCGGCCGGAACGAGAACGCATTTTCATTGCACTCAGAGATGGTAGCTGTGACAAGTAACTTCTTAATTCGGCCGTACAAAGGACACACTTTCATCGCATCCAGAAATTTTGAAACTTCGTAAATTAGCCGGAAAAAGGACGCCTTTTCACTGCACCCAGAAATGGTGGCTACGACTGATGACTTCGTAAATCGGGCTGCGTCAAGCACCGGCCATTCGGACAGGCCATGATAGGGAGGTGGTCCGATGTCGAGGTTCCGCTGTACTTGACTTGGCCATTGCAGGTACACACTTCTTTCAGAACTAACTGCTATTGTTGTAGATGCTTTAGTATCGTGCCTCCTCTTTTCTTGTTGTTACTAAACAATAGCGATTGCCTTTCAGCAGCATATTGTATTCACACTGTCACAATCCATTTAGCCAGGGCTTCGCACACCAACGCATGGTAAAAGATTGTGCGAGACGGAATGGGCGTTTTTCCGTTGAAACAATTAGTCAAGGACTACACTGACAAATATGATACGTTTCCCATTATTTTTCTCACAGAAATAGCATATTGCACCGAACAGAACCTCGTTTACACTAAACTAGACTGAAATTACAAAGACCAGTGTAAATTGCCACTCTATACCCTTGATTGGGAGATCCTCGCTAAGATAATTTTTTGTCTATTACCCAAACTTCATATAAAAGTAAATCTAAAAAGGGACTGGAATGTAATAGAATACGCATAAAGTGGTAGGTACCTACAGCATTAATTTATTAAACGGTGACATTTAACTGAATACACGTATCAGCATTTAGGATTTGTCAGGAAGTACCCCACCTTTGATAATGTTGCTATGCATATATATATGGATATGGTCTGCAGTGGAAAGTACACCTCGAATAACAATGTTAATTAGCAGATATAACTATATAAAATCCGTCATGTTCTTCCTGTTCTTTTTGAACTGTTCAAAATGTTGTTGTTGAGCCCTTTTAGAGTTTATTGTCTCTTTCACATTAACAACGTCGCAATTGTATTCACGTCAAACACATGTGAAAGAAACAACTGCCATATTTGGGTAGAAGACAGGAAAGGGATGAAATGGGAGGATTTCAGGTCCATTGTCGTAAGATCCGTGCTGAACTATGCTCAGCACCAGCACGTGGCACGAGCAAGCGCCCATTTACCCCTATCTTTCCATTAATAGGCATAGCGTATTGGGTTATTGTCTGCCAAAGGGCTGAGTGGATGAAATTTCAGTGTCGTGTGATGGCATCCAAAACATATGATTTCCCATCTTTATGTGTTAATTAAAATAAGGCACCACTTGTGTATAAAGGGGGCATTTCGATTAAACCTATCAGCAGTACCCAAGAAAAACAGCTTGGATTTTATAGAAAAAAATTATTTTTGAATTTTTGCTACTTTTCAGCCTGTGCTGAAAGTACACAGTATATAATAGTGTTAATTAACAGGAATAGCGATTTAGTCTTTCACAGGAAGTATGTAACACCTAACAGTTAAAAAGGTCTAAAAAGATTCTCTTTTTATTATTTTACAGCAGAAAGAAACATGAACGCTATTTATTTATCTTTTTATTTACAGACAAATTTACATTAAGCCAGTTTATAACACAATTCAATATCACAAAAACCAATATTCATTTTTATCTCAGTCATTTTGTAATTAATTGTTTTTGTTATAACATAAATAATATTTAGGCTCGAGTCAAGAATAAAAACAAAATGAGAGCAAGAATTGCTCAGCCATTATTGCAGACAAATTGCTGTGTTACCATTTTCTAGGATTTAGTTATTTTAATCTTTCTTTCACATGAAGCTTTATCTGTCATACATATTTAGCCGACCTGTCGATTAACCATTTCAATAAACATCTTAGGTTTATGATTTATTTTGTTTCGCTTATATTTATCCTTCTGACGTTGATTATTTAATGAAATTGTCTCACTCATGTAGTTTAAGTTATTTCTTTGCTACAAGTAAATGAAATGCTGTCATCATGCAATTGCTTTAGTGTTACGAAAAACCCAAAGATGACACACGTCGAAAATGAAAACGTTCATTCACTCATGAATTCACTTATTTTCTATAAAATTCTTTGTAAAATTTGTTTGTTTCCAAAGCTGAATCATTTTAAAGAGCAGCCCGCGATAACAACTGCATGTCTGCTTTCAAATGACGATTCAATAAAGAAGAGTTCGAATAATCGATTCACAATTTTAAATGACAGATAACTTCAGCTACATAAACTTAAAATGAAAATGAAATAATATGTTAAACATTATTTTAAAAATGAAATAATTTGAAACACTTGCTCCAGTAAATAAGCAGTAACATTAAACTGCAAAATACTCACAAAGTTTTTTATATTTGTGTGATGTTTTCGACAGTTGGTATTGTCCTTTTGAGGTTAAACGACAATGACTTCGGGAAATTTTTTACATTGAAACCTTGAAAACAATTTTTGTCGAAACTGTTTGTTGAAGAAAAGGTACACCAAAATATTTGTGGCATTATTCATCAGAAACAAGTAATGAGTATACGGATTGTAACTAATAATTTCAAGCTTTTGAAACCAAAATGGCAGCCACGCTAGAAAAAACACAATTGAAGTTGTGCAAAGCATCGTAGCAAGTCTACTGGTATGTTTTTGTTGTTTTGTTTCGGTACGTTGTTGATTTTTTTTGTTCATAGTGATTTCTGTTTCGTTGACCAATTTAACATCTTTTCTTGTCATTTGAGAATTTTCCATATTTTGTTGCATGAAAGCTTTTTTCTTGTCTGATATTTTAGAATGAGATCCAAAAGAACATTCATCTCCAAGGGTTGTCGTTATTATTCCTTTCGCAGAAAATGCAACAGAATGTGAATCAAAGTTAGTTAAACGTCCGCATCTGTTTAAGTACTGAGTGTTTCTTTCCCGACGATATTGAAGTGAAGATATTATGTGTAAACGTTCTGATAAAGGCTTGACGTCTAATTGTCGCAGATGCTGCTTATTATCTATTTCTGTTCCATTTTTACAATTTTGTTTTTTATCTTTAATACAATTGCGAGATTTTCTGCCGTTTTGATGGCAAACATCTCTTATTTGACCCTGGCTTTTTAAGGTAAGAAATATTCGAAAATATAGAAACATCATTGTCGCTGAACAAACGAAAAATAGTATGAGCAATGCAATACCGTGCAATAGTTTAAGAGTATTGTTGCCAGGATAACACGAGATCTCCGTCAGGCCAATGAAAAATTCATGGCTGTCTTCCTGTACAGCGTATATGAACAAAACTGGAATGCTCAGTACCACTGAGAGCACAATAATTATCACCATCTGTAAAATTAAGCATAATAAAAAGAATGAAATACTGTTGGAAAATATGAGACCTTCTTCATTCACGTTGAAATGAAAATAGAAATTGCTCATTCTTTGCCAATAGCGAAAATGCAGTTATAACAAGAGAAATGTATTGCAATCAACTGGAGCAGGAATAAGATTAGAACATAAATATATCTAGCTCTAAGTTGTGTCTGCCCGTAGAAAAATTACAAAGATCAACGTGGTTTGTTAAACTCTTGTCGAGACTCTGAGTTGTAATAACACATATAGCCCAGAAAGTTTAAGGATATAAGACACTTGCGTTTTTTAACTGAAAACGTGTTTATAGGGGTAATTATTCTGGTTTTATTATGCGCCATAGCCTTATGACATACAGATAAAGTCTGAAAGACAGAAGAAACCTTTTCTTTATTAAATGAATGTATTGAAATGGCTACTATAATTAAGGATTACAATGCCCCGATTTTGATGGTACAGAAAACAAATATTTTTATTGCATTGCAATGCACTGCTATGACGCTAAAATAGGCAGAAATATAGGTGAGTGGTATAATATATAATCAAAAATGAATTCAATTCAGCAGAATTTACTATATTACTTTGAGGGAATTTATATTCTACTTTTACGTGATTTTTGGATGTTAAAATGATAATTTGAAAAATAAAAACTTTAAGTTGATTTATGATGTGATTTTTATAATGAATTCGCTGTGTGTATTAAAAGTTGATCGTTTTAAATGTGCGTGTGTGTGTGTGTGTGTGTGTGTGTGTGTGTGTGTGTGTGTGTGTGTGTGTGTGTGTGTGTGTGTGTGTGTGTGTGTGTGTGTGTGTGTGTGTGTGTGTGTGTGTGTGTGTGTGCATGCGACAGCTTACCTGGACAAGAGATCCTTTTGCCACATCTGCCCGATGATTATGAGGATAACACACAGCTTTGTAACGATCTATCGCACAGTTAAGAAGAAGCAACACAGATAGGCAAACCAAAGTATACCGCACAAGCTCCGATACCTAAACATTGCATACCCGAAAAATTACATACAAAGTTTGGATAGTCTTGACTCATGCTAATACCACCGGTATCATACTTATCCAAAGTAAAGTTTGATATTTAGATTATTATAAGTGTTATTTGTTTTCTTATTATTATATTATATTATATTATTACATGATAATTTTCCTCTTATTGCAAAGTTCAAATTTTTTAATATCAATTTTTGTTATTTAAAAACCTTGTAACAAATTTCTAACAACTTCCAACAAATAACAACCAATATAATCTGTAAAAACTGAACAATTTCAAAGCTTACCTTGCAAATAAGAGAGTTTTGCACAAGACCAAGTTCAAAAAGTATGCTATGTGGGCAGATCAGTAGGCACGTCAGACAGTCAGTTACAGCTAAAGCCCTAATCAAGTTTTCTGCTCTCTTTTCTAATTTTTTATTCCATGGCATGCCAATAAGAATAAGAACATTTCCTATGAAACCGAAAATGCCAATAAAACCCAACCAGAAAGCAAAAGCTAAAACTTGAAATTCATTTTCTTGCCACGCTGTTTTATTTAAATATGGCCACTTTGCCATCAGTGCTCTTTAAGCAAAACTTAATGTATACGGCAAAAAATATTTATTGCAGCTATCACTTTATTACACATGCTACAACAATCTTCTCAAGGTGTTATCCAAAGCAGATATAACTATTTTATTCCTGATTCTAATGTATACTCTTGAATAGCACGTCCAATCCTGAGCACAGTTGATCAGCGACTGTAAAAATAACGAAAGCGAGGGTACGCCCATTGCTCGGTAATGAGCTGTTCTAAATAAGTGAAAAGAACGGGTGACATATCTAACATGTCGGTCTGTTGTTTCTATTTGCAAACTGCTAATGACTTCATGACACATGCATTGTATTTTCATAGCACGAGAGTTCATGATGCCTGACTTTTCGTGAATACATCACCATGGCATCATTTACCAGCAAGTAAAGAGTGATGTCATTTTATACATCATTAATATAACAGTCTTTTCAAAGACAGTTTAACGTTGTATATAATGTGACAGCTTCAGAAATACTGTCGCCGTCATCTGTAACAGCTAACGAGGCTAAACTGAAATATAGAGATGCACTTGCACACCATCGGCCGCTCAGCAGAATAAAAAGGTATTATCAACACCGGTAAGGAACGTAAATCAAATCAAATTTATTTTCGGAAGATAGCACAAAATAACATTGAACTAAAATGATTTTTTTATATAACGAATCACAATGACTTTAAAGCTTACAATGTGCCTTGTATGTAAATGCAAGTATGTATATGTTGCACAACTACAAAATACTAGCTAAAACAATATTTTTAAGTACTACTACATATATAGAGCATGAATACTTGAGTTGTTTTAATTTCGTTAAATGTTACATATTATTTAGATACGTGATACATTTGTGATAAGATTTGATCTGTAGCTAAAAATAAAAACAGGTAACTAAAGTTGATAGCATGAAGCTCTACAAAATCTCAGGCACCAGAACTTGAAATTACGAGTTTTAAATACTTACGGCCCACGGCTTTTCATATGTTAACATATATTCAGTAATAGTCAGAAGGAATCGATTAAAAATCAGTACTATGGTATTTTAGAATATCAGTGTAACAAATGTTTTGTTTTGGTACAGTCAGGATGATCAGAATTGCACATCACCAGGCTCTTTACAGCTCCTCTTATTTGGAGTGCCAGCCATTTTACGAGCTCAATTCATTCAAATTGCGACCAAGGACAATCTGTTTTAAAGGGAAAGCTAAATTATTTGACGAAATTACACTTAGAGCCACAAAAAACGATTCTGAACTCTTAAAAACTCATAATTCTTTAAAGAGCTTTCTTTAAAGTTATGCCAAGTTGACACTTGCAACTAATCTGTAGGCAACAAAGTTTTTGACATGTCATATCATAGTAAACATTCTGACGTCAAGAAATCGCCGATTTGCTGTTGCGTCACTGCGCAGGCCAGATTACAACTTTAGGTCAACGTCTTGGACACAACGTTGAATAGATGTTTGACAAGTAACGAGTGAGACGTTGATTTTGCTCTAAAATACACCTTCTACAACATTAAATATGGTTGCATTATGGTTGTGATAACATGTGCAACCATAGATTAACACCTACTCAAGTCTTCAACATCCATTGGGCATACGTTTGATTAAAACTCAATTTAGAGGAGATGTTGATTTTCGGTGGCAGAAAACCAACTTTAGCGAGTCAAGAAAACTCAGATTTAGCTACAATCTTTTTGTCTGTAAATTTTAACTACTCTGTAACGTAGAATTCATGTTCAAATGGAGCTTCATGCTTTTGAGTGACACGGTGATTTCTAGTTCTCACCATTTTAAACCGGCTTTTTTAAATTTTTCACATGCTATGTATGCAAAATCCAAGAGAGAAAACTGACATGATAAATCTGTGAAACGTTGCTTTTTAAGCGCATACAATGTTCAAGCGATTTAATTATTGCTCATTGAAAATTTGAAGCAGACATTTATTACTATAAAATATAATCCACACCAGATAACCAAGTGGAGTCGATTGTGGTTGCTTCTTATGCCTTCAACATCAGTCTTTCATCCCCTTGAAATTTCCAGATTTTTAGTGCATGACAGTGTCAACTTTCTCTTCCTCCAAAAAAACAAGTTTAAAATCTTAAACGTCCTGCCCAGATCACAGTAACACAGCAACAACAGTTAGATCTTATGACTATAGTCACACATAACATCTTAGTGTGATGTTGATGCTGTTTACATTACTGAAGACATAGCATGTAAAAAGCCATGTATCCTTTCCTGTCTGTGGGTATGTACATCATATCAAACAGTAATAAAACAGAACCTGGATGTACACAAAAGAAACGTAGATTTGTTCCAAAAATCAGTTCTATAAGCATTTTCGACCACACGTTGTGGCAGGTTTTAATTTGATGCAAGTGGTTTCATCCTTTTTCATAAAATGTGTGTATTTAAGAGTGAACCAATTGGGAATCGACAAACGTTGGGAACGGTATTATGTTTTTCGGTCCCTAAATAAAACTTATACACGGAAACTTTGATTAACAAGAACGTTTGCATCTATTCCAATGTCATTACTGTCACAGCGTTCGCAATTGAGTACTTGATTCACAGGTATTATGTATGGCGTGCATTGCTTGTGCTGCTGTATTCCTATTGTTAGGGTTATATTCCCTGCAGTACAGCTCCGTCTCCCCCTCTAAAGAAGAGAGAGAAGTGTTGCAAGATCTTTATCACTTAAAATCTCCTAAACCAAAGAAAAGTACAATTTGCTTTCTATTTCATGAATTTAAGAGATTTTTGTGCAAACCTGGGCAAATTCTGTGCCATTTGCAAACGCTGAGGGTTTTATGCGCAGATGGGTTTTAGAGGGGCTGCTTCATTATCTATCTGAATTAAAGTAATTTTTTTATAAAGATGAAATTCCATTTCCCAAAAAAGTATTCTGCTAAGCTTGACCTCGGAAACCATGTGAATACTACCACTATGTAAAAATAATGCAAAATACAGAATTTGCTGAACCATACATTAATCTTAACAAAAATTCTCCTGACAGCTAACCAGTTAGCCATCATCCCCTCCAAGATGCAGACAGCATATATTCCACCATATTTTCTCCAAGCAGCAACAATAAAGGCGGATTTTGTATATATTTTTGCACAGTATATATGGTGACACTTTGCCTGTGACCCTAGGTGCAGTGTTTCCAACATCAAATAAGACATCAAATCATCACCCCTAGCATTATAGGTTAACAGAGAGCTGTACTGTATGTTTCCACTGAATGTAACCATTTGTGCTCCTTATTTACCTTAATTATCCCCCAAATTTTAAGCAAAACGTGCTTTCAAAATTTTCTGAAGAATACAAAAATACGAAATTAACATTGTTTTACATTTTATATTATTGTTTGAATGATTCGATATTTCTTATAAAATATGCATTAGATATTTACTTGATTGCATATGTATTAAAATATTATACCTCCGTATACAAGCTCTTCGCATATTTGTTGGTTCAGAAATGTGGACTTCGAGGAGATGGACATGTCAAGAGATGCGGCCTGTCAGGCGATGAGACCTGTGAGAAGATTAAAATGCTAGGATGGGCAGATACGACCCAACCTGCCAAGAGATAAGAGCATCAGGGAAGCCACGGCGTGTTATTAGATAATAATTATCCCTGTCATTTGAATGGCTGGGTGCTAAAATTCGCTCAATATTACTTGTGATAGTGTTAAAAACGCAAATCATGTGTAACTACAAATTCCCAGTTCGTATTTCACGTATTAAGAGTATGACTTTCTTGAAAAACAGTCGCGTGAAACTCAAGCAAAAGATGACTGCAAAATAACACACAAAAGGAGAAAATAAAAATATATATATTAGAAAAGTAGGTTTTTTCAGCTCAATACAATTTATCCAGTGTCTCTTACTGACTCATGAAAGGTTTGTTTGCTATAGGGAGCGCTTGTGTGATAAAACCATCCCAGCAGCAACGGCGCCTTAATGTCCTATCAATCCATACTTCCATGCTGAAATTCACGATGTAAAAGCTGCTTTCAAGCAAACGTGTACATTATTAGATATGCAGAATGGTACGATGTAGTGATCACAAACACATCCTACACTTTTTACCTAAAATGTTGCCGGTGGCACAGCCTGTCACATCGACGACCGAGCTGTCTGACAAGGTATAACAACATTTCGCCAAACTGTAAGAAGTCGTCACAATGACAATAGGCCTACTATTTATAAAATGGAATAACTGTTTATGTAGTTAATATAAATTCAAAATTCAGTTATGTATATTTTCTTTCTATATGATAATTAATATTCGTTTACTTTATTTTGTTTAGTTTACTTCTGCTGTGATATATATTGTAAAATATTAAAACACAGAATGTTGCCTTATTGAAAAAATATACACAAGATTCAAATTCAAACACTGCCAGTAATTTTAGTCAAGTTACGTGTGGCAATGTAATATAATATACTAGTACAACTTTAATAACTTCGGTTTAGATTTCTGTTCATCTTTATCATTAAGTTTGTTTTCTTGGCAAATATGACATGAGATGTGTCTACTTATAACCCAGCATTGCAAAAAATTGCAATATGTGAACTAAATGTTGTCTTACTGACGCCTTCAAAAATATATATAAGAATGTCATGCTTTCAAATAAACGGATATGGCTGTATTCAAGTGCCAAAAGCTTATACAGTAAAATCAATCAAGCTTTCAAATTTGTTGTATATAACATCAGTGTGAATGCAAAAAGCTTACATCAGTGTCAATGAAAAAAAGCTTTCTTATATGTAGTTCCTTGGCATAATATATATTTCTTAAAGTTCATCCTAGAAAAGCCTTTTCAAATTAAAAAATATATTTTTACATCGTCATATATTCATGAAATAAAATTTTAAAAAAATTACAGTATTATTTCGTATACTCAGATAGATCCTGCATACAATCCGGTTTCATCAATATAAATCGGCATATGGATCACCATTTGAATATAGATCACCACTATTCCTGATATCCTTCATATTCCTAATTTTTGAGAGTAAATTCCAATGTGTTATTTAATTAATAATTTAGGTTTATTATCAGCTCTGTACTGAATGAGATTTTAATGTCAAAAGGTTACTTTTTATAGTTTGTGAGAACTTAATATCGAATTGCGTGTTTTCTTTAGAAGTTAATTTACTGATTATTACTTATGTTCTCATCAGTAATATGAAAAATAATTTTGTTCTTACAAGCCCTAGTTTTATCAAATATCAGATTTGACTTAATTATTTATAATTTGCTTATATCAATCATTCATACGAAAATGCAGTCAAATCATTATTAAGGCACATGCTTTGTAAACGTGTCACAAAACGGACCACTTTAGTGACATTCCGTGTCTTACTGAAACAACTGCCAAAACATGATATTATAATGTATCAACAAAATGTGTCTCACCCAATGCATAAGGAAGCTTCTTGTATATTCTCAATGTCTTATATTTGTAGTTTTACGCATACATAACTGCGCTACATTAAAGGATGGGTTGCATCCTTTTTATCAGCAGTTGCATTATAAAGATGTGGAGGGGTGTGCAAATTTAAAAGGGTCCGTTCTCTTGAATAAACACATGTTTCGCATTCCCAAAGGCAAAGAAGTGGAGTCAATTAATCTGCAAATTGTGTTAAAGATATCCGTCTTGAAATCCTTCAATGGGCTGTGTCTCTTATGGCATTATGAATGCAAAATCATGTCAATTTGGCATGGGCAGAATATCCAGAATCTCTGGGTACATGAAAGTGAGTGAAGATGCTGAGAAAGGATATATTTTAGAGGTAGCTCTCGCCTACCCGGATTAAATTCATGATCAGCATAGTGACTATCCAGTGGCTTCTGAGAAGAAAACTGTTCAAATCAGTAAATTGTCCGAATAGTCAGAATCCGAGAAAGCAGTTGCGCCTTAAATATAAACCTGTGGAAAAGCTGATTCCAAATATAAGTGACAAGAAAAAGTATGTAGCACATTATCGAAATTTGCAGCATTATGTATCTCTTGGACTGAAAGTGACAAAAGTGCATCAAGCCATTATGTTCCAGCAGAGTAAATGGTTAGCTAAATACATAGATGTCAACAGACAGAAGAGAAAAGGGGCATAAACCCGTTTGAAAAAGACTTTTAAATTGATGAACAATGATATATTGGCCAAACCATGGAAAAGTGAATGTAGAATTGGTTCACAATGAGAAACATTTCAAAAAGGTTATGGGAAAGCCAACATTTTACCAATTCCACATTTTTAATGAAGGCTTGACAGCAGAGCACTGCCTCAAATCGGATCTGCTGTTAGTTTTACCATTCTAGATCTCAGCAAAATCTCAAGTATATTACCACTATAATTATATGAAGAAGATGTATGCAGAGACAAAACTGCTGTTCAGTGACACAGGCAGTTTGTGATTTGACATACCGACCAGAGACATTTACAAAGATATGCAACAGGATAGTCATCTTTTTGATACAAGTGATTATCCAAAGGATCATTTCCTGCATCCTAATGTGAACAAGAAAATGAAAGATGAAACTGTGGGAGTACCCATTGAGGAGTTTGTAGGACTTCGAAGATGTGTAGTTTGCTGTATGCTGCACAATAGAAGTATACTGCTAAGGGCATTACAGAGGCCAATGACACATGCTCAATACAAGGACAGTTTATTTAAGGAAGAGCAGTCATATGTCGTGGAAAACATCATTCGAAGTCATAGCCATCAATTTTTTTCAGAGAAGATTGTGAAGGTTGGTGTATCACCATTTCATGGCAAGCGCTGTGCGCTGGATGATGATTGCACCACATCAGCTCATGGGCATTACACAGCTCATAGTGCAGCTTATAGAGCATGAAGATATGATATAAAAGGCCGACAATCTTAGACGTAACAATCATTCTGTATTAAGCTGTTGAAGAGTGAACCTGTCAGCAGTGAGTGAACAACAACTGACATCTACAACAATGTCTACAGAAAAGTCTGAGACAATGTCCACAGAAAAGTCTACAGAAAAGCATGAGACAACACCTACATCAAACTCTAAGACAATGCCCATGGCAAAGTCTGAGTTCAAGTCACTACCACTACAACAGTTTCAATGGGGACCACAATTTAGAAAGCTCAAAAGAAATGAGTGTTTTCCAACAACAACCATGCCTCCGTGTAAAAAAGCGAAAAATGGAGTTTAATGCAGAGCCTAAAGTCAAGTGCGACTCTGAGCCTAAAGCTACTGCTACAAACTCTATGAACAAAGAAGATGACTGTGGATGATTTACAGATTATGATACCCATTAATGGAGAAAAATATAATAAACTGGTGAAATATCAACAGCAAGTGATGGTTAACATTCGTGAAAAAATTACGGATCATGCTTCTGGGAGGTTATATCCTACCAAGAAGAGAATTTTATTAACATTCATAGAATGGCAAATGTTGAAGAAGCAAATGACGTCCGTAGATCACGTGCGTCGGCAGACTGATGCGTATAAATGCTGTGACATTTAGAAGATGGTTCAATAGACCCATATATCATTATGAACTCAAATGTTCAACTATCTCTAAAACTTGGGTGAACTGACGATCTCTTACTATGGAACTTTTATTATCCTATCTCCTGAAGATCAAGCTGTGGTGAAGGAGTATTTTGAACCTTTACTAATACAAGGACTTTATCTACAAGTCTCAGAAGACCTCAATGTGGGAGTCATTGAACGAAACGGTATATTCTGTATACAGTTTCAACAGTATGACGAGCTTACCGGATACTAATATCGGATTCAAGTTTTTTATACTTGGCAAGAACTTGAAACTTAACTAACTGATTACATTTAATGAAATAAGTTACAGCAAACTTTTTTCCCAAACAAAACTTAACTACATTTAATTAAATAAAATTAAACTTTTAAAAAGCCACTACATTAAATGCATAAATGCATATGAATACAAAGATGGAGAAACCACTTTTCTTTTCGTTCACTGATATGATATATGTATGATATATGATATATCTTTCACTAATATAATATTAATATATGGTATATGATATATCTTAAGAATGAAAAATGAAAATGAAAATGTTGGTTTAGGGCGAGTTAACAGCTCTCCAGTGACCCTTCCTTCAGAATTTAAAAAAAAAAATAAATGAGTAAATGCATAAATAAATAAAAAGGGGGTTTACGGGTGAATTAACACCGTGTAAGGAACCCTTCCATTTGAATGTAAAAGGAGTTTACTGGTGAATTAACGCCGCGCCACGGACTCCTCAGTAACTCATTAGAATGACAGTAATCACTTACAAGTATACATTTAGATAAATTAAACAAATTTAATAGAATAATGGTTTATAATGTCTATATACAAAGTCTTTGACTACAAAATCTCTGCCACCTCTTTTAATCTTTTTGATGTATGTATAATGTTAACCATACTATGATCTCGAGCTCTATGTAATGTTTAATACATACAATAGAAAACAAGTATTGGAAATGATTTGTTGTAATGGTATTGAGTTATACACATACTCATTATTTAAAAACTTTTCTAAACGATTATCTATAGGTGCAAGTGCATAAGAGTCAAGATATTCCACAACTTTATCAAATATACGGCAAGCCAATGTTTACCAGGTTCATCATGATTGTCTGTGTTGATGACATAGGTCCCTTGCTGTAATGCTGGCATTTGATCCACAGGGAACACTCCGTGGAACAAGTCTTTTGTCATAACATCATGGGTCAGTATGGCAGCTATCTGCTTCATATTCACGATTGATAATCAAAGTGAATACTACGATTTGCACTTATTTCAATCAGTTTGGCAGATGCAGCATAGACTATGGCATTGACCTTATTTTGCAAAGCATTAGCAAAATTCATCTCTAGCCGCAGGTTTCCATGTTTGGTAATGCCATAATGGTCATAATAAGGTGTTAAGTCGAAGGAAAATAAAGTACAACTCATGGGCCAATCTTCCTGTTTTCTGATGGAGCTTTTCTCACCATTTAATCTATCACAAGATTTGCAAAGGGTTTCAAAAGATATTTTTGGATAGGACTGGATCACCATCAGTAAAAAGTTGCATGAGTTAATACCAAAGTGTTTAAAATTGTATGGATTTCTCAACACTGTTCCAACAAAGGGTTCACTATGAACCATTTCACTGACAATGCGTTTTGATAATTGACCCAAAAAGATGTTATCTTTCACAAAAGATTGAATCTAGCTGGAATTGCTAAAAATTTACATTCTTTTCTAATAAAAGGAAACTTGGCAGCAGTTTTCATCAATGCATCTGTACGTCCTAGCTGAATACCTGGACTAGCCCTCACTTTGCGAATGGTTAAAAACACATCTCTCATTTCTACCTTGAAGGTATTATTTAATACATATTCATCTTTTTGCCTATACAAACGAAATTTCTCACTCGTGCCATCGGGAAGATAACGATCCTGCTCAAACAAGTCCACTCTTAAGGCACCAGTAAGCATAAACTCACGACTTATTTCCTGCTTCAGTTATTTCACCACCCTTATTATTTACATGAAAACCCGCTATATACTTTCCATGATTGCCTGATTTCACCGCATGAGAATTCATTGATCCAGTAGTATCCTTGTAGATGAGCCGTATAGAGCGTTCAGAATTAAGACTTTCTTCCGAATCATTGATGAGGTGAGAAATGATGCTGATATAACCATCGGAAATGTTACTATATGAAATCAATCGTCATTTAGAAATAATTCAATATTAGACCATAAACCATTAAACAAATCATTGATGGATGTTAAGCTATCATCTATACCACAAACTGTACCATCTTTCTTATCAACAGTACATACAATATGATGTCTACTCTTCTTTAAATCTCAATGGCAGTGTGTGGTTGATAGTCTGCACCATAACTTTTTTCTACAGCAGTTTCTGTTGGTGGTATACGAAACCATTCCAACGGAGAAAGACTATATTCACAACAATGATCATCTATGATTGGCATTATGTGTGTTTCTTATTTTACAAATATATCTTTTGATGTATTTATTTCACTTTCTTTCTCCTTCTAGCAACTTTCTCTGGTGTACTTCGTTTATCAATAGCACAGCAGTTCCTTTAGCTACATGACCAATTACATCTTTAACCACATTCTTTGCAGGCTTTTTAAGATGTGGTACAACAATTTTAGCCCGTGCCTTAATGCTCCCAAGAATGAACCAATACCGTCTCCATATTGTAGTCGTGCACCTTTAAACCCTGGTAAATTACCACCCACATGATAAAGAAAATGGTTCTGGTATGCAGATGGATCGTTTCTATATGCTTTCATCACGTATTTATAATATATTTTACCAAAAATGAACTTTACAGATTACTTTTCCAGTTTAAAATATAATATTATGATCTGTGTCCTCCTTACTATTGATTTCTATCGTGTCAAGTTTTGATGTGTTAATAGGTACGTAATGAGATTCTTTACAAGTAATAATATCAGCATCATGACCTTGAATAGAAACAGGAATGTAGTGAAGGAAGATAATATCCTCCAAATACTTGTGGTTTGCAAATACTACAGTATACATAAAGTGTATAAAATCTATGTTTCATATCTGCTTTATGTTCAGCAGGACCAGATTGTTTATACCATTGATCTGGTATAAATCCTAAATCTCAGATCCAGTAGAAAAGACAATTTCATAATTATTTTTCAAAGTAAGAAACACTCTTCGCCCAGTTTTATCATACTTTAACAGAATAGAGTTTTCATTCATGGATATTGCTAGTGCTTTATTTACTGTATTACATATTTTAATTATTGATCAAGAGTAACCATATGGAATGGCAACTTCATGCAACGTATCATCTAATCCTTCTCTCATGGTCGTCCATGTATGTG
The DNA here is from genome assembly GCA_949752745.1 of Protula sp. h YS-2021. Taxonomy (NCBI): domain Eukaryota; kingdom Metazoa; phylum Annelida; class Polychaeta; order Sabellida; family Serpulidae; genus Protula; species Protula sp. h YS-2021. The sequence continues at coordinate 52,106,266 of OX457026.1, read as the reverse complement.
GGTATTGAATTTCAGCTAAGGCCACTTCATATTTTCGTTTCAAATATAATGTACAAGGCAAATGAATTCCATAATTAGAGGCTTTCGTAGCAGGATAATAGATGGACTGAATGCGTGTATACATTACCTTGTACATGGGGCTTGCCGTTCACACTATATACATTATATACGTTGCCGGCATTACGTTTGTTGTGTGTATGGTCCACATTGTTGCTATCTATGACTTCTCCTTGACAATAAGGATTTGCGCATCTTATTTTTACAGGAATATGAGTTGTACCTTCATTTTCGCAACAGCAACAGCATAAAGCTTTAAACCATGTTTAAATTTTTCCATTTCTCTTTCATTTCTTTTGTAATATCTTCACCAGTTGTCTTTTTGCCAAAAACATTTTTTGGAATATTAGCATCTACTATGTCCTGAATAAACTGCTTCCTTCCTGGAGGTGGTAGTTTTCGTTCTTTTCTTCTTTAGAAACCAAGGCTTCTTCCAGTAAATCATTGGTGTTGAAATTTTCAGTTACATCTCCAGTTTTCAACATAAGTTCATTCTTATCTGTCCATCTCGTACCATATTTCTGAAGGTCTATATATATATATAGTGGCTATTTTCTTAACATCAATAAAAGTTCAATCGACACAAAGTAAAAGTGGCAATTGACGCAAGTAATTCCACAAAAATCCTTTCAGTGCTAAACCTAGTTGCAACTGCCATGGCTTATCTCTTGGCGATTAACAATTAAAACCCCTTCTAAACATTGCCGTGTCTGCAGGATTAAGTACTAGGTGAGTTACAAAATCGACAAAAAAATGCTTACCAAAATCGAAAAAATGTTTAAAGACGGATTAAACATGCAAATAAAAAGGCTACAGAAAAGTGTGCTTTATGTTCTAATAAGCAATGGATAAGGAAAAGGAAAAGAAAAAATTGTTTCTTGGGATATTCAAACAAGTAAAATTTACAATTATGAGGTGTTAAAGCAGTATCCTGCTGGCCGTTCAAAAAATGATAAAGATAGTCTTCACAAGCTGAGCAAGCCGTATCTGGAGAACTGTATTTCAACCAAGTATTTCATAGAAAACAGTCTGAAGAAAGCAGGGAATTGCTAGTAATTCAAGATGTGGAAGCTCAGCAGATAGTTTAGTTTTGTCTTCATCAGTTGTTATAGACTGTATTAAGATTGAGTTTTATGGCCAATTTTAGGAAGGCTGCGTGTGTATCATGACTGTAGAGTCATATGTTTCTGTGAGTTTGATGTAGACGGTATTGAGATTGAGTGTTAGATGTGTAATAAAAGTGTGAATTTGTTGTGACTTTGGTTTTTATAAAAACCATTTGTCCAACCATTTGGTACATGTCAATGTCGTTGATCAATTCCAACTTCACCTTTGCCGCTTTTAACATCGCATCCCACGACAGTCCTGGTGCTGTATAGTAGTGAGCAAGATCCAATTTATACGTGTTAAGACATGCTTGACGAAAGTTTTCAAACACGTCAGCCAGTAGTAACACATCTGATTTCAGGTATAGGTCATGGTATTCACCAAATGTGGTACAATTGAATGTATCCCACACCTTCTGCGCATGAGCATAATCCTCATCGCTAATATCCTCTTCACTGAACTGGCTGTAAATCTTGTCCTTTGACGGTAGTTGTGTTTCAGCAAACTTCGATGGTTCATCCACATAATCATAAGGGTATACTCCCTTTCTCAGCAACAAATCTTGTTGGACACTATCGTGAATGTGAGACGTCATGTTGTAGAAGTTATCTTTCCCTTCTGCCACAAGGTTGGATACTAACTTCTGTAGAGAGGTACTCATAAACTGAAAGCTGTCTGTAAATTTCATATTGCCCATGGTGAATGCAATATATTTCTCAATGATGTTGGGAATGACTGTAATCGTTTCATTTTTTAATTTTCCAATTTCCTCCATGATCAAATGGTTGTCATAGCCTCGTAAATTCTGGAAAAACACAGGAATGATAAAAGAATCTTTATCCGATGCTGATCTTTTCTGAGTCGAAGTTGCAAGTCGCATTTATTATGTGCAGCTCCGCGGTTATTGCCATGATATGATATGGTCATGATCTCTCACACGATCCGCTCCTAGAGGCTCATGACAAATGTAGCAATCGGTGGCGTTCTTGAAATCCTCTTTGTCTTCAGAGTCATCACCATATTCTTTGGCTGTTGTAAACCGTGCACAATACGATCACGCTCATACGCCATATGGGCTAAAAAGACTTTCACAGCATTGTCTCGATACACGACTGGTGCACGTGTGTCATACTGGCTAACAACTACATAGGCGAAACTGTTTGGACGCTGACGCTGATACTTGTCTCCTTCTTCATGCTTTTTCGTGAAACATTCAAATTCAGTATAAATCACAAAAGGTACTCGCTGCTGTTTAGCTACATTCTTGAACTTGATGAAAGGTTCCTTGGGGAATGATAAACGTTGCGCTCCATGTTTGCCACCTACTTCGCGATGCTTGTCTAAAACATCTTGTCGCATAAACCCGTCAAGAGAGTTGAAACAATAAAAGATTGCTCCATTGTACTTGGTACGATAAGCCATAAGTCTGCTGATATTCTTGATGAGGCAGAAATGCCTTTTCTTGTCATTGCTAATCAGAAGTAATTGATTTCTCTCACACTGTTGTTTCGGCTAAGTTGTATTGGAACAACTACATCTTGTTCATATCCAAACACGTTGATGGACACATCATGCTCCTTTTCAAACTTTGGAATGTCCGTAATCGGTGTCGGAAATGTCATGCAGTCCACCTTTAATTCCTTCTCAAATGGCTTGTATTGATTCACGCAGACCACCGCAGGTCTTAAGGCAGAACCGCTGCGGTGCATTGTGGTGCACCGGGCAGTTGTGTGACTGTCCTTCATATTCCAGCCACACGCAGCACTTGTAGCATTGTATGGTCACTTCACGGCCGTCTCGCATCACTGTCTTGCTAGTCATCTTGAAAATATGGTTGGCAAACCAAATTCCACACTTATATACAAATTTTTATGCTGAGTTGACGTCATTTCCCTCTCCATCCCGGGGGAGGGGGTTCGGCACATAATATGTCCTAGGCGGGGGGGGGGGGGGGGGTCAGCACATAGTATATCCTGGGGGGAGGGGTTGGTCAGGGTTCTGCCAAACGTTGTTATAATATGATTAGAATATCATTATGATATCATCATGACGTCATCATGTTATGACGTCACCATGACGTCATCACGTGACTTATGACGTCATCTTCACGCCATTCCAACACGCGCGTGTTCTATCCTAAAACTGTGCCAGAAACCTATGAGAGTTCTACCACACCCTATGACGTCAGTATGGCGTCACTTCCTGTGGTAGAACTCTTGTTTCTACCCTACTCATGTTCGAACTGCAATTTTCTTTCTTTTGGAATAATTATTTTGAAGCTAAAGTTTACTCCTCAACGCAAGTATCAATTAAGAAAATAAAAATGTGCAGAAAACCAACCCTAAAGCAAATTTGTATCCATCGCTACTCTGGAATTTATGAACAGCATAGTTATAAAACAGCTGACCTCTGACGATATTTTAGTACCTCTCTTGTTAGTTCGATTTCCGCGGAATCCATTATGGGTCTGCGGAGTGAACATCCTTTACACACAATAGACCGAACTTTCGTGGAGGGTGGCTATTGGAACACAACTTCATGAACAGTGTTGCCATTCTAACCCAAAAGATGTTGCAGGGTGTGGCGCGAATAGCCATTTCGAACAGCATGTGGGCGAAGATAGGAGGTTTCTGATAGCACAAGGAATCATGCGACAACCAAGCAAAATCTTTACGGGATTTAGAGCCTTGGGTTTCGTTAGCAATCACGTCCCGCTTGTTGTGCATCACAACCAAAAACACAGAGAAAATTATGTTGTAACATGCATAGGGAAAGCATTTCACACTTATAACGTGAGTATTCCCACAAGTCTTAGCTCCGAGTAGCTCTGACTTGTATAACATCGTATATGTCTCTGTCAGAGCTACGAAGCCTTCCATTGCTACGCTAATAAGGATCAACTTTGAATGTTCTGAGGCACGAATTCTGCACGCAAGCCCCAATAATTCAAAAATTTACCGAAAGTTCAAAAGTGCAGAAAAATACCTTCCGCACCCACCTGTCAAATGTTTGTTTACATTCCGGCCTTTAAATGTCACATGCCTAAAGTCAGATGACCAAAAATTTAAATAAAGGGGTCATAGTTTAATTTAAAATATATACTAAAATAGTTGATAAATGCAGAGTTAGGTATAAATTTATTTTGTATACGCACAATATTTGACGTTTTATTTTTTGCGTTCTTTGTGAAATATCAATTCCAAAGTTTTTGGTGGAAAATTGCAAAAATTATTGTTTCTCTTCCACGTAATAACGTACGATCCCTGTACGAGGGGGGGGGGGAACGAATGGTTAGAGCAGATCCAAATTGGTGAAATGAAAAAGAACATCTTCCGTGCTTCAAAACAAATTTGTTTTGTCAAATATCACAAAACGACGTATGTTTAAGTCGATAGAGTTGCAAACCTTGCAGCTGGTTTATTTAGTGGAGTTGTAATTTAGCATTTTGTTGTCACCAATTACGATCTACTCTAGCCAATTCTATCTCCTCTCCTTTATTTCCGTATTATTTTCTTTTGAAGAAAGCGGATCGCAGAAGTTGTAAAATCATTACCGTTGTACTTTGAGGGCCTTTAGTAAATGCAAAAAAAGACGTGTGGGTCGTTGAATCGCGCATAAAATAGCCACAGGGGTGCCTCAGAGCGAGCGCAGTTGACTTGCTTATCGTTATATAGCGAGGCTTTGAAGCGGTGCCCGGAAGCTTTGTAGAGTACCGCTTCTTGAAGCTGCACAAGTCTTAGCTGCGAGTTAGCTCTGATTTGTATAACATCGTATATATCTCTGTCTGACTTTTTAGCGCACCGCTTCTTGGAGCTACACAAGTCTTAACTGCCATTCGCTAAAAGCCCTCCAAGTACAACGGCAGTGATGCATAACCTCTGCGTAAGCTTTCTTTTTAACAATAATGCAATAACTGGCATTTGTTTACATCCAGGGAGCATGGTTTATAGCTCCGAGTAGCTCTGATTTGTATAACATCGTACATCTCTCTGTCAGAGCTACGAAGCCTTCCATTGCTCCACTTATAGGGGTCAATTTATATTTTCTGAGGCACGAATCCTGCATACCAGCCCCTGTTATTCAAACATGTACAGAAAGTTCATGTCCAGTATGCCCTTTTTGTAAAACAGGCACAGTTTTTAGTGAGCTGTATATCTTTTATTTGTTCATAAAAGTGCAGAAAAGTTAGCTTCCGCACCCACCTGTCAAATGTTTGTTTACATTCTTGCCTTTAAATGTCACATGAGCAAAGTCAAGGGACCGAAAATTTAAATAAAGGGGTCATAGTTTATTTCAAAAATACATACTAAAATAGTTGATAGATGCAGAGTTAGGTATAAATTTATTTTGTATACCCACAATATTTGACTTTTTATTTTTACGTTCTTTTTGAAATATCAATTTAAAAGTTTTTTGGTTTATAATTGCAAAAATTATTGTTATTGTTTCACGTAATAAAGTATGCTCACTGTATACAAACAAATGTCAGTTATTGCGGGAGATTGTGGTTATTTCCGTATTATTTTCTTTTAAAGAAAGCGTAACACAGAAATTATATATGATTACCGTTGTACTTTGAGGGCACTTAGCAAATGCCAGTAAAAACCTATGGGTCGTTGAATCTCGCTCAAAGTAGCCACAGGGGTGCCTCAAAGCGAGCGCAGTTGACTTGCTTATCGTTATATAGCGAGCGGTGCCTGGAGAATTTTTAGCGCACCGCTTCTTGGAGCTACATGGTTTATTACGTGAAAAAAAATGACAGTACCAGTAACCTAGGACCGTTCGCCACTTTTCAATGGTTTTTGCGCAATAACTCGCATGTTTTGGACGCGATCCGTATATGCTTTTGTATGTAGCAAATACAGAATTTTACACAAGTTTTCTGTTATGCGCGAAGTAAAATGTCATGACTTACGAAAATACCAGGCCGATGTATTTTTTTCGAGCAGGATTTTCCAGCTGTAACTCGCCACTTTCTTCTATCATCCCGAAATATAGATTTTAAGTGCAAATTGTAAGACTATCAACTCGCTTTTCAAAATGACTGCTAAGAGCTAAAAACATGACTTCATATGTGTATACTGACAGTTTACTTATAGCAGCTCAGTATTTTGCATTCGAGAACCAGTGACAGTTGCCGGAAGGTTCGGCAAAAAATATCATTTCCGGGATAATTATTGTTTTCGGGAGGTGGCGACGGTACAGGCGGATTTGACCTAGGTTCAGGGCTGGTATGAAATATTTCGAATGAAATATTTCTTGAAATATTTCATGAAATATTTCACTAAAATTTTCAAAAATTTCACATGTTTTGAAATTTTTAAATAAGAAATAAACTGTACATCAAGAATGCCACATACTGACTGATACCTATCAACTCACATTCATCTTAAGTTGTCAGTTACACACTGCGTTGTCATAACTCTTCCAGTAAACAATGCAGCCACAGAAATTCTTTTCTGACTTTCGAGTAACAAACTAGCAGTTGCTGGCCTATAGAACCGTTGACACATCTACTCCGGGTATCTGAGTGGGTGTTTCTAAGGGGTGGAGAGGGAGGCAGGGGGGTTTATAGTAACTGCTGAAATGGGGCTCACTGTTAACGGCACAGGAAAAAAGGGGGGAGGATATGTACACAATATGTCAAAAATATAGCAGACAATATGTTAGCTAAACAAACAGGGAGCAACTCACGTCCGTGAGTGGGTTTGCTTCAAGTTTAGCACTGTTTGAATAGTCACTCCTAATTCTGCAATTAAGCGGTGTTTCCCATTTGAACGAGGAAAAGCTTTGCCTTTATCCGGTTTTACGATAAAGCGGTATGCAATTATAAGGTTAAAAATACTTAATTTTATGCAATCTACCAATGTATGCTTTTAACCGGTATGCCATTCAATCATTTTATCTGTGTATGCATTTTTGACGGTGGTATTTGTTAAATTAAAGGAATAGATATCACGCACAGCCTGAAAATCTGTGTTTTTTTCTAATTGCTGTGAAATATTTAAAAAAATTCAATATTTCTGAAATATTTTAAAAATTTCTAATTTCCTGAATTTTTCAGCCCTGCCTAAGTTACTGGTAAATTTTGTAATTAACGGCCAAAACATCTTTAATTGATTTTTCAAAAAGCATGACAAAAAAAAACCCATAAAAGTTGAATATTGTGGGTGTACAAAATAAATTTATACCTAATATTGCATCTATCAATTATGTAAGCATATGTTTTACAGGTAATCAATAACCCCATTATTGAAATTTCTGGTCAATTGCTTTGGTCACATGACATTTAAAGGCCGGAACGCTAACAAACATTTGACAGGTGTGTAACGAAGACATCAAAGATATCCAGCCCATTAAAAATTGTGCCTGTTTTGCAAAAGGGTATGTTGTGCATCAACTTACAGTAGATCTTTAAATAATAGGGATAGTGCAGCATTGACCAATCAGGTGAACAGAAATTTCAATACATTGGCCCAGCTGAACTTTTCACAAATATTCCCAATATTTACCCATTATCCCCCGTGAAACGGAGGGATATAGTTTTGAACTTTTCGGTCTGTCCGTCTGTCTGTCCGTCTGTCCGTCTGTCACGCTTCAGTCTCACGCGCCTACAGGCCACATTAATACATGGATTCGGTTCAAATTTTGTACACGGCTTCTCTGGAACCTTCCGCAGTGCAGTGACCAAGAATTTTCCGGATCGACCAAAAATTGACAAAATGGCGGACTTCTGAACATCGGCACTGGACTTAGCGTATATACGGCAGTCTCACGCGTCTACAGGCCACATTAATAGACGGATTCGTTTCAAATTTTGTACACGGCTTCTCTGGAACCTTCCGCAGTGCAGTGACCAAGAATTTTCCAGATCGGACAAAAATTGACAAAATGGCGGACATTTGAAAATTGGCACTAGACTTAGCGTATATACGGCAGTCTCACGCGTCTACAGGCCACATTAATAGACAAATTCGTTTCAAATTTTGTACACGGCTTCTATGGAACCTTCCGCAGTGCAGTGACCAAGAATTTTTCGAATCGGCCAAAAATTGACAAAATGGCGGACATTTGAAAATTGGCACTGGACTTTATATATACGGCAGTCTCACGCGTCTACAAGCCACATTAATAGACAAATTCGTTTCAAATTTTGTACACGGCTTCTCTGGAACCTTCCGCAGTGCAGTGACCAAGAATTTTCCGGATCGGCCAAAAATTGACAAAATGGCGGACTTTTGAAAATCGGCACTGGACGTAGTGTATATACGGCAGTCTCACGCATCTACAGGCCACATTAATAGACTGATTCGTTTCAGATTTTTTTGTACACGGCTTCTCTGGACCCTTCCGCAATGCAGTGACCAAGAATTTTCCGGATCGACCAAAAATTGACAAAATGGCGGACTTTTGAAAATTGGCACTGGACTTTATATATACGGCAGTCTCACGCGTCTTCAGGCCACATTAATAGACAAATTCTTTCAAATTTTGTACACGGCTTCTCTGGAACCTTCCGCAGTGCAGTGACCAAGAATTTTTCGAATCGGCCAAAAATTGACAAAATGGCGGACATTTGAAAATTGGCACTGGACTTTATATATACGGCAGTCTCGCGCGTCTACAGGCCACATTAATGAATAGATTCGTTCCAAATTCTGCACACGGGCTCCCTGGCACCTTCCGCAGTGCAGTGATCAAGCATTTTCCGGATGGGACTTGACAAAATGGCGAATTTTTCAAAATCGGCGCTGTACTTAGCGTACCTACGACAGTCTCACGCGAATACTGGTTAATGGATTGATTCGTCTAAATGTTAGACACTACGTCGACTTACATCCTTCCACTTGTAAGATTTTTTTGCGTAGTCAACACGCAACAGCCTTACACAAACCATATCCCCCACGGGGGATAGACGTACTCCTCGAGACGTAGTCAAGTTTGAATGAGTTTGTTAACACTCTTGAGCATACATTTTTCGACCGATTGTTCAGATATTCAATATGTGGGTAGTACTGGAACGAACAAGGATCGGTATTGTTAATGAGCCATGTCGGCGTAAGGACATTGGCCCAGCTGAACTTCACAAATTTTCCCAATCCTTACGCAGTTGAATGAATTTGTTAACACACTCAAGCCTACATTTCGGGATTGATTGTTGAAATCTTTTACATTTAGGAAGCATTGACACCAACAGAGGTCGGTATTGTAAATGAGCCCTGTCGGCCCAAGAACATTTGCCCAGGTGAACTTCAGAAATTTTCACAACCCTTACATACTGGAATGAGTTTGTTAACACACTCAAGCCTACATTTCTGCATCGATTTATAAGATATATTAACTATAAGTAGTATTGGAACCAACAAGGCTTCCTGTCGATCGAGCGTTTTTGTGGCGGGGGACATTAATCAGTTTCACTGATGACTTGTTTTTTGTACTTTTTTGTGTATGAGTTTGTGTATGTAGTGTCTGTTGTAGGCGACAGATTTTATTAAAGCGACAACTCGAGAACGAAACGTCGGATCAGCTTCAAATTTTATGCGATTATGCCATGGGTCGGTCAGTGGGTTAGGATTGTCTTTGTCTATATTGGAGAACGCCTGGCGTACATAGGCTGTCCAAACGTGACAATTACATCATTACTGTAACTGCTGAATGAAATGTCAGATTAACTTCAAACTTATCAGAGTAATACTTTGCATGGATCCGACGGTTAATAAGGCAACGCGTGGCATAATATTTCGTCATTACGTGTTTTGGTTTCTAGACTTTGTTAACAGGTTAAGGATCGAGTAACATGTCGGATCAGCTTTAAACTTGGTGTGATTATGCCTTAAGTGGGTCTGCCGGTTACTTTGTGGTTGACGCTTATTGTACAGCGTATGACGCCATATGGCATCAAACGCGTGAACATCCGCCTCATCCGCCTCTCCTATGAATTTTGTATCACCTGTTTCAACGACCACCTTCCAGTATCAGATCAAAAAGACACAAAGTAAAACCGGTTTGCAGCGACTAAATTCTAGACCCTGATAAAAAAGACGTAACGTGAGCCCAGTTAATTGTGACCACATTCTACATTGTCACACCTGTACCTGGACTTGTACAGAAATTGAGGATTAAGATACCCACAAGTCAGCTTACGTAACCACCCCCTCCTCCCATCACATGCATTTATTTAGATATATTTATATTAGGTAAAAAGCGTTTTAATTATTAAATAGGACAGAATTCTCACAATACTTTGTAAACCAGAGAGGGGCGAATGGTGGAAAGTGGGGAGGGGGTCAGGGGAAATGGCAATGACTGGCTAATAAACGTGATTGATATGTTCGGGTATGCTGTTGTTAATATGCACTGGCTACTCTAGTTATATGTACATTCTTTCTTCCAGCGACTCTACGTAAACTCTCATTACTTTATGTTTTGTGTTTATTTATATCAGACACAATTCAACCTCAAAGGTTTCAATGTAACATTTCACCTGAAATCTTATCTTCTTACTACTGCAGTCCAGCATAAACTGGAAGCAAAGGTGTCACTTTGTGTTCCATGGCAAAGGACACTACGCACCAGCGCGTGATTCTCGGGCTGAATTGATTTTCTCACCTTTCTATGTAATTGTTGATTATTTTAATCAAGAGGGATGGACATTTTCGTGGTCAAATCATCCCCATAAACTTCTCAGAAACGAACCTAGTTTCAGTAACCTTTATTCCCGCTGGCGACCGTATAAATATTCTCTGAAAAGCCCGAGTTTCTTTCGATACTACGTTGCTAAATGTGCAGTACTTTTTTTTGGGGGGGGATTTAACTTAAGATTCTGCCGTTGAGTTGAGAGACTTCTGATGATTGTGTTGATATAACATGAGCTTGTTTTCTTAGTTGACTGTTCCATAAAAACTAGTTCCAAGTCTTGTGGCTTGTCATTTCTGAAATCTTAGTGTCGCCCCAAAGTCGCTAAATATTTGTGTTAATCGTGACGATGCAAACATTTTTCCAAAAGTACCGGGGGTTTCCGAAAAAAGCCCAGGGCTTCTATTTGGAAACTGGCCAATTTCAGGCGCTCATTTAGAAACCAAATAGAAGCCCCGGGGCTTCTAGTAGGAAACAGTTTCCTAATTAGAGCCCCGGGGCTTCTATTTTTTAGATGGAGGGGGGGTTGTCGATAGGTTTTTATTGAAAAAAAAAAGAAAATTTACCATCACTCTCTTATTAAATCGCTACATGCTGCGGATATCCGCACAAAAAATCACAAAAAACAACAGTAACTAAAAAAAGTCTGGTAAAGTGGGGAGTTGCCTTGTGCGAAGCACAGTATTCAGCAACGACGCAGAACGTGTCCAGGAGTTTGCCTCACATCAAAGGATTAAGTGCACCGTGTCCGCGTTGCGAGTAAACACGAGTTCTAAAAAGACTTGCAGGGAAGGAGGGGCAACATCACGCCGCCCGTTTCAGTACTCCGTCCATGATACTTCCAGTAATACTCCGGAGTAAAGGTGGCAGTGGAGAGGGGGGTGTCTGTTCGCCTTGTGCAAAGCACAGGATTAAGCAACGACGCAGAACATGTTTAGGGGCTGTCTCATATTAAAGGATTAAGTGCACCGTGTCTGCATTGCGAGTAAACATGAGTTCTTAAAAGACTTGCAGGGAAGAGGGGGGAGGGCTTTTATTAGGAAACGATTTTTTCAGGTGTTTATTTTAACTCCAAATAGAAGCTCCGGGGCTTCTACTGGGAAACAGTTTCCTAATAAGAGCCCCGGGGCTTTTATATGGGGGGAGCTTCTTTTCGGAAACTCCCGGTATGTTTTAGTTGGTCAGTTTACTTGATTGTGTTTCTGATACAAATCCGCGGTCTTATTTTAGATTTGATCCGTGGATGTGCAGACTTGGTGCTATGAAATCCATTCTACTGTCTCACTAAAATAACTTTGTTTAATTGTTGCAGTGCTCCAAGCTTGGCATTGTCAGTGTTAGTAAGTATGATGTTTGCTTTCGGTGTATGATTGTCGTTGTGTTTAAAAACTGGGCAGTGTCTACATCCTGTATCAAGTAAATCTATCGGGTTAGGCGATTATCCACAGCCGTTTTGCTCGATAACTCCATTTTCTAAGTAATTGTTTGAAACAACTGGTCATATCTCCGCGTCTTTTGTCACTATAATTGGAATCTGCTCGTTGTATTTTAAAAAATATGGATGAACATTGCTGTCTGTAAATGTTTTAACTTTAATGTTTTACGATGTTAGATTGCTGTGTTTTGCATGGACAAAATCACCACCTTGTTTATTCCACAGGCAATCGTCATGACGCCGACATAGAATGTTTGGCGGCTGATTCAAATCTTATTTTTACCGCATGCTCGAACGTCATCAAAGCATTTGAACGCAAAGGCAGAGAGGTAAGGAGGTTCTTGCCTCGTCAGAACTAGGCCGCTGTCCGGGCTTTGCAAGTGTTCATTTCAAGAATGTAAATTCTGTCATATGATAACTGTTTTACAACTGGATAAAGAGCTGGATACGGGAGTGATATATTTTTTTCCACATCTTACCCTATGCGTTCATTCGTAGTTAAGTCATAAAAATGCTGCTACGTCACTAGTTGTCATTGTTTCGCCGTGGCGTTTTGTTAGCAACGCATCACGCCATGTTCTGTCGACTGAGTAGAAACTTGAGAAAAAAAACGACACAAGCACTTTTAATTCTTTCCGTATATCACCCTCGTAGTTTTCTTACTGTGTTAGCCCTGCTGGAATAGGTGTGTCGGTGCCGCGGTGTTTGACATGGATGACCATCATACTTTTTGCGTTAACTTCTCAAGCAGTTTGTAAAACAAAGAGAAAAACCAGTTTTTTTTCGAAAATAAACACATTTTTGTGCTAAAAACATTTGAAGTAATATAATATCAATAAAAAAGGCACAGAAAACAAAATGGTAGGTACTTGACTAACATACTTTGCACTGTATTCAACAGGAATGTCATACGTACGTCGGCCACGATGCAGATGTACACATACTTCTTCCTTTCGTGAAACACTTGATCTCAGTGGATAAACAGGGTGTCGTTAAAGTGTGGAATATAAAGACAGAAGGTAAGTGAACTGATAAAGGTAAAGTAATGACACATAGCGATGCAAGGTCAGCGAGATATTAACACATAACCTTGGAAGGTGACGGTGACGGTGTGGATTCCTTAAGCTATTCCCTCAATACATTAAGAAAGTGACTAGTTTTCTTTCCGAATTTATTGTATTTTTTTCAAAATCGAAATATTGTTTTTCAAATTATTCTATATTTCGAAATTTCAGAAGTGTTCCTGGAGTTAACCTTCGATGGGAAAAGCTTTGACATCACGGCTGTCCTCCATCCTACTACATATGTCAACAAGATTCTGTTTGCCAGCAAGCAGGGTGCGATGCAGCTGTGGAACATCAGATCAAACTCATTGATTTACACATTCAGTGGTTGGAAAGCTGGAGTCACGTGCCTAGAACAGGTAGGAGTCATCCACCAAGTACGCACAGTGAAAGAGGCGTGGTCTTGGGTTTTACGCGCTGATGTGGCGGGTAGAGAGGGAGTGGAGGGGAAGGAGTATTCAACCAATTATGGTAATTGAAATATTTTCGCATGTAATGTGCTAAAAGATAACGCCGTTGAGGGATTTCGTTGGTGCTTATTGTTTGCAGGCTCCAGCCATTGACGTCATTGCGGTGGGGCTTGAAGACGGGCGCATAATACTCCATAATCTGAAATATGATGAAAGTGTTATGACGTTACGGCAAGACTGGGGTCCCATTACAGCGCTTTCGTTTCGCGCAGGTTTGACCTGTAAAATAGGGCAAAGTGCACTCATTTGTACAAAGTAGAGTGATCTTAACATTTTTGGCCAGTAGTTAAATACAACAGGATAAAGTGCTTTTCAGTTACTTTCGGAACGATCAAGGTCTAAAAGCAAACAATTATGTGGTTGCTAAATCTTTTTCGGTGTTTTTGAATTCTGGTCATCAGAATGTAGTACCCTCTAGGGTTGGTAACTTGTTATGCAAGTCCTGTGAGTTCGACAAGCCAAAGCGAGTGTCGTTGGAGCTTTGATACTCTGGTTTTAGATGGCAGCCCTGTCCTGTGCAGCGGGAGCGCGGTAGGCCATATTGCGCAGTGGAACCTGGAGGAACGCAAGCTCCAAAGTCAGATACGCGACGCTCACACAGGCGCGGTCTCGGGTAAGCGAAGTCAGTTGTGTGACCCCACAAACAAGCGTTGTGACTGGAAGACAAAGTCAGGTGTGTGGCCCACAAACAGGCTCAGTAGGCAAAGTCGGTAGTATGGCTCATACAACCAGACGCAGTGACTGGTAGGCAGCCTGTTGTACTACCCACACGTGCGCTCAGAGGTAGGCCAAGTCAGATACGTGACGTCCACACAAACCCAGTGAGAGGTAGGCAATCAGATACCTGACGTCTACACAGATGCAGTGAAAGGTAGGCCAAGTCAGATATGTGACGTCCACACAAACCCAGTGAGAGGTAGGCAACGTCAGATACCTGACGTCTACACAGATGCAGTAAAAGGTAGGCAACGTCAGATACCTGACGTCTACACAGATGCAGTGAAAGGTAGGCCAAGTCAGATGTGTGACGTCCACACAAACACAGTGAGAGGGGTCTTGGGTCAAGTCAACCCACGACCAAGTCAACCCTAGCAAACTCAACCCACCCTGAAAGTCAACTCAACCCACTTTTTCATACCAACTCAACCCACCCTGAAAGTCAACTCAACCCACCCATTTTTTTATTTAAATTTTATAACTTCCGTGTTCACCTCTTGTCCCGAAGGCTCAAATAAAAGAAACATACGTACTCGAAAGGAGTGATTACTTAACAAATTCGTTTTCCTGATTCGAAACCGTGAACTTTGTAATTTTACTGATGCAGTAGTACATACATACTAAATATATGTTATTTATTTGTAATTACTACCAAATATTATTTGCTGTTAAAAATACGTATATAATGTAAATAGCTAAACGTTAACGTTCTTAGTGGCTTAAATACTACAAAGGAAATGTTGCACAGTCCACATTTTACACACCACATTTTACACACCATAAAAAAAACATCCTTTTCATAGGGACCTTTTTTCACCACAGTTTGACTTTCGGTTGGTTTCTACACATTTGGTGCATACATTTTCGTTGGTTTCTACACGAAATTGTGCAAATTTACCTTTTTTGGTAGTCTTTTTGTGAGATACTCGATCCACATATCCGATGTTGCAAACCAGAACAATACATACATTTTGCAATTTACTGTCGAGGCCTCAAGTCCTGTTTACATTTAGTGCATTTATCCGACATTTCAACGGTTTGATTAATTAAATTTATCCAAACAATAACGGTTGCACACGAGTTCATTCGATGCGTCCGGTAAAAAAATTTCAAGCCATTCTCTCAAGATTCATAAATTGGAAATGGTTTTCGAGCGCCTTTTGGGGAGCTTTTTATAGTTTAGACATTGCAAAACTAATCACGAATAACCAATAAGAAACGACTGTTAAACTTTACAACAGAGTATATTGCGGAGTAAATTGCAATTAACTCACCCCACTGAAATCTTGCGTTTATTCGCTATTTAAAATACCAGAGAACACGCCTTAATCACAATTGCGATTTGGAATCAGCCCGTAATGCTAATCCCCCTACCCCGACACCAGACGAAATCCCTACTCAGCATGTCATTCCTAATTGCACACGATAAAAGACCACTCTTCATTTCAGATGTTTCCTGTGATTTCAAGTTGACAATGGATCACAGAGAATATCAAATGTTTGAGAATTTTCTCGAATCTTAACTAAACGTATTTCAAATTAAGATTTTTTTTATATTAGAACGATTTAATACTGGTGGGTTGAGTTGGTTTTGGGGTGGGTTGAGTTGACTTTCAGGGTGGGTTGAGTCGGTATGTAGGGTGGGTTGAGTTGACCGGGACAAGGTGGGTTGACTTGACCAAAGTGGGTTGAGTTGGTCGTGGGTTGAGTCGGTCGTGGGTTGACTTGTCCCAACCCCGTGAGAGGTAGGCAACGTCAGATACGTGAAAGATGATTACATTGCAACAAAACAGTTTAAAACCTTTAAAACACAGTAAGATGTGCATCGCTGTCGTTAGTCGTGGTTTGAATTCGGAAATTTGTCAAGTTGAGACTGTGAGTGAGTTTGATATGACCTTGACATGTTGAGTGCTATTGTGTGAGTGGGTCTGTTGAGAATGTAGTTGCAAGCCTGCACTAGTTAATGTCGGGTGGTTTTTATTGGCAGGTATGCAGTGCCTGCCTGGCGAGCCGCTCATGGTCACATCGTCCCCGGACAACTCGCTCAAGGTGTGGATCTTCGACCAGCCAGACGGAGGCGGTAGGTTGCTGCGCGAACGCTCCGGCCACAGCGCCCCGCCCACCCAGATCCGCTACCATGGCAAGGACGGCCACAATATCCTCAGCGCGGGTGAGGCCAAGAAACTCAACCTTTTCTTAAACTATGCAATAGAACAGCTACTCTTTATGTGTAAAATGTGAACTCTAGTCTTAGCTGCCAAAAAAAAAATATAAATAAAAAAAAAAATCGCTACTGAATGGCAGTTGCTGAAAATAGAATGAATAAATATTGAATAAAATTAATATTAAAGTTTTACAAAAGAAATGTTTTCCCAGCAGACATCTATTAAAATACATCTTTAAAAAGCAGCAGCGTGGTACCTTAAACATCATAATAATTTACACAACGTATACCCTCATTCTGGCAACAAAAAATAGGTCAAGACAGCACGGTGCGCTCCTTCTCCACGCAGCATGATAGGCTGAACAGAAGTCTGGGCAGGGCTTCGTATAACAAGAAGAAGAGTAAAAAATCTGGTTTGAAATTCGACCAGTACATGATGCCTCCTGTCACGGAATTTGCCTCAGGTAAAGTAAGGAAGAAAAAAACCGCCTGTGTGCTGATGTGGTTTGGTATATAACTGAAACGAATCTGAAAGTTTGTCGAAATCCTTCTGTGATCATAATTCAGTATACTTTTTCCAACAGCGTTTCTACAGCTGTTACTTGTTTCCGTTTCACGCACGTTTACTGATTCGTGGCTCCATATAACCGTAGCATGTAATCGCATAGAAATAAACGGTGTTCATAATTTCGTCTGCATAATTCAGATAAAATAACAGTAGTTTTTCCACAGAGTCTTCCGAATGCCTAATAAATTTGTTGACTCAAATCTGTTATGGAACACACAGAGTCGGCTCGCCAGAGTGATTGGGACAGTATAGTCGCTTGCCACCGCGGCGAAGCTCCGACCACAACATGGAGCTACATCAAGTCCACCATGGGCAGCCACCGCCTTCTGCACCAAAGGTAAACAAGCCAGCCGCGACACTGTACATCTACGCAGTACTCGTATGCCGCAGGGACTTATGTGGTATTGCTGTGGGGCACTATATGGCTGTGAGCGTACGCATATACATCGTGAATGTTGGGTAATCTGTTGTATTCACAGTGTATTATAGAGCATCGAATCTGCATACGGATAATAAAAAGGATGAATCTTCAAACTGTGACGCCGTTTTTCACACAGTGTTACTACAGCGATGGTAAAGGACATTTGTTACACCACAGAACTTTACCAGGTCACAGTGACAATTGATTATTACAATCGAATAGTTTATCCTATATATATGTTGGGCACAATTTTTAAATCTGCACAATTTATAAATTGTGCTGCACAGTTTTTAAATTTATAAACGGGCCAACCATTTAAAAATGGGTTGCCCATTTATAAATGGGCGACCCATTTTTAAATGGTCGGCACGTTTTTAAATCCAAATTGCGGATAATTTTTAAATTGTCCTGCACAATTTTTAAATATTTTCTTCTTTTTTTTAGCTTTTTTTCTTTGAGTTTTTTGGTTTTATATTTCGTCAATTTATTACTGCTTTTATGCCTTTTATGTCGGTTCACAAGTATATTCATCTATTGTTGCAATTGCATTTCACAAAAACTATATTTGATGGATTAGAGTACTTTATAATTGCAACTTTTTTCCGTGATTTCGTTCTTGTGCTGTGGTTCACAAGTTATACCTTACGTATCGTCTTATAGGGGGTGGAGGTCGAAAATGAGGTCAAATTGTTCTATCTCTTACCGTTTTCGAGATAAATCATTGTTTTTCTTGAATAAGGTTTTTTCGGGATTTGACATTGATCATCAAGGTCAAGGTCAAAAATTTTTAGCGGGTGCCTCAGATCACATCGTCCTTTATATATATGCATTGCAGTAATTGTCTGAAGACCGTTTGACCTTTCTTCGCGATTTGACCTTGACCAGTAAGGTCAAGGTGAAAAATTTTTATTAGGTGCACCACCTCAGATGACCCTCCATGCATGTGCGAAGTCTGGTTGGTCTAGCTTCAGCGGTCTTGGAGGAGATGTCTGGAAACCGATTCGGCGGAAGAAGAAAAAAACTTAAAAAAAAAAAACGAGGAAAAAAAATAGGTGAAGAATTCGAGGCAATCCATCGAATTTGAATTATAAAGTACTCTAATCCATAAAATGCAGTTTTTGTGAAATGCAATTGCAACAATAGATGAATATACTTGTGAACCGAGATAAAAGACATAAAAGCAGTAATATGGTGACAAAATATAAAACAAAAAACTCAAAGAAAAAAAGCTAAAACAAATTGAAAATATTTAAAAATTGTGCAGGACAATTTAAAAATTGTCCGCAATTTGGATTTAAAAACGGGCCGACCATTTAAAAATGGGTCGCCCATTTATAAATGGGCAACCCATTTTTAAATGGTTGGCCCGTTTATAAATTTAAAAACTGTGCAGCACATTTTATAAATTGTGCAGATTTAAAAATTGTGCCCAACATATACATATATATATATAACCGGTTTCGTATTTATTGGTTTTAATAAAAACATTTTATGTGCAGATTTGAGGAGGATAAGAGATACCACAATGCGTGTGCCACCTGTTGTGACGTCACTTCCTGTGGCAATTTCGCTCTGGTTGGTTACACGACAGGTCACGTGGATGCCTTTAATATGCAGTCAGGTCAACACAGGGGCAGCTATGGTGACCCGGGTACTGTTCTCACTTGATAAGTCGTCATCAAATACCACACATGAATTTATGTCAACAGATAACTTATGAGCTAATAAGCTAATTCTCGTTGAAAGTACACGTGTAAGGTGTTGTGAAGCTGGTGTTGTATTACTGCGTACTTGTAAACATAAGTACGGTTATATGCTCACTAATATTTGAGTATGTAGCTACACGTGTAAGTATTACGCATGAGGTAACCCCATTACTGGTTCATAATTGTGCAAAAGTAACCGTGATGTTTCTTGGTAGAACCAAATATCACATCAATATTTTCCGTCAGGTAATTCTGTGATGATATTTTAACAGCAGGGATTTGGTAACTTGATTAAATCAAGTTGTATGATGGTCCTATTGTTCGAATGATCGTGTAAATAAATAGAATGCCTCCCAAATGAAGAGATGGGCAGCGTTGAGTTACAACACAATTTGATTTATCCAGTTCCAGTTGTAAGATAAACTGTGTATGCTTAAAACTGCAGAGCATAATCATTCCCGACCGGCTGGGGTTTCTTTTACCCATCAGTTTTATTTTTGCCGATTTAATAACCGCATTTTGGAACTACCAGACCGTGTCTAAGTTTAAGCTCGAACATCTTTTTGAAATACTTGGTACTATGGAATTTGCCTTGTTTCTCAGCTCATAGCGGCGGCGTGAGGGGAGTGGCAGTCGATGGCTTGAACCAGATCACAGTCTCGGCTGGGGCTGACCGCTTTGTGCGCTTCTGGAAGTTCAAGGCCAAACAGCTTCTAAATGACGTCGAGCTGGACGCTCAGATAGCGAACATTAAGCTGCACAGAGACAGGTCTGCATTAGATTAGTGATTGATAGTGGCCTGTAAGACTTGGAAAGATTTGAAGATGTGTTTATCAAATGTTGGATGCCGATCGGGCCTGCTGTGCCCATTCGGGCTTTGGTCCACAGAACCATACATTAAGGTAGTTGTCTGTACTTTAACCTCTTTATGAAATAGGTGCATCAAATTGTTTGTTTGTTTGTTGAATGTAGCGCCATGTTGGCCGTTTCCCTCGACAACTTCAAGGTAGTGATCCTAGATATAGAGACGCGTAAACAGGTGCGTGTCTTCCGTGGCCATAGCAACCGCATAACGCAGATGGTGAGTGTGTGATTATGTGTTATAAAATCTGCTGATGTATGTTTCGATCATTTCTAACTGCTACTGAGTTTGTGGTTTGGGCACAGTTGAGTCTGCTATTACTAATTTCAAGGGGCCAACTTAAGTATGTAGTTAATAAAGGAACGATAGGAATAGCCACCTTGCATTTTTTGCAATTTCTCCACAGTCTTTCCGTTCGGATGGACGATGGTTGATAACGGCATCCATGGATTCTACGGTGCGGACATGGGATTTGCCTACAGGAAGGTAATAGCTCTGATGACGTGTCCTTGTGAACACAATGGCGTGCGGTTATACACTGATCGATTTTGTCTTGACTTATGAAGAATAGCACCTGGGCGTTTAACAAAACGAAACACAGTCTGTCCGATGAGTAGAAACTTCGGAAAAACTACCGACTGTTACAAGAAGTGAAAACTATATTGGAACACGGAGGAAGTTTTCATTGTAAAATGTGATAGCAATTGTCTCATATAACTGACAGAAGCTCTAAAACACTGGTGATTCATTTCCAAAACTTACATGATGCCTGGGAGAAGCCTGGGCCGTTGGTGTAAGGTGGGACTAAATGGTTGGTCAGGAAATGTCTTGCTATGGGCTACATGGAATTCCACAGTCCCGATCGGTTCCCACAATGTTCGTATGTTCTGGCCAGTCGCTGAAAATTATGGAAAAGACATTCCCGAAAGTGAAAATATACAGTTAAACGGAATTTATTGACACATTCCCCATGCCTCTTATGTACTCTGCTGTCTTGAGACTGTGTATTTCATATGAGTAACATTTGATCTGTTTACGCAGGTTGCTTGACTGCTTTCTCATGGACAGTGCCGTGACAAGCCTGGCATTATCGCCCACGAGCGACTTTCTGGCCACGACACACGTGGACGACTTAGGCATATATCTGTGGTCCAACATGACGCTGTACACACATGTGGCGCTGCGCCCCCTGCCCGCTGATTACGAACCGATGCAAATTGAGATGCCAACTACCAGTCGTGTAACGAGGGGTAAGGACATATCAGAAAAAAAAGTTGAAAGAAGAAAGATTTTTGCGTGAATGTTTTGAAAGAAGAAAGGTTTTTGCGTGAATATGGCCACATATTTGAAACATATTTTTCAATAACGTGAAAGGGATGTTTCAGGATGATAAGTATGATATTGGATTTGTGACGTCATGTGAACTTGATTGACAGGCGAGAGAGAAGGTGACGAGGGTGAGGAGGAGTATGTGACCTCAGAGTTCCAGTCTCCCGAGCAGATCTCACACGCGCTGGTGACCATGTCAGCTCTCCCCAACTCTCGTTGGCAAAACCTGCTGAGCCTCGACATTATCAAGGTGAACGCCATGCGACAGTATTTGGTGGAAGGCAAAAACTGCTGTGTGTAGATATACTGGATAAAAGAATGGTATTTTATGTATTGAGCGATGCATCTTTTCAGCATAATATCGACGTCTTAATGTACTTATTAAATTATTGTAGTCGTAACTACCACTGAGCTGAGGGTATCTGTTTTCTTTTCAGCAACGAAACAAGCCGAAGGAGCCGCCGAAGATACCGAAGAGGGCGCCATTCTTCCTGCCCACCATCGCCGGCTTGGAACCCAAGTTCGATATCCCCGCCAAGGAGCGGGAGGTTATGGTAATATCTCTCTTTCATTTAAAACGATTTTTATGACCATTTTCTGCTGTTTTTTATTTTATAAAGCCCAACACCTTACTTGGAAAGAAGAAAACGAGAGCGTTTCAATGAATTGACTGTATAACAATGTTATGTGAGAACATTTGCATAATAATAATAGAGATTCATGAGATGGCTAAAAGGGAACGGATGTTATATGTTATATGTTATATGATGTTACACCAGATATACTGGTATCAGTTGTGCACGGTACGTGATTGTGGGCTGGCCCTTGTCCACCCAATTCTGCACTATATTGTGAGGTTATCATGTGAACTGATTTACTATTTATAGCAGAAAGACGATTGGAGTACTCTGTCAATACCGCTGTCACGCTTTGGAGAAACCTTGGTGAAATGTTCTGAGACGAGGTCGTGTAAGTATTCCTGCCTGGCAGTTTGATTTCTTTACCTGTTTGCCGTATTTCAGTCCCAATGAAAAAAAAAAAACAAATACCTGATGTAAACACTTATTTGGGATATTTAAGAAATCGCTAAATTAAAGAAATTTGAGCACCTTTGTTTAATTTTACTTTATCATCTGAATTAAAGTTCCTGGAGCCCTGACTATATAATTTTTGTCGACAGCTTTTACTTTCATTCACCTTCAGATAAAGAAGCGTTGGACATTTTGAAAGAGATGGGCCCTTCCGGTATCGACACGGAAATCCGCTCGCTGCCACCAACTGGCGGCGGATCGTATGGTCTCTGTGTCCAGTTTCTTGATTTCATTGATGCCATCCTTAAAACTAACCAAGACTTTGAGCTGGCTCAAGCATATTTGGGACTATTTCTTAAGGTGCGTATTAGATTCCAAAGTTGTTGTTGAATTAAAGTGGGACAAATGTTGAAGAATGCTGAAAAGAAGAAGTGATCTACTGAAAGTTTACACATAAAATCCAGATTTTTCTTATACAATTGAAGGGGTCCTTGCATAAACTTGATAACTCCACTTATCAGGAAAATGCTCTATTACCACCACGGTGTTACTTGGCCTCTGTTCTATCACATGTCAATCTTACACCTCAAAACCGATTAGAAGTGGGCATTTTTTTTTAGGAAAATGCGGTGGGAAAAACCTATGTTTGTTACTAAAATTTGAAACTTTAAAAGCGTTTTTCTCTACTGCTGATAAGTGCAGTTATCAGATTTATGCATGGACCCCTTCAATTGTCAAGCAGAGCTATGAACATACTTTTTCTGCTGGTCATATTTTCTCCCTGTTTCGACATCAATTTCCAGTTCTAAGCTTATTTTTCTATTTTGATGAAAATCACCTTTAATTTTGTCTCATTGAAGCAGTACAAATTGATAGATTCAGTAAAAAAAAATTCATGTAAAGCAGATGTGAAAAGAAAGCTGTGCCGTTATTTCTAGCCGCATCGGTGTAGTTAAACTTGTGTTGTAGCACCATGGGACGGAGATTTGTGACAACGGCGAGATTGTAGCCAAATTAAAGACAGTACAGCAAAGTCAGCTGTCAGCTTGGCAGCAGCTGCAGCATAAATTCAACCAGAGCCTGTGTTTGGTGAACTACTTACGGAGCGCGGCTATATCCTAGCATGATAGTTATCGGATATCTGTCAATGCAGTCAACAAATAGTCTGAACACAACTACTGCTGAGGAGAATTGAAAACGAGGTGTTAAAATGAAGGCCAGAGATACATTCTGTTCTTAGCAGGAGACATCTGAAAATCGATAATTTTTGTAATTGTGGCGGTCAGTGTTTAAAGGGTATTGAAATTAAAAAGAAGATATATAGAACTAGTCCGTATAAGAAGTAAAACAAAACCCTCCAAAGTATTTTAAGCCTGTTTATTCATTCAACAACATTCTACTATCACACTCGCTTACCCCAAGAACTTCATGGTGGCTAGTAACTCGGCGCATGATTCGTCTGATTTATGGGATGAAACTATAGTATACAACCTGTACGAACTTCGATAACAGAATGCCCACAGTCATTGTGACCAGCCGAGATCTGGTGAATCACGTATGAAAATTCTTGTAAAGAGGGTCGCCATGAAGTGGTATTAGCATTTTTAAAAACTGGTTACTGAAAATATGTCAAAGGCTGGCGGATCCCAAAAAAGTAAATTTCAGTCTTGGACAAAAAACTGATAGCAATCTGATTAAAACCAGAGCGGCCAGTGCACACCAAACATAAGAGTACTGGCTTATATCACACACTTTTAACCGACACTCATTTAGTTCTTGTTCTAAACAAAAACTTCCTGTCTAAACCCATAATTCCCCAATGACTATTGTCCATTTTTCTTTTTACTGAAATAAAAGATTCATTTCTCCTAACATAATTATAATTCATTGTAAAAGAATACCAAATCATATTACATTTTTCATCACAGTACATTTCTCGCACCAATAAAAAAACAGCAATCTTGGACTGCATGTCCCCCACCCAGCAGTACTGTTTTCGAGCTTTCGTAATTCAATAACACTTTACTGATATACAGAGATAATTTTTTCTGTCCGGATCAAATAACCCAGCAAGACAGAATGGCAAAAATAATTCACCAAAATTCAGAGGCCATAATTCTGGCAATTTTTTTCTCGATCAAACTGAAACCAAGACGTTGGAAATCTACAAATACTTTCACTGAGTGAGGTTTCAAAGCTGTGCGACCATGGAATGGCCCGGACAAAACACCTAACATGGACTGAGAAGAAAAAATTACCTAAGTTCAGAGGGCCATAATTCTGGCACTTTTTTGTCGATCGAAGTGAAACCAAGACGTTGCAAATCTACAATATATATTCTTTCACTTCAGCTTGAAGTTTCAAAGCTGTGCGACCAAGGCAACTTAAGAAAGTGGCCCGGACAAAGGGGGCACATCTGACTTTCGGACAGACAAGACGGATGGGCACGAGGTGTTTCGATATCCCCCGTCCACTTTAGTGCGTCGGGAGATAAAACAACTCGTGTGTTCCTCACCTAACTTTACAGCGCGCATCCACTGCACGAATCCTACACAAATCTTTAAAGAACTGGTGCAACTGCTTCAGCGAAGAAAGGTGCAATTTGCTTTTACGACTGTCAGGAACGAGGGATCTGGTCATTTCGGTCAAAATACAGTTCACCCAAAAAGTGAGTCTTTTCACCCACCAGTTCGCCCAAAAGGCTAGTCGTTTCGCCCAGTGACCTAGGTCTTCTCGCCCAATGTTCTACGTCGTTTTGCCCAAAGTGATTGGTCATTTCACCCAATATTTTATGGATTTTTTTAACTTTATTTGCTTTATCGACATTGGAGAAGAGCAGTCGTTATATTTCCATTACAGAATTAGTTTCATGGGCTGGGCTCCGCGGTATTCCTAAAGAGAAAATTTGGAATTATATAATCGATGCTGGAAACAACTGCAAACAGTTCATATCAGTACATGTTTCTTCTTTCCTCAATTTAAAATGAAATATAATATATTTAAGACCTATTGCACCACAACGGACCCGGACCCCTGACTGGGTGACATGTTATATAAAAGCTATATGTGACTAGCATACAAAAGGGCAGTTGCAGGCAATGTAAGAAACTGAGATGGATCGACGGTTGTGCTGCTTTCAAGTGTGTATAAAGAATGTAGAAACATTCGAGAATCTTCTGAAAAACGCTAAAATGCCAAGCGTAGGTGATAACTGCTTAGTTAACAAAAGACAAGACAAAATGGAGAAGGTGTGTGGGGGCTTGATTCAGCACCTTGGAACTATATCACGTAATATTTTTCACGCATTGATAGCATACGCTTTACTTCTTTTCTACACGAGTTTAACTTTAAACAAAATACACTAAGTTTGAAGTCGATCCGACTTTCCGTTATCGAGATAATAAATATGCTCAACAACAGTACCTTTTTTTATAGTAATGATGTCCTGTGCCGTTTTCGTTCCTTCTACTGTCGACAAAATATAACAATCTTTCGGACCTACCAGGCAACAATCTCACCAATTCGGAACTGTGGATGTTCAGCGGCTGCTAAATTTTTCACACAAGAGTTCTACGCACGACCTCATACGCTTTCCTTAATAAAGCAACAAAGCTGATACAGCCATCCGACCTCCGAAACGAATAAACAGACGGTCGATCGATCGGACTTAAGTTTTCGAGATATCTTGCACACAACATTTTGTTCACAACAGACTGCCCCACAGACACATGAACACCCTCACACACCGGACAAACACTATATCTCCACTTGAACAGAACTATTTTTAAAACTTAATCCCTAAAACATTCGAACAGTGGTATGAGCCCAATTTTTGGCGGTGCCCTTGAAAAACCGTTTTGTCGTTATCACAACATCAGTTTGACACAAACAAGTTTTCAACATCCACATGATCCATGAAAACATTAATAAACAGAGCATGCCTACGAAAATAATGGTACACAGAAATTATTTTCTTGAAAATACACCTGCTGATTAGCCTGCAATTTTCTCCAAGAGATTTTATGCATCAGGTCAAATAATTCCAGCAAAAAACTGCCTTAACATTACTAACAAAGTAAACAAGCTATCGTAGCGAGCACAGCCTCGAACTGGAAATAAAAACCCCAAGATGGCGGCCACTGCGACCTTGAAATTGAATCAAGTCAAAAATAACGTACACCTACCCACTATGTTAGGTCATCCATATATCAGAGGAAACGGAATAAAAGCAGCCGATGGACGGACGAACTGACAGACAACACCCATATATAGTCTCCCGTCACGGGCCCCCAAGGCCTCATGGTTTTACGCGCATTATAGACACTGAGAAGACCAGGCCTGTGAGGCACGTGGCCGGGGACTTCCACGGGGAACCAGTCGGACAACAGCCTTCTTGGCATTCCTAACCTTTCTGTCGTCACCCACTGACACTCTGAGTGTAAGAGCCAGCTTACTTCATTGAAAACTCTCTTTATGAAGAATCTACCAGCGATATAAGATCTACTTCCCAATATATTTGGAATTAAGTAAAAAAAACATCTTTCATGCTATACATATATTATCACTCTTCTACGGAAAACCTTTTTCCTTGTATACTCGTTATGAAGACTTCTATTAGCACAATAATGTGGTACAACAATGAGTGGCAGGAGATCTGGCTCCCATCAAACCCAATACAGCTTCGCATGATCCTATATACGGGCATTGCCGTTAATAACACGTACATTTTTATAAAAGAGCACTGCATTTAACAGGGCTGTGTATTAAAATTTAACTCATCCTAATCATCACTTGTGAGGTATTCTTCCCATGAGAAAGGAATCGAAAAACCACAATACCCTCTCATACTCTTTTCAAATCGATATATATATGTTACAGTAAATCTGTGTAATCAGTAATTTCACGTAATTCCTAAAACTTTTAGGAATTACGTGAAATTACTGTCGGGGCCAGGAATTACGCGAAATTCCTAAAATCTGCAGGAATTTCATGTAATAACTGAAACAGGAGGTCAGTAATTACACGAAATTACTAAACTGTGAATTAAACAAAAACAATGTGTTAGCATTTATTTGATAAACCTCAAGACTTGAATCAACACTGCAGTGATCAAATACATCGCTTCTACCATGGTTTCAAATACAGAATGCATGCCTTTACTCAAATCAAGTACAGAATGCACGTCTTCACTAAAATCGAATACAAAATACATGTCTTTACTCAAATCAAAACAAACGCATTTTAGTCAAATAGAGTTCTAACAATGTTTCAGATACGGAAACACATGTCTTTACTGAAAGCAAATGCTGATATGAGCTCAATTAACCCAGGGGACTTTGTCGGACTGGTTAGTCGTATCACTATAGGGGGCTTGAATGTTTGTGCGTATGTTAAACCTTTTCTTTAAAATGCTACTCCTCCTATAGTTTTGTTCCAATCGTTTTAATATTAAGCAGGAATGTTCCCTGGGTGGTGCCTCGCCTGGCTATTACTTTTTTTTGACGATTGACGAAAAACTGACAAAATGGCGGCACTTTTTGAGCCCGTTTTGATCCATTTTAAAAATGCTACTCCTCCTACAGTTTACTCCATTCGTTTAGATGTTACGCAGGCATGTTCCTCAGCGATTCGCCTACCAGGCTATTACTTTTTTTCGTGTCACCTTATGTGAGTGAGTTCAAGAATTGCAATTCAAGATAAAAAGGACTCACAAAGGTCGAAATAATCTATGACAAGCTAAGTTCATGTGAGCGTGTTCCTCCATTTTTTGTCATCGTTTCGAACTTTGTTCGACCTTCATTACGCATATTTACTAACTGATGTTTAGGAAATTTGTGAAATAAAACACCTTTGAAAACAGTAAATACATGAAATTCCTGAAGATTTTAGGAATTTCGCGTAATTCCTGACCCCGACAGTAATTTCATGTAATTCCTAAAACTTTTAGTAATTACGTGAATTTACTGATTACACAGATTTACTGTAACATATATATATATATATATATATGTTACAGGCCATGAGTGAAACCAGGCTCTCTATACATAGCCTAAGCTATGTAAATTCAGGCTGTGAATAAAGAGCCTAGGTATGTATAGATAGCTTGGTCGCATCAGGCCATGTATTCATAGCCTAGGCTATGTATACATAGCCTGGTTTCACTAATGGCCTGTAACATATATATATATATATATATATATATATATATATATATATATATATATATATATATTTCATCGTGAAGCCACTGGTGTATAAATCGACAAAATTTGAATAAGCCATATATTAAACTTTTCCTGTCTACGGTTTCCACGTGATGAATGCTGCTGTCATTTAAGTGTCTTTAAGAATAGAAACTCATCAGATAATACTGACAGCAAACGCCCTTACACACTCCCAATGATAACCGAGTCTGAAAACACAACACATTTATAACCTTCTCACTGACTTCACTGTCAACTTCTACCATCCCATTGTATGCCCGATCTTGCATTTACATAGTTAACGCATGCTACCTTGTTTAGAATAAAAAAGCAGATGAAGTAAAGATTATTGCATTCGGGCAAACTCTTGTCTTAAATCATAAACCCGCATTTTTATTGCAGGTTTTTGCACTGATAAACTGAACCAGCTCACTGTGAAAAAAAGATTCCTAATTAACGAATTAGTGAAGACAAAGTTAATTAATTTGCTTAAGTGCGCGTGCAGTGCTTTCTTGGAAGACTTCATCTGCTGCCTCACTTCATGGATGCGCCTGCGCGTTCTGTCTCATTTCTTTCTTTATGTCTTCCTTCACTTTCCACTTCATTAGATCCATACACGACACTGCATCCTCCAGGCTGTCATGACCGCCAACTACAGCCAAAACAAAAGACACCATTTGACTCCACATTCTTTGTATTTTCTTAACAAATCATTTTTAACCAAAATATACAACCTTCCTTTTTCTATTTAAATGATAAATGTACAGGCGTCCCGGCTGGAGGAGGAGATGGGGGGGGGGGGGTTGGTTGATAAAATGTAGGTTTTTTTATAGGGGTTTATGGGTTGTTGCAGACGGAGAAATATAGGTTTTTGCAGGCTGTTGGAGGTATATAAAAGTGGGATTTTAATGGTCACCTCTAATAACGTAACAGGCATCAAGAGTTGACAGAACCGTGCGACCTACCAAGAAATAAACACATCAAATTTGAAGTCTCCAGACATCTTGCACACAACATTTTGTTCACAACAGGCTGACACACACACACATACGTACATAGTACGTGACGCTCGTCACGACCTGAGGCATTGCGAAAATTGAAGTTGGGCGCAATATCTATGAGTTACTGTGCAAACGACCTGCGGAACACATGGTTTTTAGACGGTTTTAACCTTGCAGGACACTGGTAAGGAGGGAGAGGCCAATACTAGTAATACATCTAAGTTCAATTTGTGGGTCCTATTCCAAACATACTTTCACATTTTTGCCACGCTGTATAGTTTAGAAATTAAAAACTTTTTATGCAAACGACTTTATAAGTGATATCCATTTAGTGCTGTAGTAGTCATTTCCATTATAACTCACCGTCCTCCCGAATACGAGCCACATGACTGAGGGCAGCCACTTACCGTCCTCCCGTATACGAGCCACATGACTGATGACTCTACTGCCAGATCTTACTTTTTAAAGCAATATCTATATTTGCATTTTACTCATATTTATTTATTTGTATCTTTTTTATTTTTTTTTTTATTTATAAATATTTATAATATATTTTAGTGTAGTAATATCTCCCTTGGCTCTGTGTGAAGCGCTTAGAGCATTCACTATGAATTAGCACTAAATAAGAGTTGAGATAATAATGACTGAGGGAAGCCACTTACCGTCCTCCCGTATACGAGCCACCTGACTGAGGGAAGCCACTCACCGTCCTCCCGTATGCGAGCCACATGACTGAGGGAAGCCACTCACCGTCCTCCCGTATACGAGTCACATGACTGAGGGCAGCCACTCACCGTCCTCCCGTATACGAGTCACATGACTGAGGGCAGCCACTCACCGTCCTCCCGTATACGAGCCACATGACTGAGAGAAGCCACTCACCGTCCTCCCGTATACGAGCCACATGACTGAGAGAAGCCACTCACCGTCCTCCCGTATACGAGCCACATGACTGAGAGAAGCCATTCACCGTCCTCCCGTATACGAATCACATGACTGAGGGAAGCCACTCACCGTCCTCCCGTATACGAGCCACCTGACTGAGGGAAGCCACTCACCGTCCTCCCGTATACGAGCCACGTGACTGAGGGAAGCCACTTACCGTTGTCCCGTATACGAGTCACATGACTGAGGGAAGCCACTTACCGTCCTCCCGCATACGAGTCACATGACTGAGGGCAGCCACTCACCGTCCTCCTGTATAATGCGCTGTAGTATCTCGGCCATGAGGGTCTTCAGGGCTCGCTTGTAGGGCCTGCCCAGGCGGTGCGGGAAGACGACAGACGTGTCCACCACGTTGTCGTGAAACATCTACAAATAATAAGCTTGTCTATAATCACATAGAGACAAACGACAACAGCTTGTCTATATTCCCATAAGGATGCTCATGGCAGGGCGCGGAATCTGTGTTATGGGGTACTTCACACTAGAACTCGATAACTACAATTCAATAACAGTTGTTGTTATAACTTTGGATTGCAATCAGTCTCTGTTTATCTAGAGGACTGCTGCAGCGGAGAAATATATCCTTAAAATTTCAGGCTCGCGTCTTTCGGGATCCCGCGATCGCATTTTCAACCAGGAGCAGTACCAAGTAGCAACACAAGTATTCCATGATACAAATGGTTTATTTTGGCGTTATACCATAAAAAACAAGAAAATAATGCAAAAATGGTCACTCCAGTCATGTTTTACTCTGCGTGTGGAAAGTGGTAACTACAAACAGATTTGATTCTTCGTCTTTATCAGGATCTATCTAGAAGGTGGTTTCTACAAACAAGAAGGCAGTAGGTACAGAAGGTATTATTTATCCGGGGTCTGGAAGATGGTCACTACATGCAGGTGTCATTGTTTGTCCTTTTTCGAAGCCTTGAATGTGGACATAAGTAAACAGGTATAACTGTAATCTTTTTATCCGGGTCCGGAAAGTGGTCACTACAAACAGGTTTAGTGGATGTCTCTTTTATTCAAGTCTGAAATTAAGTCACTACAAAACGGGTTTACTATACGTTTTCTTTTTATCCAGGTCTGGAAAGTGAACACTACATCACCAATTCCCCCGCCCAATAAGTGTTTTTTTTTTTTTTTTTTTTTTTGTTTTTTTTTGCAAAAGCCTAGTCCAAAACCACGCCCCTTCCACTCCCCCCTTTAATGTGGGTGCGGCTAAGATGCAATCCTTTAGCCTAATTATACATTCACACCCATTAGCTAAAATAGAGCTAAAACCATGATAGAATTGGTCGGTACAGACAGGTTTTACTGTGCCTCTCTCTTCTCCGCATCCGATTCAGAGTATTGCTTGTTTGAATGAGCCAGCCTCGTTTTAAATCGTTCGAAAAATAAACTGCAAAACGCGGACACGCTTTGGATCATGCTAAATATGTTCTTCCAAAGCACAGAAATCAGAATGGGAAATTACTTCATGAACCATTGGTCGTTCTTAAAGAAGTATATTTATAAACAGATATATAGCAAGAAGAGACAAGCACTGAAGAACTCAACGAGGGAGAAGGAGGTGCGGGGAGTAGCACCGACACTTTTAATTAAAGTGCGTATTTTTTCCCGACATGCGATGATGGCATTACAGCCATGAAAAGGATCGTCAAAACCTATTCTCGCAATATCAAAACCTACAACATAACATGGGACACTTAAATATGCCCCACAAACAGGAAATCTATAACTTTTCTAATATCACAGGCATGCGTATCCTAAGCGTATTGATATTATCATTATGTATCCTAAAGGTATATGCGCTCTAACAACTGTAACAGTAAAATAACTCTGTACCCCAGGCTGAGTCGCTCACGCCCCCACCCCAACCCCCCCCCCCCCCCCAATCCCCCGCATCTTACTGCGGCTATGGATGCGGCGATTAAAATATACACAATTTCGGTGCGCTCACAATCACAGAATCAAAGTCATATCCTCATTTAAATACAAGCACTTCATAACACCAGATTAAAAAAAACTGAATGACAGGTGGGCAATATGGTTTTTTTTTTTTTTTTGGCTGAAGGACCCGGGTCGAACGGACCGAACACGAAGGATGAGATCAATTCGATCCCGGGCCTGAAGGCAGAAAAAGCCATATTGCTCACCTGTCATGATGTATTACATATATTATACACCTACTTTGCGATATTTTTGCTTTTCTTACAAATTTTACGGGGCACTATTTTCTGCTTTCCTTATGCTCAGTTGAGACGACCCGCTATTAGAACTGCGGCCAGCTGGTATTAATATTGGACCTGATTTCTTTATATTTATGATTAAGAAAATAAATATTGAATAGTTATTTGCAATGCGCAATGATTATTTCCATAAAAGTTGCCACCCCCACCTTGTCTCCGTTTCCATGGAATATATCACCCGAAGAAAGTCTAAATTTACAAACAACAATTACTTTTAAAAATAAAAACTTACCTTTCTTTTTGCCATCGGGGAAATTACAAACGCACTAATTTATATGCCTTCAGACTCGTGTGGTTTTAGAACCAACCTCACGAGCACGCTCGCTAAACAAGTGTTTTTTTTTCCTTTCGAATGTTGCTTGTTATTTTGACAGTTCAACGGAAGTAACCTATTTCATCTCAAATCGCGAAATAACAATGCAACAAAATACAAAATGACGTTTGTATTATTATATGACGTTTGCAATTAGGCTTCTAGACGTTTCGGCCCAAAACCATTTCGGCCCATAGACGTTTCGGCCTAGTCCGAAATGGCAGACCTTTTCGGCCCAAGACGTTTCTGAACACATTTGAACTGCCAAGACATTTCGGCCCACATTTTTTCCCCAAGACTTTTCGGCCCAGTTTGCCAAGACTTTTCGGCCCAAGTCATTTCGGTCCACTAAAAAAGTTATTACTAAGAAAGGGTTGAAGATTGAGGCTCAGGTATTCATAAGTTATTTCAAAACAGCTGTGAAATTTTATTCTTCTAACCAACTCCAGCGTTTGATGGCTTTCAACAATTATTTGCTCATCATCTCTGGTGTGTGTTGGATTATTTTTCTATTGCAATTCCAAGCGCATTTTATATACCTACTCTGGTATTTGATGGGTTAACAGTTAAGTAACTGACGGTAAATCAGCTCATAATCCTCTGCACTTAATCTACAGAGGATTATGAGCTGATTTACGGCGTGTGGTGATCATAACCGCATTCCCTCCAAGCCATAAGAGACGCGTACCGAACGATTTCGAAGTATTTTGCTAGAATCGAAAAAATAGAAAAAATAACGAATATTACAATAGTTAAGAGAGGGGCCAGTGTGTTCCAAAAAGGTCAAAAAGAGAGATTTCAATCCAGATATAACCAGCAGTTTCCCACGTGGTATGTTTTCTGAGATGGAAGTTCTAGTGTCCCATGAAGTCCACAGTTTTACACACCATAATCCTAGACACATGAATTGGTTAAAGTATATAAGACGTTGTAATAACACGGATAATTCATCGAAGTCAGAACGCAATTGATCATATCTTCACGAGGCTGCCTATCGCGTTTCAGGTTAATTGCAATTACATATCCTTTATCTAATTGCTGTATGCTTATGTATGTCTTTCAGGTTTTCATAAGTTGAAAATTTCAATCGTTAAAGAAAAAGCAGTATAAGCAATCTGAGATGATGCATAACATACGGTTTAAATTCAAATAGGAATAGCTCCAGTTTCGATTTTTAACAAACTGCTCTTGCAATGGCTTTTGAATTATCCATTAACTAAATGTCTTACACAAAATCAAAACATCTGTAAAATGATAGTTAAGTGGGCCGAAACGTCTTGGGCCGAAAAGTCTTGGGAAAAGTGGGCCGAAACGTCTTGGGCCGAAAAGTCTTGGGGCGCAAGTTTAGTTAAAAAATGAGTGGGCCGAAACGTCTTGGGCCGAAAAGTCTTGGGCCGAATCGTCTATGGGAGTGGGCCGAAATGGTTTTGGGCCGAAACGTCTTGCTTGCTGCAATTATATGATGTTTATAAACATTCACACATGTTGGTCACAACGTACTCATTTCTGTGAGTTGAAGTCAGTGTATTTCACTCCTGAAAAAAGTATACTTATCAGGGGGCGGGAGCGTGCAATACGGAAATAAACTGACCTCAGTTTTTTTTCTATCATTCTTTTATACGTGCACGGTCAGGTGTATAATAAAAGAACGGTTACACGCCTTACTGTCAGACCTCGGCAGGAGTTGCAATCATCAGCAACCTTTTTCTCTTTTTTTTTTAATTTTTTTTTTCTCTGAGCCATCAGTTGCGCATGGACCAGTTGCAATGTTGGGTTATGGGGGAAAGAAACTCACGTGCGTCATGAAACAATGGCATAACGTTTTTGGTTATATTTTCGTTCTTACTTTCTACAAAGAATTGCATCACCAACCTTCAAAGCGATGAGATCACTCTCTAAGCTATGACCAATGAGGATGGTTTTCTTATTGAGCAGCCCCATCAGCATTGCGTGCACATCCCGCAAGCAAATAGCCACACCCTTCATGTCAGCCTCGCTTATGCCACTGAACCTGTTGACAAATAACAGTACAGAAGTGATATTAAGAAAGCAATACGACTTGAAATCACCAAGCCCGCATACACAGGTGTTTGTTTCATACTGGTTGTCTTCACATCCTAGTATTTCTTTGCTACCAACTTCAGACAGGACGTCTGTGTTTCCTCTACCCGAATGTGTTTCCTCTACCCGACCTTTCCCTTATCAAACAGCAGAACGCAATATTACTGTCTTGATATGTTTTCATTTTTGCATAATTTCTGTTTTTGTTTTTAATTATTCCTTTTTTTTCTTATTACTTTTACTCATTTGGTCTTGGTTTTTAATACGCTGCTCATAGATCACGTCCTAGTTGTTTTTATTCTAGCAACAAAAGAAGAGATTCGCTGTGAATGTGATTCGGTGTGACTGTAGTAATCGTACGACCCAGAACGCATGCACGGATGCTACCTTCGACGCTGTGAATACTCTAGTGGAGTAATTCATGCAAACTGTGGCGATACACATCGCTTTATCCCTGACAGAAATCTTTAAATCTTAAATTCTACGCAGTGCCACTTACTGACAACCCAATTTTTAACGTTTTACCTAGTATTGTAATCAAGTACTGGATTATTTGGTAGTATCAACTGTTCAAGTACTGGTTTCCCCTTCATATCAACCACAGTTACACGTGCTATCTCCATGCCCATACTTGTGTATACCTGCAAGTAATAAGTACCGTAGCTGAGGCTTTATACAGTATGCATATAATATAGCAGGAAAGATGAGAAGGAACGACTATTCTCTTGTAAATGTTAACTGCCAACAACGGGGCTTACGGAGTTTCATGTGTGTGATGGAGGGTAGCAGGGTTGAGACTTCGTACAATTTTCTGGTCTGGACCAACTTTAAAAGGTTAGTCGCCCGGCACAAAAGTTAGTCGCCCGGCGCAGTTTTTGCAAAATTTACCTGAAAATACTCAGAAAAAAGTTTGTCGCCACTCGGGCGACCAACTCGAAAAAGTTGGTCGCCCTAGCCAAAAGTTGGTCGCCACGGGCGACCGCGAAATCTCAACCCAGGGGTAGGGGGGAGGGGTTACACAGATGCGGTTTCAGAGCATTCCAGGAAAGCCATGCACATTGTAACAGGGGATCACCTGTAGCTTTGATAAACATTACTTCATTCAGGGTCAAAAGCGTAAGTAAATTGACAGACTACAGGAGTTGATCGCTTACAACATCCTGTCACAGACCACTAACATTTCTTCCTGATTCTGACTCGCCCATTACAGTAGCTACAGCCCAACGATCACCTGCCTTAGTCACCTTCATGCACTTTGTTTGTAATTCACTTCTCTAGCTATTCCTTAACACTTCAAAATATCACGCGGTAGTGTAATCAGCAGCACGGACTTACCATCTCACAGTCCAGGGCATACACGCCATAGTTGCCATCCAAAGGCGTGTTGCTAGCCTCGAGCATGCGCACATAACCTTTCAGGTCCTCGTATTTGTTCTGCTCGTGCACATGCGCACTGGCCACTTGGCAGCCCTTCGTGCTCACATCACCACCACAGCATGTCCACTTGTTTTCAAACACCCCCTTCGTGACTACAACATGCGCATAATGTTAAGTTCTATAGTACGCAAAGTAAAGACCCCACAAGTTAATTGTGATCAAATCTTTCCGTTACCACAAACTGGAAGGGACAACATTACGGATAACACTGAACCTTAAGTCTACCAGTCTTAAACAAATGAAGGACACGGAGTTAGAACGATATTTTCTGCAAACACAGCAAAGCACTACAGAAAAGGGCACATAAAGATAAAGGTTTAGTTTCAAAAACACTTTGGGCCTCAGAGACTTTCAGACCCCACAGAATTCATTACCATTTACGCGCAAAAAATTGGGCCTTTAGGCATCAAAATTTACACACCACATTTCAGTTCCTTGCTTCATAGAGGACTTGAGGCACTATTTATGGTATTCGAAAAGTGTGGTTGTACTGCCTTTCATAATTCTAGTGCGTAAATCAAACGGCAGAAGTAAAGTAATTTTACTCCACATAAAAACCTTCTAAAGTCTGTCTGACTGCTAAAAAAAATGAAGTATTTAACAAAAAAGTGAACTCAGAATTTACATTAAAAGAATGAAAACTTAGGCCTAAGCGACCTAGGTCTAAACGTCTCAGGGCCTAAATGTATCCTATGTGGGCTTATACTGTTTTGAGGTCTAAACGTCTAGGAAGCCAGAAAATGCGCCTTATCTATCGGAACGCTTTTAGAATAAAACAGAAGAGAGTAGAGCATCTCACTTCGCTTCTTGTACGACTTGCCCCAGTGGTAGGCGCATGTGTCGTGCCTCACACACTGCCCGTTCTCCTCAACCCCGAAGCGTTTGCCACAGCGATTGCATATTCGTTCCAGTTCTAGTTCAACAAAAGTTTTGAAATCGCTTCAGGACTGACGTAATACGCATACGTCACGTGTTGTTTGACACTCTTGAAGTGTATCTCGGATGTTTTAACTTTCCAATATTCATTAGATTCTTCCACACACCCCTTATTATCGAACACTTGAAATTCGCCAATAATTTCCAATACAACAGTTTGGACTTCGGAGCAATCAAATAAAATTTGCCTCTCCTTGCGAAACACTTGAATAGCTTAAAACTTAACACTTCGATAGCTCGAAAGTAGCAGTATCAAGCACTTTTACTGCATTATTGGTCTTGTTGAGCTTGTTGCTGTGGAAACAAGAATCACTTGACGGATATTTTACAAAACATTCATTCATGTTTCCAAGGCCCCACCCCAAAATATAACTCACTGTGAGGAGAAATTCTATTCTTGAATCTCTCGTCGTTCGTGTTGATGGCCGCGAGCTTGGGGTGGCTGGGATCTGGCCGCGGGTAGCTGTTTTCTATTTGTTCCTCGTCCGTCAGTACGTACTGTCGTAACCTCTCGTAAAATTCACTCTCTACAAGCGGGACACATATTACATGCGGTCAAGTTGTTGCACACTATATACTGTATTATAAAAATGTAAAATGTTCATGAATATAATTGTGTGCCGAGTTGGCACAAATGGGTGCCGTTTTGCCTTCGAGGTGGGGTACCGAGAGAGCAAATATGGCAGCCGAGTTGTCTTTCGCTGGGTTGCCGAGCAGGTACAAACTTGGCACGATGCCCAAGACTCTAGCATTTGGTTTATCTATCATGTTACCGAATTCCTGTTAAAATCTTTATCAGTCCCATTAGCTTATATAGCGTAAAGGTGCCTGAACAAATCTTCTCATGTGTAAACGTGTACTTCTTACCAAAATAATACTCTTTGGGCAAAACGCAAAGGCACTCTCACCAGTTAGCTCTTTGTTTGGCGAAAGAAAAGAGGAACTTCTTTTGATGGTGTAGTGATTTGTAAGGGCCTTCGCGCCCCCTAGCAACACCCGGTGTGACATTCCGCGCGGGTTCTTACACGGACTAACTGTGGGCGATTTCGGCACGGCTTCCTGGCGTAGCTTCGCGATGCAATTGACGGCCACATTGAGGTAAATCTTCCTCGTTCCGCTCCTCCCATAGGCTTCCTTTTCTTCCGCCAAAGCCTACAAGTACAGCGTCTGCTCTACAGTTAACCACATCACGAAATAGAAATAAAACACTCTTGCGTTTGGGCTGATCGGAAAACCTCCCTCAGCCTCGAGCACTGCTCGCACTCGCCGTTCAGGCTCGTTCTGCCAGTGCCACAGGCTGCAGGACGTTTTCTCGCATTAGTCCCCCCACTCGTGCTGTTTTATCATTGCATCATGTGATCGCAGTTTTAAACGTTAAAATTTAAACATGCAAAACAACTCTTTTCGTGAAAATGAGCTGATTTGGCCAGAAAAACTGTGTACTGTTTTATGCCCTACCCTGTCGTAGGCATCCTGTTCTGCTGGATATATTTTAAGGCATTCGTCTATTATTTTGTTGAGATACACCTGGCGCACGTTTGTAGGAATCTTGGACCCAAACTCTTCTGGAACCGTGGGTCTTGGAATACTGACCTGTAACCAGCAGTAACACTGTAAGCTCATATAGAAAACTTTCATTTCAAAAACTTTCCACGTTAATCTTTTTTTCCATACATAGATTACGGTTCGGGAACCCCCAGAGAGTGCGCCTTGGGGCCATTCACAAACTATGTACTTAGAGGCGGGTATGTGTGGGGGTATGTGCATAAGATGGTGCAACTGTCAATGTGTGATGTCATACACTCTGCGTTCGGGAGACGGGGGTGTTCAAGAAGTCCGAATTTTTGCGAGCGTACTTTATGGCTCACTCTCCACACAACCAACCTTCTGAATTTCCGACATCCATAACGGCTACTTACACTTGGAGTCAAAATGTTCCAATTTCAACTTTCTTTGGAGTAAAATGCGTGGCTGGAACCAACCTTCTTGACAGCGGGCACATGGGCCTGGCGCTTGCTGCTCGAGCCCACCTGGCTGAGCTTAGAGACCGTCCCGCACGGGGTGGGCTCGTGCTTGCCTTCCGGGATCCTTGGCTTGCTCTGTATTCCCGACACGCCTTGGGCCAGTGTGCTTGCTGGTTGATGAGCTAGTCTTTGTTTCTTTGCACTGGATAACTGGTAAGAATCACTCTGAAAAGTGGTAAGTAATACGTAATTTCAATAACTTTTAAACATACTGTTCTTTTAATTCAATGCGTAGTTTAAAATTTATTTTAAAGTATGACGATTAGGTAACTGCTTTTATGTTCCACCACAGACAAAACTATTCTATACATGTTATGTTACAGGCAAACTGTAAAACCAGGCCACAAATTTAATCGTAAATTTAAATGTTTATCACATCCTTCTCGTTTTGAATTATTATCAAGACGTGAATCTGATAATTTATGCGATTTTGACCTTGTATGCGGTCAATTTAAATGCGACATATTTAAATATTGTTGTTACATCCAAACTGTCAAATCAGGCAGTTTGCAAACTGCCTAAAGTTTCCAGCCACTTTATAAACTGCCTGATTTTTAGCTCATAAAATTTGACAGCTTCCCTGAAAATGTCTGATTACTTTGGATGAATAATCTAATTGAAGTTTTTGTGAAAGTTTTGTCAAAGAACTACAAACAGATCACATTTATAATCTGGTCTCTTTTATCATTGATTACAGCAGTTTGTACTCCTTTTGTATCCCTTTTAGCTTTCT
Organism: Protula sp. h YS-2021; assembly: GCA_949752745.1. NCBI lineage: Eukaryota > Metazoa > Annelida > Polychaeta > Sabellida > Serpulidae > Protula > Protula sp. h YS-2021. The sequence goes on along the minus strand of OX457026.1, from coordinate 52,065,797 downwards.
ATATTGCATTTTAGAATATGAAAGAGCCACTGATCTCATAATTGCGTTGTTTGATGCAACTGCAATTAATTTTTGCCTTGTATTTCGATTGCAATTTAACGAGAAACCCGTATGCCAGTGAAACTAAGTTCCCAGCAGAGTGTTTCCATAAAAACCCCATACGCCTAGGATAAATAGTTTCGAAGAACTCGCGTGGAAAGCACCTAAGTCTTACATTGCAGTTATCTCAAAAGATCACAATTTTTGACAAGTCGCCATTTTGACAATTTTTGGCCGATTTGAAAAATAACACGACGTTACACAATTTCAATATATATATTTCAATATATATATATATATATATATATATATATATATATGTTCACTGTGCAAGGTAGCATATGCCTAGGATAAACAGTTTCAGAGAACTCGTGTGGAAAGCACCCAAGTCTTACATTGCAGTTATCTAAAAAGATCACAATTTTTGACAAGTCGCCATTTTGGCAATTTTTGGCCGATTTGAAAAATAACACGACGTTGCACAATTTCAATATATATATGTGTGTGTGTGTGTGTGTTCACTTTGCAAGGTAGCATATGCCTAAGATAAATAGTTTCGGAGAACTCGCGTGGAAAGCACCCAAGTCTTACATTGCAGTTATCGCAAGAGATCACAATTTTTGGCAAGTCGCCATTTTGGCAATTTTTGGCCGATTTGAAAAATAACACGACGTTGCACAACTTCAATATACATATTTTCACTGTGCAAGGTTGCATATGCCTTGGATAAATAGTTTCGGAGAACTTGCGTGGAAACAAAACAACATCCAAAGTGTGACACACGGCAAGACGGATGGCAAGATAGACCAACGGACAGAGCGCAATCCTATAGACACCCCCCTCCTCCCACCCCCGAGCTAGCCCGGTTGTGGTCTAATGAGACTAAATACAGAAAGAAAAAAAATATATGCGCAATTATTTGTTTAAATTGCAATCAATCCACCAGGTATAAAATAATTGCAATCCAATTTCATTCATAAAAGCTTCTAAAGTGCAATCGGCTTGCAAGACAGGATTTGTTTTCTGATGGAAATGACCCTCTATTGTAACCGCCGTTATTGTTATACAATCATATAATTTATTATTACTGAAAGTTAATTGCAACAAGCAAATTTTGTGAATAAACCTGGAGTAAGTTTTTTTGCCATAAAAGATCACCAAATAGAAAAAAAAGTTGTCCTTTTTGATGACTTTACGGAGTATGAAAATAGCATTTCAGGCACAATGTCAAATTTTGGGGCCTTAAAACCAGGCAGAAATTTTTGTCGCAGTTTACAAACTTCCTGAAAATTTCAGGTAAACTGCCTGATTTGACAGTTTGCCTGTAACAAGCGTAACATATTATTATTATATATATTATTATATACATATATATATTGATATGGTTTTACATATCACTCTACTCAATGCATCACACTCTGACTGCAGCATGCCAAAACTGCCATCGTTACCAATCAATAAAAGTTCTTTGAATATACCAACTTGGTCGGTGTCGATCGATCTCTTGCGTTCGGTCCGGTTTTGCAGCGCGAGTAGCCTGTTGTGTAGAACCTGTGCCGGGCTAGGTTGTGCCCCGGGCCGGGCACTCGCTATCCGTCTCTGCAAGCTCTGGCCAAACATGAGGAAATCAAAATAATACTTGACATCATCTTCAATCACATACAGAATGGACTTTAAACAGCTTATTACACATGGCTATTTTCAATCCCAAGCTTTTTTTTAGTCGCAAGCCCGGGCTTTATGTTCCTAAGGGTGATTAAAGGTTTGGGTGTTTTTTTTTGTTTGTTTGTTTGTTTTTTTTTTTTTTCGCAATGTCCGGCTCTCTAATCTGAGACGGTTAGGGTTAGGGAAGGATCAAATTTGGCGGTGACATGCAGTAGTATCTCCAGTTTTGTAACAAGTTTACATATTAGGAATATGGACCTTCGGGTGATCTGATGCACAAACGCTTTAGAGATGGCGGTGTGTACCAATATTGCGGTATAGCTCGGTACACGTACTGCGGGACGGTACACGATATTTTATTTCTGGTTATACCAGTATTCATATTCAACTAAAATCTATCCTCTTGAATACATTAAATGTTTATTTCAACTGACTTTCTTTTAAAATGATGAAAATTAATAAAAAAGAAGACTTATTACTTTACTTTCTCAGCATTTTCGAACTGTACAAAATATTGCGTAAATATCGAGGTATTAAGGTTATATTTTAACTTTTTGCGGTACCCATGCACAGCATGCCCTATAGCAGACGGCTAACTTCAGCGCATCTTGGCTGGCTATTTTGTAAATGAAACAAAAAATCATACTTTTTTACGTTGATTTTAATCACGATTTAAAGCAGCCCTGCTTCATCATAAATTTGATTATGAATATCAAAATGTCAATAAATATCAACTCACCGACTGTATGTGCGATTCACTTGTCCTTGCTTTTCGCACTTTGCCCATGGCAGGTGTGCTATCGTCGTTAGAACTCTGCCTCGTCTTCTCCGCCCGCGCTTCCCTTTCACGCCGGATAGCGGCTTGTCCAGACTTGCTTTTTGCTTCGTTGTAAATAAGATAGCACTCATCAAAGGGATCCTCCTCACTCATCTCGTTCTCCAAATCGGCAAGAACGGATTGAGGAATCTCAGTGTCCATCTCCTCTGAGGTATCCATATGCACCACGGGTTTTTCGAAAACCAGATCACCATTTAATCGAGTATTCCCTGTTTCGTCGTCGGAAGCAGACAAAGCTATGGACGAACTGTCGCTATCTCTTTCCTTTAATAGCGTCACGTGTATGAACCCCTTTTTTGCTTTGTCAGCAGGTGCATTTGAGGCAGATTTGCTGGTTGAGTCTGACGTCATTCTATTGCTGGTAACCGGTTTATTCCGGTCTGGTCCTGGCTTGTTCACATTGCTATCTGAGTCACTCTCTTCCCCGAATAAATCAGCACAGCTCAATGTTTTTTGTAACACATGTTTTGATTGGTTTAAAGTGCCAGTGCCAGTCTTCGACTTGGGAATAGCCTTTCCCTTTTCGATATCTGATAGAACTGAAGTAGTTTGATTATCCACTGCTTTGCTCCCAGTCTTTGCATCCTTTTCACTGCCATTGTTAGGGTTTTCTCTTTTTAAAGCAACTGCACCTCCAGACAACATAATAGTTTCAAATATATTTTTGCTTTTGTCCCGTGCACCATTCGCTGTACTGCGCAATTTACTTAAACTATTCTCAGTGTCAGTTGAAGCATTTTTTATGTTACTCTGCACACCAGCTAGTTTCTCTTGCTTAATCCCCACCTTGTCCTCACGTTTGTCATGTGACCCGATGGACGATGAACCAGACCTGCCGCTGTCGTGTCTTCGGCGCTTCTTGTGCTTTGAGCTCGACTTGCGCCGGCTCGAGTCTCTACTGCGCTTGCTCCCATGCGTCGACGACGAATGGCGCTGTTTTAATTTCGCATGCGGCCTTGATTCCTCATCGCAACTGCTGCTGTGTTCATTGGAGGAGGAGGAACTCCTACTTGTTCTAGTCCTCTCATTTTTCTTTTTCGCACTGTGAGAGCTTTTGCTTCTCGACGAGCGCTTTTTGCTCGACTTTTTGTCCTTTGATGTTCGCGATGATTTATGCCTGCTCCGGGACTTGTGCCCGCGTTCTCCAGACCTGCTCCGGGACTTGTGCCCGCGTTCTCCAGACCTGCTCCGAGATCGCTTCCGTTTTTTCCTTCTTGACCTATGGTCCTTTTTGGACGAGTCAGGAGAACTTTTTTCAGTTTTTTCTGTCGTCCGTTTCTTTGTTTCGTCTTTATCCTCCCCCGCACTCTCAATGACTATCACTTCAACAACTTCCTTTTTCTCAACTATAATCACATCATCATCAACCAAATTATCTTCGATCGATTTTCCTTCTTCTTTGATCGAACTTTGTTTCGTATCTGTCACTTCCGTTTTTACTTTCACAGCTGCCTCATTAGCATGTTTTCTTACGTCGTCACTACAAGCAGACGAGCTGGCATCAATAGATATTTCGTTTTTCGGTTGATCCTGATCATCCTTTTTCGTCACCGCAGAAAGGTCACCTACTATAATTTTGCCGGCATCTAGATTTGAACCCGTTCCAAGTGAAGTACTTTCGTGATTTTCCTTTTCCGTAACACAGTCCCTTTGAGAGTTTTCTTCAACAGAAATCTTTGCATCTGTCCCTCTTTGTTTCTCAGTCCCATCCACGTGATTTACTCTGTTATTTTCGCTCGTTACGGCACTTTCCAATGGCTTTTCGCTTCCAGCTGTATCGCGCAGTGAAACGGGAATATCATCAGTTAAGTTTCCATTAGAACGCTTCGTGGAAATAAGTGACTCGGGAATGTCCGAATGCGACTGAACAGTGAGTGGAGAAACGCCTGGTGTTGGTTCATGGCTTGGAATATCAGAAGGACGTGAACCCTGTAATGGATCACATCCTTTCTTTTCATCTCCACTTCGCGATGACCTTTCTTTCTTGGCAGGAACCGAGGTTTTCAAGGACGATGCATCTCCTTTTAGCTTATGCGTATCGGCCGGCGGTGCGCCTCTCGTCGACGGCTTATACTCGGGTGTAGACTTTGACGACTCTGGTCCTGACGGAACATACTCCTGCGGCTTTGCTGCCTGAGATTTCAGGACATGGATGGGTGTTGGGTTGTATTCTGGTATATTCTGCTTCCGGGCATTCGCGTTATTCCCATGCCTGTGTCGACTCTGGACCAGCTTGGGTATAGGCGTAGGCTTGTACCATTTTACAGATTCAAGCTTTTGGAAGACACTTGTAGTTTGGGGCGGTGCGCAAGAATCCCTATTAACTTGTTTAATTGCGCTGCTGACTATACCAAGCACTGAACTGCCGCTGGAGACCTCTGATTCATTTTCTGCAAGCAAATCAATGGCTATTGTACAAACATCTTACACTCATCACAATTTTAAAGCCTCCCACCGTTCTGTGCTACATTAAATCCCATATTATCCAAACTCATACCACTTTTATGATCAGCGGAACTTCCTTTTTAATACCCGAAATTATTCGAATACAGAATACGCGCCCACCAAGGCAGCCTGACTCCATTGAAAAAGAACATTCCACCCCCCCCCCCCTCCCTCACCATTTTAGCCCCCTTTTTGGAAGACGAGGGGGCTAAAAATCCACCACTGAACTTGAAAAAGCCCCTTCGTGTTCTACCGAGGGGGAATTTTTGCGATGGTCGGATGAACATTACAATTTAATTAGTGACCACTGGTCATTTTGCACACCACAATTTGTGTGGAATCGTTTCATATTTACGAGAACAATCCCTAAAATCTTCCTTTCTGCTGAAAACAGAATGGCTACGGTTTAGCGGAAACCACCAGAAAACACGTGGTTGAAAAGTTTAACTCAGAACCTGTGCTTTGACCTTGGATTCTGTTTTATTTATTGAGAACAGATTGAAATGAAAGTTAAGGAAATGTGTAAGAATGGCTGAACCTGTTAGTTGAGCATAAGTACTTTTGTAGAATCCCCTACCATAGGGAAAAAAGCCCCTATTTGTTTTTTTTATACAGAGGGGGATATTGAGCCCCCTGTCCTTCCATTCTGGGCAAAGCACTTCACTTTTCCATGCAATCCTTTTGCAATGATCTTGTTTTACAATTATGCATTATTTCAGTCAAATCTGTCATGTTTGTCACTACACTAAAGCTCCCCATAAGCAACGCCTTTGTGACTGGGACAAATGTTCACAGAGGTGTTCTTTAAAATGAGGTGCACCATGGAAGAGCCGCTAAAATTAATCATGGCCCATTACAAGGCAAAATTTTGGTGTCCAGCTATTTGCGTGGGAAAAAAGCAAATATGAATGGACTTTTCGCAAGGACCGAAACGTCCAAAAATTCTGGTGTTCACCTGTCCAAAAAATGCCGAACTGGCACGGTGCCGAACTGCTTCTGTACCTGAAATGTGTTTCGCGAAGTGTCCCAAAAAGTGCCGAGGAGTCTTTCGCGAAGGGTCAAAATGATAGTGCCGAACGCAGTACACAATACCCAAGTTTCGGATTATGTGCAGATTTCTTCTTGATTTTTACCATTTTTTAAACCCTCACGCATAAACCAACAAATGTTCAACAGGATTTTTTCTACAACAATCCAACTTTTCGTTATTTCACAACGATGACATTTATTTATTTGGGTGGATGTTACATTATGCATTAAGCCCGGCACCAATTTTGTTTTTACTTTTTGCCTGCTTATATTCTACCAGGAAATGTAATTGTGGTCCTGTTTCTCTAGAAACTTTTGAAGATTGCCAAGTGAGAATTCGTTTGTAGGCAACATGTTGGGTAAAACTGAGTCAAAGCGGATCCTTTCTATCTTCCTACGGCAGTAATGGGCACAGTTAATTAACAGAAACGGCCACTAATCTCATATTTCCAGATCATAGATCTTTCGGCGCACGTTCCAGGATACCAGGGATCGAACCAGCAGGCCTTTTCTTACAAAGCCCAACCGAGAAATATCCCGGAGCATTACTGGGGAAACTCCGAATCTTGAATAAAGAATCTTGAACAAAGAGTGGTTTTGCAATTGTGTATTTACTGTAGTTGTGGGCGATAATACGGATACATGATCTCAAGACAAAAGCTATATTTTCAGTACAAAACTGTTATACGACCATAAAAATGGTGCGCCATAATTTATAACAGGGTCACTTATGTGATGCAGCCATTCTAAAATAGCGCTATTGGTCCAAGTCGTGCGACGAAATTGGCAAAATTGACATCGAAAGTTGTATCACAGGAACACGATTGCTCTTTGGTGCAAGAGAAATTTACCACTTAGACGAAATATCTCTATCAGTTCTTTCATTTTTTGCCCGATAACCGAGTAATCGACGCGCAGAATTTGCGTATTTTATTCGGAACGATCTGTGATTTTGCTCATATAAACCTTGTATTATTGGCTTACTTGTACGAGTATGGTTGCTGCAGAAATTAGCAGTTTGGAATGAACTAATAAGACTCACTATAACATACGTGTTCTCGCACAATTTCCATTAGTTTTTACTAAAACAAACATGAACTATAAGCGACATAAAAAGACACACAAACAATTTACCCGAGCTAATATTTTCTCGATCATATGAATCGGGTTTCACATGTCGGAAATGACAATAGGTCCTCTCGCACAAACCGTTGGAAAAATAAGGGCAATTTACCCCTTTAAAATAACCAGACGATTTAAACATTACAGCAGTTTAGTGTCATGGCTTTTGACGATTTTCCCAAACGTGCAAACTTTTTTTCTGCTGCTTCACATCGAATCACAACAAAATTAGTCACACAATTTTACAAATATTGCAATAACTCACCCGAAATCAATACTTAAAAAAAATACTGAATATCGCAAGAAAATTGCATACCAAACAGCATAGAAAACCATATCTGTAAAATACTGCTTGATTCGAAGACACAGCTGCTAAAATAAGACTTAATCGAACGGATGTTCCAATAAGTTATAACTTGAGAATTCACTAAAGCTCGCCAATTCAAAGTGCCCAGATTTTTTTATTTTTCAAATGATAAAAATGCGTGCTGTAGGTGACAATATCAAAGCGTTCTGTCCAAAAACAAAACAAAGAAAAAGAGGAGTGACAAAAATAAGTTTAGAGAATATTCCTTAAAATTAAATTATAATCCTTACTTTTTTACTGTAAAGCTATGTTGAATAGCAGATTGTGTTAAAATAGGAAGGTGGGGTGGGAGTACTTTGGAACAATGGCGATCTTTTTCTTTAAAAAATATTGTTATACATCAAACAGCTTCAGTTTATCTTTCTCTTTTTATTAAATCAAGATTCTTTGAAGAGAATATTTTAATTTATCCCCAATTTGAATTTGGAGGGCGGTTGGGGCCTGCTTGTGTTTCACAAATACTTACTTGTCACACATGTCCTTAACTTTCATTTCAATCTGTTCTCAACAAATAATGCAGAATCCAAGTTCAAAGCACAGGTTCTTAGTTAAACTTTCAATCACGTCTTTTCTGGTCTGGACTGACATAAATTCCGCTAAACCATAGCCATTCTGTGGTCAGCGGAAAGGAAGATTTTAAGGATTGTTCTCGTAAATATGAAACGATTCCACACAAATTGTGGTGTGTAAAATGACCAGTTGTCACTAATTAAATTGTAATGTCCATCCGGCCATCGAAAAAAATCCCCCTCGGTAAAACAAAAAGGGGCTTTTTCAAGTTCAGTGGTGGATTTTTAGTCCCCTACTCCTCCAAAAAGGGGGCTAGAATGGTGAGAGAGGGGGAGAAATCCCCTAAATACCCCTCTGGGAAAAACACTGAAAGTGAATTCAATTTATCTTCAAAACTCATTAAGGGTTGAGAATTATACGGATTAATTTAAAGTTTTTTTTTTTTTGCTTTACTCAAATAGGCTAAAACACCCTGTAACAGAACTTGGGATGGGTTTTAGTAGTTATTGAGAATGAGCTACAACTGTTTTAAGAAAAAGTAAGGTGTGCGGTTAGGCATTTTAGTGGAGAAAAATTAGGTAAAAGTGGATTCGTGGGAGAAGGAGGGGCAGACAGAGAGAGTCCAGGAATATTGCCCCCCCCCCTCCCAAAAAAGGGGCGCTGGGGAAGAGTTACTCTTTTTTAGGCCCCAACCCTTCAGATTGGGGTCTATAGGTTTGAGGTGTCCGTCTGTCCGTCATCGCTTTATACCCCTATGAATTTGGGGGCGGTTGGGGCCTGCTTGTGTTCCACAAATACTTACTTGTTAGCCCAGCTTACGTTACACGTAAGCTGGGGTATTCCTATAGTTTGCATGTGGCTTCATTTAGTTAGTTAGTTAGTTAGTTAGTTGTTTATTTAGTAAACTTTGGTTCAAAATGCATCTCCTCCTACAATTTTGATCCGATGTCATTTAGTTTTGGTATGAGGCACCCCTATAGGCTCGCGCATACGGCTTGTACTTTTTTTGTCAATCGAATAATTTTTGTATTTTTGGAGAATTTTTGAATCAAAAATTTCGAACATAATTCAAAATGCATCTACTCCAAAAATTTTTAGTCGATCGGAAGATTTTGTGTTTTTGGGGAATTTTTGAAGAAAAACTTCAAAATGCATTTCCTCCTACAGTTTTTATCCTATTTCATTTATTTTTGGTATGAGGCATCCTTAGGTGGGTCGGGCATACGGCTTGTGCTATTTGAAATTTTTGATTGTTGGGGGGATTTTTGATGAAAAAACCTCAAAATGCATCTTTTCCTACAGTTTTGATCAGACATGATTTATTTTGGGACTGAGGCATGCCTAAGGTGTCGTGAATACGGTCTGTGCTTTTTGAGTCGATCAGGGAATTTTTGGGGAATTTTTGAAGAAAAATTCAAAATGTATTTCCTCCTACAGTTTTAATCAGATTTCATTTATTTTTTATATGAGCCGTCTCTAGGGGATCATGCATACTGCTTGTGCTTTTTGAGTGAATTGGAAAACTTTTGATTTTTTCGGAATTTTTGAAAAAAAAATGAATCTCCTCCTACAGCGCATAAACGCAAGTTAAATGAACTTGTGCAGTAGTCAGATTTAACAACCACGCATCGACGCCAGTTAAATAAACATGCGCAATGGTCCAAAATTAGCACCGCGCATCGATGCAAGTTAAATAAACATGCGCACTGGTTCGGAAAAAGAACCACGCATCGACGCAAGTTGAATAGACATGCGCAGTGGTCCGAAATGCGAACCGCACATCAACGCAAGTTAAATAAATGTGCACTGGTCCAAAATGCGGACCACGCATCAGCACAAGTTAAATAACCATGCGCACTGGTGGAAAATGCGAACCGCTCATCGACGCAAGCTAAATAAACAAACTGGTCAGAAATGGGAACCGAGCATTAACGCAAGTAAAAAAAACATGCGCACTGGTCCTAAATGTGAACGGCACAAGCTAAATAAGCAAGCACACTGGACCAAAATTAGCACCGTGATTACAAAATTTACACCTTGCCGGTGGCAGATATCACACGACGCCATCCAGTTAACTTTCATATTTATGCGGATGACACTCAAAATTATGTACAATTTCAACTAAATGATCGTACTGATTTCAATTATTCAGTGAGGAAGCTGGAAGCATGCATCGAAGAAATTAGATTTTGGATGTCAGTCAACAAATTAAAGTTAAATGACTCGAAAACCGAAGTGCTTGTTATAACTCCATCATCACACGTTACTAGTTTTAGTTTGGATAGCATTGTGATTGATGAAACCCATATTAGCCCAACAGATAGTGCAAAAACATTGGAATAATATTTGATTCACATTTGACACTAGAAAAGGAAATATCGCAGCGCTGTAAGACGTGTCTATATCATCTCAGAAACATTCGCTCCATACGGCCATACATCTCACAGGACTCCTGTGAAAAGCTAGTACATGCACTGATATCCTTCAGGTTCGACTACGGCAATGCAATACTATATGGTCTTCCTAAATGCCGCATCAGTCAGCTACAACGGATACAAAATATTGCCGCTCGCTTAGTGACGTGCAACAGAAAATATGACCACATTACCCCCGTTTTTTAAAATCGCTACATTGGTTACCAGTTGATCGCAGAACTGAGTTTAAAATTCTACTATTGATATTTCGGGTTATCCAGGGCACAGCTCCAGAATATCTATGTGAACCAATCTCACCTTACCAACCTTCTAAGACTCTGCGTTCAATACATAAGAATCTGTTAAATGTGCCAAAATCCCGGACAAAAACCTTTGGTGATAGGGCCTTCTCTGTTTCGGCACCGCGACTGTGGAACAACCTACCAACTTCCCTACGTTTAGAAACCAACTACCTGTCTTTTAAAAAGAAACTAAAAACTTTTTTATTCAGTATTACCTATCTGTGATAACCTAGTCACTGTCTTTTAGCTATTTTACTTTGTGATCAGTTATTTTTTATATTATTGGATCGTGTCTTTGAATATCTTTTAGAACTAGGCACGGAAAATCTATTTACCATTTACCGTGCATCAACGCAAGTTAAATAAACATGCGCACCGGTTCGAAATGCAAACTGCACATTAACGCAACTTGAATAACATGCGCACTGATCCAGAATAAGAACCGCGCATCAACTCAAGTTAAAGAAATATGCGCATTAGCCTGAAATAAAAACCGCACATCGACGCACGTTAAATAAACATGCGCAGTAGTTGGAAATGCGAACCAAGCGCCAACACAAGTTAAATAAACATTTGCACTGGTCCAAAATAAGCACTGCGCATGAACGCAAGTCCATTATGCGCACTGATCCGAAAAAAGAATCGCGCATCCACTTAACCCAAAGAAACATGGGCAGTGGTCCTTAATGCAAACCGTACATGGACACAAGCTAAATAAGCAAGCACACTGGACCAAAATTAGCACCGTCCATCAACGCAAGTTAAATACACATGACTATTAAAAATAAGAACTACGCATCAGCACAACTTAAATCAACATGCGCACTGGTCCAGAATAAGAACCGCGCATCAACTCGCTAGTCCGAAATGCGAGCGTTGTTCGAAGATATCTATGACAGACTATGCATTCTATCAGACCATTTTTCTGGGAAACAAATCTTTGTATGCATTTATCGGTCTATGTTCTGGTCCGGTGCTAAATTAATTATTGAGCTAGCTCTTCGCCATCTCATCTTTTAAAGCCCAATTTTTCAGGGAAATTCCCTTGCTCATGCACGCTGGAAGTGGCCTTATTGCTTTTCGTAAGCTGGGACTTTGTCCTTGGACAAACTTGTTTCTTAGTGCCTTCGTTATAATGTTCTTTTCCAATGGAGTCAGGCTCTCTTGGTGGGCGCGTATTCTGTATTCGAATAATTTCGTGTATTAAAAAGGAAGTTCCGCTCATCATAAAAGTTGTGTGAGTTTGGATAACATAGGATTTAATGTATCATAGAACCAGGGCTGGTAAAAATTTCGAAATTTTTAAAAATTTCATGAAATTTGAAATTTTTGAAATATTTCAGAAATATTGAAATTTTTTAAATCTTTCAAAGCACAGTAGAAAACAACACATATTTGAGGTTATGCGTAATATCTGTTTGTTTAATTTAACAAATACCACCGTCAAAAATGCACAGACAGATGAAATGACAGAATCGCATACCGGTTAAACGCATAAATCGGTTGATTGCACAAAATGATGTATTCTTAACCGGATAATTACATACCGCATTGTCGAAAAACCGGATAAAGGAAAAGCTTTTTCTCGTTTAAATGGGAAATACTGCTTAATTGCAGAATTAAGGGTGACTAGTCAGACAGTGCTAAACTTGAAGCAAACTCGGGAGAGAATTGCTCCCTGTTTGTTTAGCTAACATATTGTCTGCTATATTTTTGACCTATTGTGGACATATCCGACCTCATTCCCCTGTGCCGTTAACAGTGAGCACCTTTTCAGCAGTTACTGTAAACCCTCCTGCCTCTCTCCCCACCCCTTAGAAACACCCGCTCAGATACCCGGAGTAGATGTGTCAACGGTGCTACAGGCCAACAACTGCTAGCTTTTTTGCTCAAAAGTCATAGACTACGCAGAATTCATGTGGCTGCATTGTTTACTGCTAGAATTATGCCAACGCAGTGTGTTAACTGACAACTTAAGATGAACGTCAGTGGATAGGTATCCGTCAGTATTTGGTATTCTTGATGTCCAACTTATTTCTTATTAAAAAATTTCCAAAATATGAAATTTTTGAAATTTTTACAGTGAAATATTTCATGAAATATTTCAAGAAATATTTCATTCGAAGTATTTCATACCAGCCCTGCATAGAACGGTGGAGGCTTTACAGTTGTGATGAGTGTTAAGATGTTTGTACAATAGGTCCTTGATTATGTGAGTAGTTATAAGGCAGTTTTGCTTGCAGAGAATGAATCAGAGGTCTTCAGCGGCAGTTCAGTGCTTGGTGTGGTCAGCAGCGCAATTAAACAAGTTAATAGGGATTCTTGCGCACCGCCCCAAACTACAAGTGTCTTCCAAAAGCTTGAATCTGTAAAGTGGTACAAGCCTACGCCTATACCCAAGCTGGTCCAGAGTCGACACAGGCATGGGAATAACGCGAATGCCCGGAAGCAGAATATACCAGAATACAACCCTACACCCATCCATGTCCTGAAATCTCAGGCAGCAAAGCCGCAGGAGTATGTTCCGTCAGGATCAGAGTCGTTAAAGTCTACACCCGAGTATAAGCCGTCGACGAGAGGCGCACCGCCGGCCGATACGCATAAGCTAAAAGGAGATGCATCGTCCTTGAAAACCTCGGTTCCTGCCAAGAAAGAAAGGTCATCGCGAAGTGGAGATGAAAAGAAAGGATGTGATCCATTACAGAGTTCACATCCTTCTGATATTCCAAGCCATGAACCAACACCAGGCGTTTCTCCACTCACTGTTCAGTCGCATTTGGACATTCCCGAGTCACTTATTTCCACGAAGCGTTCTAATGGAAACTTAACTGATGATAGTCCCGTTTCACTGCGCGATACAGCTGGAAGCGAAAAGCCATTGGAAAGTGCTGTAACCAACGAAAATAACAGAGTAAATCACGTGGATGGGACTGAGAAGGAAAGAGTGACAGATGCAAAGATTTCTGTTGAAGAGAACTGTCAAGGAGACTGTGTTACGGAAAGGGAAAATCACGAAAGTACTTCACTTGGAACGGGTTCAAATCTAGATGCCGGCAAAATTATAGAAGGTGACCTTTCTACGGTGACGAAAAAGGATGATCAGAATAAACCGAAAAACGAAATATCTACTGATGTCAGCTGGTCTGCTGGTAATGATGACGTAAGAAAACATGCTAAAGAGGCAGCTGTGAAAATAAAAACGGAAGTGACAGATACGAAACAGAGTTCGAGCAAAGAAGAAGGAAAAAATCGATCGAAGATAATTTGGTTGATGATGATGTGATTATAGTTGAGAAAAAGGAAGTTGTTGAAGTGATAGTCATTGAGAGTGCGGGGGAGGATAAAGACGAAACAAAGAAACGGACGACAGAAAAAACTGAAAAAAGTTCTCCTGACTCGTCCAAAAAGGACCATAGGTCAAGAAGGAAAAAACGGAAGCCATCTCGGAGCAGGTCTGGAGAACGCGGGCACAAGTCCCGGAGCAGGTTAGGAGAACTCAGGCACAATTCCCGGAGCAGGCATAAATCATCGCGAACATTAAAGGACAAAAAGTCGAGCAAAAAGCGCTCGTCGAAAAGCAAAAGCTCTCACAGTGCGAAAAAGAAAAATGAGAGGACTAGAAAAAGTAGGAGTTCCTCCTCCTCCAGTGAACACAGCAGCAGTTGCGATGAGGAACCAAGGCCACATGCGAAATTAAAACAGCGCCATTCGTCGTCGACGCATGGGAGCAAGCGCAGTAGAGACTCGAGCCGGCGCAAGTCGAGCTCAGAGCACAAGAAGCGCCGAAGACACGACAGCGGCAGGTCTGGTTCATCGTCCGTCGGGTCACATGACAAACGTGAGGAAAAGGTGGGGATTAAGCTAGAGAAACTCGCTGCTGTGCAGAGTAACATAAAAAATGCTTCAACTGACACTGAGAATAGTTTAAGTAAATTGCGCAGTACAGCGAATGGTGCACGGGACAAAAGCAAAAATATATTTGAAACTATTATGTTGTCTGGAGGTGCAGTTGCTTTTAAAATTTAAAAAAGAAAACCCTAACAATGGCAGTGAAAAGGATGCAAAGACTGGGAGCAAAGCAGTGGATAATCAAACTACTTCAGTTCTATCGGATATCGAAGACAAGAGACATCATGGACAACACACCTCAGGAGACGCTACCTATCAACACGGACATGGATGACCTGCCGGAAACAGTTACTTTTGATGATACATTATTACCGTGGGAAGATATTGATGCGTTCCTAGTGAACGCTGAAAAAGCCTTGGAGGAAGCGTTAGACGACACTACAGTGGAGCAAGGAATACCTCAGGAGGAAGCGTTAGATGCTCCGTCACCTACAGTGGAGCAAGAAGTACCTCAGGAGGGAACGTTAAATGCTCGCCAGATGTCACTGCAGTGGAGCAATTCGTAAGTTGATTTGCCATCAACTTACGACATTGATTCAGCATTTATCAACGCGAATACAATTTGGGCAGTTGAGCTCATGTTTGATGTAGCTGCAAGAATCATTTTACATTATGATGATGACATTCCATTGACGACGAATGTATCAGAACTTGTTCGGTTCAACCATGGACGAGTTGAAGTGAATTCAAAACTTTGCAAGTTGTTTGTTGACTCAGCAAATAGTTGGGTATAAAAGGAGTGGACTCTTCATTTCTCAGCAGATAGTTGGAGGGAGTGAAGTCATCATTTCTCAGCAGATAGTTGGGTATAAAGGGAGTGGACCCAAAGTCATCAGTACATTGTGCAGCCATGGAGAACAAGACAAGCAGCTTTCAAATTAATGCCAACTTAACCATTTCTGTGGAGCATGGAGAATGTGGGCCATTTCTATGCATCACACGTGGAGAGTGATGGTGTGCTTATTCACCATCTTTGTGGAAGATTGTATGTCAAAGCTTGAAAAATTTGCGTGACATTGGCTTCAAACTATACTTAACGCAAACGAAGTGGCTTGAAGTCATTTCATACTTGGATATGCGTTATGTGAGTTTTGTGCGCATATCACGGTTTGAAGGGAAAGAATACACGCATTACATCAACATGAATTATGGTGAATGGGAGACACTGCTCCAGGAGATGGACAACATCAACTCAGCCCTATCACCATGTGTGGAATGTCATGACAAGAAAACTATCATCAAACTTCAAAAGAATTATCGGATGAAGGTGTCAAAACTGTCCAAGAAAAGACTGGTTGAAGTGCAATTGGAGAACATGAACGTGCAAAATCAACTTGGACTTACTTGTGACTATTGTGGTGCTTATGGATATGTGGAGGATTATCATTGCCACTGCCACAAGTATAATTGCAAGATGTGTGAACAAAACAACTTCTGCGGCAAGTCTGGAGTACCTAAAGTCTGTGAAGCAAAGTAAAAACCCACAAGACACTGAAACAAGATGGACGCATGTTTTAAAAATGCTTATATTGACTTGATGATTGCTAAACTTGCCAGCTCTGGCACTCCAGACTATCAACTTTACCATTTAGATGCTTTTTGGGATGTTGCACATCATAGTCTTGATGTGATTGAGCTACATTCAAGATTTCTTGGAGAATGTCATAAAATTGGAATAGAAGAAGATCCTGACTTTGACTTTGATTCTGCGCTTTATTCTGCTCGCACTGATGTAGAAGTATATTACACCGTAGTTGACTATTTGAGAGATTGATGTGGACTAGAAGAGGAAACAGGGCAGCTTTGTCAGGTAACTTTAACATTAACCTTTTAACATCTTTGTGGTAACATAGCGAGTTGATAACATAATGTTTTTCTTACTAGCAAATTTAATTTTATGTCAGAGGTTTCAACATAAACAAAGAAAGAATATGATAAAAGAGGCTGCAGTCATCTTAAAACATGTTTTATTACAGGAAGAAACCGACATGTCAGAATAAACAACAGAAGCAAAGTCATGGAGAATCTTGTACTATTAAGCGGTCACAAGGACGTTCTTTCAAACATGTTTCCAACACGACTTGAAAAGTATGGGCATGTGTTCAACTCAAGTGAAGCGCTGTATCACTATGAGAAAGCAGTTTTTCATCATCGTCAAGATATTGCTTCAGCTATTGTTTCATGTAGAAATGGATATGAAGCGAAACGTATTGCTAAAGTGATAAAGCCATGTCCTTTATGGCATACTTTATGAAGAGAAGTAAAATGCAAGATGTTTTACATGTCAAATTGAATCAGTGTGTATTATTTTGCAAAAAGTTAAAAGAATGTAAAGATAAAACTTTAGTTGAAGCAACGTATGATCATTGGTGGGGAGCTGGTGTGAAACATGTGTCATCTCCTTCATATCCTGGTCAGAATATTATGGAAAAGTTGTTAGAAATGTTGTGTGAGGGTTAGACACTTTTCATTTACTCACTATGATGTGCAGACGGGCAGGAATATATGAACATGTAAAACATGGAGAAGTGTGTTAAGGGATAAGTGAAGTGAACAACAACTGCAAAACGTGCTGAATTTGACAAACTTGTGCTGCATTGCCGGAGCAACATCTCACAAGACTGTACAATGGCATACATTACATTGAGACAATATATTGTGCAAAAAGCCTATTGGGAAGAAATGTTATCAGCTGTAAAAAAAGTTTGCATGTTTAGTATGTCCTGCTTGTCAACATGATGAGTGTCAAGAACATACTTGTCATTTTGCATGTGTCTATACATATTGGAATGAAGCTAAATATTACATACATTTAGATAAAGTGTTAGAGAATGCAAATGAACGTTGTGAGAAATATGGTGTAGATACTATTACATTGGATGAACTTAGTAGTTGGTTAGTATTCATTGAAGTCCAATGGTCTCCAGTTATTCATACCATTGTATCAATACTTGATTTGTAAAAACATGTTGTTATCATGTTAGTTAAGTGATGAAAACTATGTTACTATGTTGGTTGACTTATAAATAAAAGTGTTCTGTTGAGAAGTGTTTTTTTTTCATTCATCATGTGGACGTGGAAAGACTACTTGACCAATATTTACTTCCAACCTGGACAGCCTGGAGCATTTGCTGGTCCTTACAACTTTATCACATTTTAAGAAAACATAATCAACCAGACACATTCACAAGTGAAGAAATGGCTACAGGACCAAGATGCATTCAGTTTACTACAACCTGTAAAATACAGGTTCAAAAGAACTGACTCAGCAGATAGTTGGGTATAAAAGAGAGTGGACCCATTTAAATTAATGCCAACTTAACCATTACTGTGGAGCATGGAGAATGTGGGCCATTTCTACGCATCACACGTGGAGAGAGATGGTGTGCTTATTCACCATCTTTGTGGAAGATTGTATGTCAAGGCTTGAAAAATTTGCGTGACATATATTGCGTGACCAAGATGCATTCAGTTTACTACAACCTGTAAAATACAGGTTCAAAAGACAATGTGTGATTACACGTGGCATTGATGACATGTGGGATATTCATTTGGCTGATGTGGGAAATATAGCTCCCTATAATGATGACACACGCTTTTTACTCATTGTCATTGATGTGTTTTCCAAATATTTATGGGTACAGCCAATACCTAATAAATCACATACCAGCGTCATACAAACCTTTCAAAAGATTTTTCATGACACACGACGAAGACCACGAACTCTAAAATCTAATAAAGGAACGGAATTTAAAAACAGATGGGTAAAAGCATTTTTGAAGAAAGAGGGAATTCATGCTTATACCACAAAGAATGAAACCAAAGCTAACTTTGCTGAAAGAGTCATTCGTACTCTAAAGTGAATGATGTATCGGTATTTTCTACATAATCAAACCTACCGTTACTTAGACATCCTTCCAGACTTGGTGTACAATTACAACCATAGACCTCATGGTTCTCTTCCTGATAAGTATGCTCCTGCAGATATTCGTAAAGACAACGAATCGAAAGTGTGGAAGTATATGTATGTAGACAAACTTAAATTGAAACCGAAGAAGCAAAAACCCTACAAATTTAAAATTGGAGATCATGTTCGTATTTCCTACATCAAATACGTGTTTCAACGGGATTATCACATTAAATGGACGCAAGAAGTCTTCATTGTCACACATCGTTGTAAGAAGCAAGGAATACATTTATATCGTGTGAAAGACTTTTTAGACGAAGATATTGATGGACATTTCTGTGAAGAAGAACTGCAGAAAGTGACCAAAGATATTGAATCTATTTATAGAATTGAAAAAGTCTTGAAAACACGTAAAAGACCAGGTGTGAAAGAATTATTTGTCAAGTGGTTAGGTTGGCCAAACAAGTTTAACAGTTGGGTGAAAAAACAGACATTCAAAAATGAAGCATCCATTCAGATGTTTGGTCTCTGGACCTACAGGCAGTGGCAAAACGTCTCTGGTGAAGGAAATTCTAGAACAATAGTTGATTAAACCCTCTCTAAAAACCATTTTATGGCTCTATGTATCAGATCAGCCTTTGTACAAGGGAATGAAAGGCGTGGAATTTTACCAAGGCATTCCAGATGACATTGAAGAGCGCTTTAACCCAAAAAAACCAAACTTACTTATCATTGATGACTTAATGACGACATGTCATAGTGATGAGCGTATGACACGTCTCTTTAGTGTTGGCAGCAGTCATCAAAATCTAAGCATTATCTTAATTGTGCATAATTTATTCCATCATGGGAAAGAGATGCGAAATATTAGTTTGAATACACATTATATCATTCTGTTTAAAAATCCAGGTGACAGTCAGCAAATTAGTACATTGGCGCGACAAATGTATCCTGGAAGATCTCAGTTTCTCATAGAAGGCTATGAAGATGCTACCAGCAAACCCCATGGTTATCTATTCATTGAATTAAAACCAAAGACAAATGATCAACTACGTATTCGTACAGGCATTTTACCAAAAGATATACATTATGTATATATTGATAAAGCAGTGTATGAACAAGAACCAACTCATTTAACCATTCGCAGTCAAGATGTCTAAACGTATTCGAGCGAACCAACCGTTTCTTCACTTGCTTGCACGCAGTGGGCCTAAACGACGTAAATCCTTGCTACAGCAAGCTACAAAGGAGGAATTAACGGGCTTGTTTGAAATTTGTTTAAATATATTGCGAGGACGTTTACCCTTAAACTCAAAACGGTTTAAGGAATTCAAGCGTGAACGTCATACGCTACGTACTCTGGCAGATAAGAAGATATCACTTCGAAGAAAAAAGAAGTTGATTAATCAGAAAGGAGGATTCATTGGAGCTATTGCTAAATTTGCATTGCCCTTATTAGCCCAACTACTATTAAAATGAAACATACTATGAAAATGGTCCTCATTCCTGAATATGAATACAAACTATTATTAGAAAAGAAAAATGATATCAAAACAAAAGTCAATACGCTTTTACGTGGGAAACGAACGCGTGAAAAGGCTATAGAAATGTCTGAACTTCTTGGTCGGCATTTCCGAACAAGTCAGAAAAAGCCTGTTACGTCATCCAATGCTGAAAAACCAGAAAAGTTATTTTTAAGTCATTTTCAACCTATCTATCATGGAAAAGTAATACAACTTTTAGCAGAACTGAAGAAACAAGTTACGAGATGGACCGACAAGAATGAACTTGTGTTGAAAACGGGCGATATTATCACAAATTCTAACATTGTTGATTTGATGAAAGAAGCATTGGTGGCTGCAAGAAGAAAAGAACGAGCCATACCACGTAGTTGGCATCCATTTATCCAGGAAATTGTGGATGCTAATATTCCAAAAACAATGTTTAGTAAAAAGACCACTCGTGACGACATTACAACAGAAATGAAACAACGTCAACAAAGACAGTTTCCTGAAGGATGGGAAAATTTTTAACATGGCTGAAAGAGCTATGTTGTTGTCAGGAAAATAAACGAAAACGAGTATTCCTGTAAAAATAAGATGTGCAAGTGCTTGTTGTGAAGGAGAATTGATAGATCATGATGTGGCACATCCTATGAAACACCATTTACATACTTGTGCGAATGGCGCGCGCTATCGTGAGGTATATAGACAACGTCAACGCACATATACCATTTAGTCCATCATGGAGTTAGCAAGTTTTGACGTTACTTTGCCTAGCAATGCAAGTATGAACTATTATCCCAACATCAAGACTTCGAATTACCAAATTCGTATGCCTCGAACCATCTATCTGAATGGAAAATATGAAGTGGCTTTAGCTGAAATTCAATATCCACATACATGGACAACTATGAGACATGGAATTGACTATTCGCATTATGTTCCTGTAAACATGTCCAAATTTGACATGATAGAAATTAATATTAAGGACGACACAGGCCATAATGTTCCATTTCAAACTGGAAAGGTAATCTGTAAACTTCATTTTCAACCAAAAGCATTATGAAAGCTTATACACACGATCCGTCTGCATATCGCAACCATTTTCTTCGTCAAGTGGACGGAGAATTACCAGGATTCAAAGGAGCGCGAATCCAATATGGCGATGGTATTGGTTCAATACTGGGATCATTGGCTCGTAAAGCTATTCCATTAATTAAGGCTGGGGCTAAGATCGTTGCGCCACATCTTAAAAAGGCTGCAAAGAATGTCGCGAAAGATGTTATGGGCCGAGTAGCAGAACGTGTGTTTGGTGAACATAAGCGCGTGCAACCGACGAAACGTGCCAGAAGACGAAAAACAGTCAGACGGATAACATCAAAACATATTTAAAAAGATATCTTTTAATCATGTCTCTCATTCATAATCATTCGTGTGAATGTAGTCTTTCTCCATTGGAATGGTTTCACATACCACCGACGCAAACTGCTGTAGAGAAAAGTTATAATGTTGACTATTAACCACTCACTACCATTAGAGAAGGCGCTCTAATAGAATTCTACATTCCCGCGAGTACAGAAGAATATCTGGATTTAAAGAACAGCAAACTTCATATTGTATGTCGCATTGTAAAGGCTGATGGAGCAGGTTGTGGCGCAGATGATAATGTCTCCTGCATCAATGATTTATTTAATGGGTTATGGTCTAATATTGAATTGTTTCTGAATGATCGATTGATATCTCATAGTAACAATACCCATGGTTATACCAGCATTATCTCTCATCTCATCCATGATTCGGAAGAAAGTCTGAATTTTGAGCGCTCTATGCGTCTCATGTATAAGGATACTGCTGGGTCAATGAATAGTCATGAGGTGAAAAGAGCCAACCATGAACGATATGTATCAGGGTTTCATGTCAATGCTGACGGTGGTGACTTAACTGAGCAAGGAAACAATGGCTTACACAATCTTTATTTGCATACACGTCTTAGACGTCTTATTCTTAAACCACCTGTTAGCTTTATGCTCACAGGTGGTTTAAGGATAGATTTGTTTGAGCAGGATCGTTGTCTTCCTAATGGCATCAGTTTGAAATTGCGCTTCCATAGACAAAAAGATGACTATGTATTGATGGTTGCAGATAATACCTATAAGGTAGAAGTGAAAGTGAGGTTAGTCCAGGTATTCAGTTAGGACATACAGATGCATTGATGAAAAGTCCTGCCAAGTTAATCATCACTAGAAAAGAATGTAAAATGTTGGCTATTCCAGCAGGATTTCAGTCTTTTGTGAAAGATAACATCTTTTTGGGTCTATTACCAAATCGCAATGTCATTGGTTTGGTTCATAATGAAGCCTTTGGTGGATCAGTATTGAGGAATCCATATGATTTCAAACATTTTGATCTGGACTATATGCAAATGTACGCTGGTGGTGCAATCCGAATACCATGAACGAAAGGGTCTCTTTTTCATGCCCTCCGGAAATAGAACTCCACACGGATGCGTCCAGGGAGGGATGGGGGATTCATTGTCAGGGCCGGATGTGGAAATGGAAATGGTTAACGGCCTTTCACAGATACCATATCAGCTGGCTGGAACTCCATGTGGTATGGATAGCCCTAAACAAGCTATCGGACCAACTCAAGGGCAGGAGTGTCAGAATTCATCTGGACAGCTCTACAGCACCTGCGTATCTAAACAGGCAAGGAGGAACCAAATCCCCCAACTTTCGGTCCTAACTTTTCAAATTCTGCTTCTGGCACGGGAACACAAAATCTGCTTTGTAGCCCGTCACCCCTCAGAAAAACTCAATGTCCTGGCCGATTTAGCTTTCAGGACAGGTCAGGTCATCCACAAAGAGTGGTGCCTAGCCCAGTCGTCCTTCCAGTGGGTGGCAGGTCAATCCTCATGGGGGACCTATTTGCCAATGCACTAACAACACGGCTACCAAGGTTTGTGTCCCATGCCCGGATCAAACAGCCTGAGCGGTAGATGCATTAAAGTGCCCATGGCCACTACAGGAAGTACTCTATGCCTTTCCCCCCCCCAAGCAATCTTACTACAAGTATTGCTGAGGAAAGTCGAGCTGAGACCCCAAACTCTGTTACCATTAGCTCCGTGGTCTCCAGAGGCCTGTGGTTCACCCTGCTCCTCCGTTGCAAGGTGATCAAGTCAATTCTATTACCTTGTCACAGAGAACTTATATCTTAGCTCCACTTCCACCCGTCACAACAGTTACTGAATCTTCACCTGTGGTGCCTAACCCGCCATTCCTAGAGAAAAAAGGAAATTCCAAACACGTGGTGGAAAAGATGGTAAACAGCCATAAGCAATCCACAGCGAAGGTTTATAGATCGCAGTGGAACAAGTTTGCCTTTTGGTGTAGTACCTCTAAACTGGACCCCGTTCAAGCGTCATCCGCAGTGGTAGCGGATTTCTTAGACCACCTGTTCACGAAAGGACAATTGAAAGTAGGATCCATAGAGGGTTGCCGAGTCGCCTTGGTTCTAAACTTGAAGCATCCACTGGCTATGACCCGGGTGAGGATATGGACTTGTCACAATTAATCAGACACTTCAAGGTAAATTCCTCTCCCTCACAATCCAACTTTGCCCAATGGGACCTGTCACTAATGCTACGTTACTTACAGTGTCCAGGGAGTTTCGCGGAGGAAGCCGCCAGGGTAAGGTTTCCATTCTTGCTAGCCTTAGCGTCCCGTAAAAGAACAAGCGAAATCCATTCACTGAACGGAGAAGTGATAAAGAAAACGGTGAGTGGAATAAAGTTTTCCTTACCCCAAGAGCTGGTTTAATGGGTAAGACACACGTTGTCACCTAAGATCGGAGCGCCTTTGACCACATTGTGCTCCCGATCCTAAAAGAGGAACACGTGACCGAAGGCCGGATTTCTTTGTGTCCCAAAGCACTGCACCAATATCTTTCAATTTCGGAGAAATACTGCTCGGAAAGTAAAAAAATCTCTCATTATCTTCTTCATGCCAAACTTCAACAAGGCTTTCTAAACAAACTATCTCAAACTACATTAAAAAGGTCATTCTGGTAGCTTATGAACGGCACAGACCGATAAGGGCCTCCAAAACGAATGCAAGATTAAAGCCCATCATGTTCGCCAAATAGAAAATTCCCTCAGAGCTCTCCGTAATGTGTCTTTAGCAGATGTACTTAAAACAGGCTGTTGGTCCTCCCCCAACTCGTATGTAAAGTATTATCTTAAAGAATTTTGGCAGAACGACCTGACAGGCCTTTACGCTATAGGCACTTTCATCTCTGCAGAAACTACCATTACGGTTCCTTCTACTCCGATTGCAAGCAACTCACCCCTGAATACTACAACGCAAGTGTTTTTGATCACAATAGAACGATATTTTCACTTGCACAGACGTTATTTTTTGAATGTCCAAGAATGTTTCCATTTTAAGACACTACTCTCGTTCAAGCAGGGTCACCACGGACCTTACAGCCTGCTGTTCTCCACTCTTTTCTGGCCCAAAGGCCAAACAAGGGGGCCACCTATTCCCGTTGTTCCTTACCAGCACTAGCAACACGGGTATTAGTCCATGGTGACCATGCCTACCACACTCATGGGACCATAATCGTCCCAAGGTGCGTGAAAACACATTGGAGTGAAACTTTCCACCATTTGTAAGTTAAAATTCATTCAGTATTAGAATTTAGAAAGGTTATCTAGTCGTATTTTGTAGGTTTTGTGGGTAAAACCTTCAACCTTATGTTATGTTCTTATCTTACCGAGCAATTGAGTTTTATCAATTACCTCAGTTTTAGCCTCGGAACAGCATGTTATTTTGATATTGTTAACACTGTAGGCTCAGTCGCTAGCAGTGTTAAGTTTATTTTACGTTAATCTCGGAGATTTACGATCGTATTGTCAAGATATCGATATTTTTGGATTTATCATTTATATTCTCGATGTTGAGTGCCGACGTTGGGATCCATCCAGTAGGCGGGAGGATTGAGATCGCAATCACTAATCTTAAAACCCATCGAACCATGTCTTACATGCTTCAGATCTCCTCATTCTGATCCCATGTAACTTTCTTATTCCATTTTTTGCTATGGAACTGAGAGTGTTCCCCCCAACCAAGGCTCTTTGGAAATATTAAAAAGAAGTGGAACATTGGCATTTTATTCAATCTTTAACTGCATTTCAACTTTAACATCCTTGTGATGACCTTTTACGTATCTAACGTAATTCGCAACCTTTTTGTGGATGCAGTTCAGAATGGCAGGTTCCCCTGCTCCGGACTCAAGTCCCATCTAAAAGTGGAGATACGCGAATTCAAAGCTTTTACGAAGTAAAACTAACGTTTTATTTCATAAAAGGTGCTTTTACGAATAAAAGCGCAATTCCCGTTTTCCACTTTTAGCCTACTCTCCCACCCATCCATCCCTCAACTAGCCTAGGTGCGTTATTCAACCACGGAGTGGGGCTTAAAGGGAATGCCCATTGTCAATCAGTGACGCAATACCAGAGGATTCCCTCATTTCGATTGATCAATGAATGGATGGCTGGATAGGGTAGTTCTAATGCTACAAAAAAGTTTGTTTTTATTCTGCGGGAAAGGTTTAAACCGGAAGGGAACCCATCTAAAACTGGAGAACGCGGATTGCGCTTTTACTCGTAAAGACACGTTTTACGAAATAAAACGTTAGTTTTATATAATACAACTGTAGTTTTGTGAACTTATGGGCCTTTTGCCAAAAGACTAAATGGGACATGTCTGATGGCAATAAGTTTGTCAGAACGAGTGTTATATTTCCATCTTCGATCTCCAGCGATCGGTCAGGGCACCATTGACCCTAGATATTTTTGCATCGGCTTAAATTGAAAGGTCTTGTTGTGGCAAATTTATACATAACCTATGATGAATAAATGTGGGTACAACTGAGCCCATAACTTGGCTGTTATGTTGAAACGGGCTTATTTTCTAAATGGTGCAGAAACTAAACTATCGAAATAAAGGCGCAAATTTGACGTTTTTTACAATGCCAGCTCTTTTTTTTTGTCTTAGCAGTCACCTGTTTATTTCATATTATCCCTTTCACGCTGACATACAATTTCAGTTTTTAATCAGGATGAATGTATCATCAGAGCGGCAAGTTTAAGGTCTTGTTCACATGTAAGGATTGTTCTGTTTGGTGGAATCCGTACAGCTGTATATCTTTTCTTTTATCATTACCTTTTCCTTGCCGAATAATTTTAAACTGTTGATCATCACAGTGCAAAGATGATGCACAGAAAATCACAACGTCCGTTCAAATACACGGATACATACTTAATATACCTAGTAGAGGGCCGGAGGTATGTTTTTTTTCAGGCTTCCACGAGATCTACTCCATTCATTCTTCAACATGCCGACTACTGTCGCAGTTCACACAATCAGCTTTCGAGGCACCGTTGGCGCCATCTTTGTTCTGATTGTTTTGGCGTGTATCTTCTACGTCATCGGATTTGCTACCCCGAACTGGAAGGTGTACAGAAACAGTCATGAGGGCTTGTAGGAAAGCTGCGTGTGTTATGAAAATAAATCCAGTGAAGGTAAAACCAGGCTATTACCACAGTTGTAGCAAAACGCATTTTGAGGTCATTTCTCAAGCACACACATATATTAAACCAATTGTTTACAATTTCAAAATATTGTTATCAATTGGTCAAAGTAATTAAACCAAAGTTTTAAGTTGCTATTCACGATAGCGATAGCGATCATGTGATGTGCCATGGGTAATCTTTCTCAATTCTTTTCTTTGGCCTCTTCTCCCCACTGACCCGCAAAGTGTCACGACCTGAAAAGTTTTACAAAAAAAAAACACTTTAAGTGCAAGGTTTTCATTATCAAATTACCTCTCCGCCCTATCTAATATTTTGCAGATAACACTGTTTATCAAGTTAGTTTTCACCGTGGGCCTTGCTACAGTTCATTGGTATGTAGGTTGCCGCAGTTATCCTGCTCACCTTTAATCATTTATCAGAGCCAAAAACTTGTCTGTAGCAAAGCTCAGTAAACATCACTGCAGTTGTGTTTTATTAATATCAAAATAACAAAGTAACCTTTAGAAGCAGCACATGGCAAGGCTGGATTTTAGGATGTATATAAAGTAGTATCAACTGTGGAAAGCCCCAGATGCTCTTCGGTGTAATGCAAATCTCCATGTCAGTCACACCATATTTGTTTCTTCAATGAATCTTTAATAAAGAAACCAGCCAGGAAGCATTTCCAATGGTGCTATTGTGCTCAAATTAGGGAGGGCTTCTAAGCAATTCCAGTGCGAGAAATGCATTTGTTGTAGGACGGGTAAGGATATTCAAAACAACATAAAATGAGGGTTCGGGGCATTCTGGCAATGAGAGATCCACACTGTGTATGCTACACTTAATGCCTTATTTTGTTTTTGATTTTCATTAATAATGAGATATGAAACTGGAATTTAGATATCCAAAAGTGATTAGAATTATAGAAACTATTGCAAAGATTGCAAATATTAATGACTCTGATAAAATGCGAAAATAACCGTCCAATTTATGTACTGTATTTTTATTAGATTGATCCAGAATCTCTGTTAAATAAAGATAAACGAAGCAATAGCATATGCGGCATGTGATTTCAGACTGGTTCCGTGCCACACAAGCGATTATCGCCATCGGCCTGGTGGGCCTGGCCATTGCCCTGCTACTCATTTGCTTGTATATGTGCGTGCACCAAGTGAGCAAGAATTCTACCATCATCGGTCTTGTTGTCGTCTGCTTCCTGTCCGGTAAGTGAGCAAGAATTCTACCATCATCGGTCTTGTTGTCGTCTGCTTCCTGTCCGGTAAGTGGGCAAGACTTCTACCATCATCGGCCTTGTTGTCGTCTGCTTCCTGTCTGGTAAGTGAGCATACATGATTATGTGGCCGTGTTTGAAATGGAGCCGTACATTTGCTCATATGTAAATCAAACTAGTGTTGACTGCCACACCACTTTCTCATGCGTAGTCTCGGCCAGAGAAGTTGGGCAACCCCTCCCCCTTCCTCCAACGGATTCGTGAAAAAAAATGGCAGAAACATGTGATAAACAGCGCGAGCAGAACTGAGAGTTTGTAGCAGAAACTGAATCTATATGTGGTGGTATAATAATGTGTGTGGTGAGAGTTGACTTCATGAGGCTAACCAACGGAAAACCTTTTTGTCCAACCCAGTAAACATTCTAAGGTTCACAGTGTCGATTTGAGATTGTGACGTCGACCCGACCAAAGCACAACATTCAATCTTGTTGTATTTTGGTTGTTAGCATAGTCTTATTAAAGGTATCTGGGGCAACGCTGAATAGATGTTGGATAAACAACGTTGTTTAGACATTGCTTTTGATCGTGACCAAATCGCAACTTTCGACACCTAATCAACGTCTTTGGCGCAGCTTTGAATTGACGTTGTATTGACCTTGGAACCACAACCAAAAAAAACAACCTCCTTGTGTTATAGCTCACCGGAAATGGTAGCCATGACAGGTCACCTTGAAAATCAAAACGAAGGCTTAAAATATGAGAATTTCAACAATACGCAAGCCTTTTCCCACCTACTTTTTTACAAATACTCATGGAAGTCGACTTCATACATACGCTAGGATTGTGCCTGTCGAGATGGCGATTCAAGATTAGTATATTCCCGGAATCTATACAAAGTCGCTTTCCTCGACCTCCGAGTCGATTCTTTTTTCCTCCTGTCCGCAAGACGTCGATTTTTTACCTATCCGATCAGACGCCGGAAAATGAAAGTCTGTCCAATGTCGGGGGTAGAAGTTGTTTCGACTTCCATAAACAACCAAATCCCGACGTTGATCCGACGTCGGTGCGGTGTCTAGCCAACATTTATCCTTGGGATCGGTAAACCTCGTGAAATGGGGCCACTTTGGGAAAAGGACCAATTGTCAACAGAACCAATACTGGACTGCTCATAAGAGAACATTAAAACTACCTCGGAAAACGAATTAGTTTCCCCTTGTCCCATCGGTGGTGTTATTTTCGAGGTTCCACTTGTGCGGGAAAGGTTATTTTTAAGACCGCTTGTGTTTCAGTTATCTTCATGGTGATCGGCTTTGTGCTGTATGGTGTGAAGGAAGATCACCAGAGCTGGTCGTACGCTCTCTCCATCATCGGCTGTGTGTTCACATTCGTGGCGGGAATACTCAGCTTCGTGCAGCTACGCTCAGCCGGCGTCAGTATATAAAACAAGGATGCCTGATAACAAGTAGCTCGTTAGTGAAAAAACACTCATGAATTAAAGTGTGCGGGATTATGGTGCTGTGCCTTTAGTAAGTGTGGTATGTTCAAGAATGTAAATTAAAATAAAACAAGTAACTGTTGAAAATTCGAATTATAGTCGGTAATTTATTGTGAACCTTGTACGTTCGGTCTATGCAAAGCTATTGTGTGGCCTTTTGTTGCCATGAACATATTAAGAACACCCAGCTGTACTTAACACAAGGTATAAAAACAATTGGCACAGGTGAAAAAATCAGGTATACAGTGAAGTGACCGTTTTTTATCATCAACCTTTTTCTTTCACCCATGCGCTACTGCAAGCAGTTAGCATGTGAAAAAACTGGTTTAAAGCAAATATGGTGAAGTGTTCAGACTAAACTTGAACCTGCGTTCTGAAACTAAAGAAGACTAGTACATCATTCAAACATAATATTCACATTTTTGGCACTGTTTTTTTTTCTTTAAAGTATTGTACTAGTCCTTAATATAAAAATGTTACATTTTGCTACATTTTCCACCTGGTATTAATGAGACTGATCCCTCTCTTACGGTCACAGCAAAACCTTGTATTTTTTTATTGTGAAAACTTCATATTAATATTTAAAAAGTTTGAAAAAAATGTATGCATAATATTGTTTCACATTTTTAGCAACAATGTAGTTTCTGCCATATTAGATTCTTTGTAGACGCTTGCTCTGCTCTGCCTAGAGATGTTTTTTCATGTTCTGATTGCTGAGTATTTTTTTACGCTAGACAGTCGTTCTTTTGTTGAGTTAATAAGAATTTAGGGTATAGCAGTTTTGCTTAATTGAGAGCTAAGTAGAAATTTTTATGTTATAGTTATTTTTTTTACTGCAGTTAATATAAAGAAGTGCAGGTACATACATATGTGCATTTGAAAGTAAAGGTTTGATGACTCTCAACCTGTTTTTGGAAAATAGGAATGTTTAAGAGTCGAGTGGAAATAAACTTGGTTAAAAACTACACAAATTCATCAATATGTATTTCTAAGTATATCCAAATAAATATTTAAAAATATTGATTAGGTGCACAGAAGAGTTAAACAAAGAGCTCAACATTCAGTCACGGGCTTTATGGCGCCCCTAGAAGCTCCAAAAATCTTGCGTCGTGCCTGCCCACGTTGCATGCCATGAGAGTAACGCGCTAGTTCTCGCGGTTTTGGCCTAACGGGGCCCATAAACTGCCCTGAAGCTCCATTTGACTGAGGAATTAACTGTGTAATAAATAATAAAGCCTAGTAATCTGATCCCTTTGAAAATTCCGACCAAATATCTTCGGATATAGTATTGTTCGTTGCTCCCCTGCCAAGGATTCAAGGATATATGGCCTTAAATTGTTAAATTAGTTCTCTGTGTGTGTTTTATAAAGATTGCTTCATATTCATTGCAATAGCTATCCAGTTATACCTTTGGTTTTATTAAATAAAGTTACAGATAAAATTATATTTTATTATATTTTGTTTTATGTGATCTTTTTTATATGAAACGTTTCGATACGTCCCAAGCAACACATGACGCTACCACGCTGAGATCATGTTCAGTGCAGGTGTTGGTAAAAAAGGAAACCACACAAAAATTTTAAAAAATCTAATGCTGTTCTAATAAAATGTTACCGATTTAACCGATCGTCTTCGCGCTGAAAAAAGCCATTCAAGCGGTGCCAAGCATCGTGAAAAACGGACAGATGAACAGACGGACACCCCAAACCTATAGGCCCCAATCCGAAGGGTTGGAGCCTAATAACGGGGTAAAAAAATGAAAGAAGTGATAGAGAGATTTCACCTAAATATCAAATTTCTCTTGCACAAAAGAGCAACTGGGTTTTAAAGACCAATATGCTATTTTAACAATTTATTGAAAATTTTAACAAATAGTTTCAGGTTTCAGTATGAGCTGTTTTTGCGATATTTTTTTCACATTTTGTTATCATTTCTTTCATTTTTTTACCCGATTTCCTCGCAGTCGAAATTCTTCCGCATTTTATTCGAAACACCTAAGGTGTGATTTGGCTTATTGAGGAAGCTGACTGTTCTATACTCCAATGAAAAAATAAAAGCTATGCAGTCCATTAAAAACTCTGCCTGTTTTGCAAAAAGGGTATTTTGTGAATGAACTTATACTAAATGTTTAAATAACACGGGTCAGTATGCAAGATTCGTAAAGTCCTAGATGACTTGCGATCTTCCTATGACAGCAAGAGTCATAGTTCCTATAATAGGAAATGTCATTGATGGCAATTTTCAAATCTCGGCGCACGACTGGGGCCAACGGCATTATTTTACAACGGGTGCATCACATAAATGTCCCAATGAAGTTATGGCGCACAAATTTTATGATCAGGTAACAATTTTTTACTGAGAAAAATGTGTTTTCTTGAGATCAGGATATCGAATCCCTCACTAACGCCCACAACGACAGCGAATGCACAGTTGCAAAACCACGCTTTACTCTACCAGTAACCTAGGACCTTCGGCCACTTTTCAGTGGCTTTTGCGCAATAACTCTCGTGTTTTGAACGCGTTTACCTAATAGTTTGGCATGTAGCAAATACAGGATTTTACACATGTTTTCTGCTATGCGCGAAGTAAAATGTTGTGATTCAATGCCAGGCCGATATATTCTTTCCGGACAGGATTTTCCAGAATAGTTGTAACTCGCCACTTTAGTCTGTCATCCCGAAATATCAATATTTTAAATGCAAACTGTAAGATATGTAAATTCGCCTTTCAAAATGACAACTAAAAACTACAAGGATTATATGTGAGCATAAACCTGATATTTATATGTGTATACTGACAGTTTGCTTATAGCACATCAGTATTTTGCATTCGAAAACTAGTGGCAGTTGTCAGGAGGTTCGGCAAAAATTACCATTTCCGGGATAATAGTTATTTTCGGGAGGTGGCGAAGCGACAGGCACTGGCGGATTTAATCTAGGTTACTGGTAGTTTGGCAGTTTTGCTGAGGTCGAAATTAATGCGCCAGGGTACTTCTCAGTGTGCTTTTAAAGAAAAAGCCTACCAGTTAGAGCCTCGGTGTCCTTGAACGTGGACCGAACGATCTAGAGCCTCGAAAATTGAGATCAATGGCCATTTCTATTGCAGGAACTGTTACCCTTTCTGTCTTAGGAAAATAGAAAGGGTCCGCTGGGACTAGATTCGTGCCTCACAGAAGATATGAAGTTCACCGCTATTAGCGGAATAAGGTAAGGCTTCGTAGCTCTGACAGAGGTATACAAAATTATTTAAGTCACAGTTGACTGCTTAACACCTGCAAAATATATTTCTCTCGTTCCCTCAAAAAAATCACAGGATTATAGTCCCGTGGGCTATAAACTGTGTTTTTATTTATTGCCATGTGCAGCACAGTTTCATGTTGCTTCTCTCGTACTTAACAGTTTACGCTGACCGCCGCGATGCGGGTAGACCCCTCCTAGCTGAAACCTGGAATGGGGAGCTTGTAATACCGTGCAGGTACGTCCAAAGTAGAAAAATGGGTACATCTACATAAATGTATGTCAATGATAAATACCCATACTAGATCAGTAAGATATATGACACCTAAGTTTGTAATGTTTTTGTATCTTACCACATTAAACGGAAGTACTTACTATTTAGTCGAGCAAACCCACACAACGCACGATTTTTTCCTTGGAACATGCAGGATGTCCCAGAAACTGTCGCCCGCCTTATCTATTACACAAATTGTAGGTTTTCTTATTGTTGGTGCTCATAAATGTTGATCACGTTCTTATTGGATTTTGAGTGCTTTTTATTCTTTCATCAACATTTAATTTTTGTCAAGTGCTTAACACTTCGCTAGCGAAATGTTAAACACTGGAGAAAAATTAAAACGCACAAATACTTCCTTCAATGGGTTATTTCTTGAATAATATATTGCAAACAACACAGCTTGAATACGTCTTATAAGCCGAGTAGTGTTTGGTTTCTGTTGACTTATGGTTTTATTGGCTGATCTAGCATACGCCGCGTTATCTATTTACGCAGTGAGAGCTCGCATAAAGCTCACTGAGCAACTGTGTGTGATGTGGGTTAAATGCTACGCATTTACTTGCAAAAAAACACTCTTTTCACATGGCGTTTTAACAAGGAAAACGAAATCAAAGACGAAAATAAAAAGTAACATGCACATGTTCAGATCAAGCTCTTCATAAGTCCCAAGTTTCATGGTCGTAGGGCCCATAATGTCAGAAAAGAAGAAGACACAAAAAATCTGAAAAAGTGTCAAGAAGAAAAAAAGGACGAAATTTGCTCGCACAAATTCATATAACCCTTGCAAGCCAAAGGCTTGTCAAGTGTTAAATATTTTCAGCAAACCACAGCTCATACTTTGGAAGAGCTAGCCAAAGCGAATTCCGGAAGAAATCATCGATTTTTCTGCGACTGAGTATTGGATTAAATTGTGTAATATATTCGTAATGTGTCAGACACGGGTAACTCAGTGAATTCCACAGTAACACACAATTAAAACATCTGTTACCAAAATTATCGTCAAAGCAGGTGCGGTTTCAACAATCCATGAACTCAACAGAACGCATAATCGACTGCTACGTAGTAAAACGCAGAAATCGACTGCATTCCGGCAGAGGCACTAAAATGCTGCGAACACCTGTCATTCCAATCCTCCACAAAGTGTTGAAGAGAAGCGTCAGTGTCATAGGATATGCAGAAGTATACAGAGACATTTCGTTAGCTGTCCTTTGAGACTACTCGGTCTAGTACCATTCTATAACGATAAAAAGGTCATGTAGCACTGCTGCGTTCTAGGACGCGTTCTATGTCTTTTTTCCAATGCTGTTTAGCTTAAAAAGTGTTGATAGCGAATTTTACATCGACTCTGGATATGACAGAAAACCGCTCAACTTGCAACATTTTCAAAAAAATCGAATCGACATGAAGTAGCCAACATTGAATTGCCCATCGTTGAAGATTCTGGGGTTGTAGAACATAGTGCAGCAAAGTTATATTTTCTAATCGATAGATTGTAATAGGCTTGCGAAAAAATATCTCTGATAATCAACCTTAGGGAAACTCATCATTGCTAAGTTTATTAACCCCATCAGTAATAAAACCTCAACGACACCGCAGTTAAAGGTTGTGAGCCTGCTACCACGGCCCCATTACTATTATGAAACACAGTCTAGCCAACGAAATTAATGTCAGAATCAGAAAGGCTGCTACACTTCCACTTCGGCAGAATCCCAAAACATGGCATGGAAAATACGAAACTGACAAGGCAAAGTCAGATGGCAATTTACTAGGCATATACCCTCAGTGCGTTTTTTATGGTAGGGAAACATGAACAACCTACTCCCACCAAAAAGATGCTGAATTGCTGTCATCTCCGCTGCTCACGTTCCTTCTTCACGATCATCTGGAAAGAATAAAATCCCAATGAATGAGTCTTGTAAAGATAGCATCTCCGTTATCACCAGATCTAGTTAAACAGCGATGTTTACGCTCGTTTGATCATGTATGTCGCACTTGTGGAAGCCTGACCTCTGATGTTTAGGCATGCCAACTACGAAATGGATAACCATCGTTGAAAACCACGCAGCCTGGCACTCCGATATCCCCAAGGGAGTTAAGCACCATGACTCAAGATTGTTCATCGAATTGGTGAAGAGAGTAAGAAGAGTAACTGCAGCGGAGGTCAACCAACCATTACAAAATAGACTGCGAAATTCTTGAAATGTCTATTGTCTTTCGCAGATGGATGGACGGTGAAGATTGTTGTGTTATTGAATGATGCGACTAGATTTACGTTGAAACCTTTATTTACATCTGAGCCATTCTGGTTATTACGTCACATGGCCACATGACCAGATAGAACACATTCAGTAAACAATACCCAAGGGTGGATAGTTGTAACACTATCAATAGTATTACATCTCCTTTTCTTAAACAAAAAAGGATTAGATACTGCTTTACTGAAACAATGCAAGACTTTATTTCATGCGAAGAATACTTACTAAACTTTTAATACTTTTTAAGCATTTTACTGGTTTGAATTTTACACAATAAATATTTTCCGCTAAGAGCGATAAATGAGTGCAAAAATGACTAACTGTTGCTGAATGTTTACTTCTTGCGAAGCAATATTAACATCAAAGTACCTTTCTGGTAAAAGATAAAAAAAGAAACATAATAGTAGAAAGAACATTAAGAAGCATAAGCATGGGAAAATATTTTACTCAATTCTGACTCATCTCCTTTTTTTACAACCGATACCGGAAGTAATGAGTCTATAAAGTGGGCGACAATAGCTATAACAATATATACAATATGAACTAACTTGTTTTAAAACACTAGATTAGTGAAAAAAATAAATAAACGAAATACCTATATGCGAACTGGATATCAATCACTGACTAAGAGAATTATTTACGCAAGCGGTTAATATCCAACTGTATTTTCCAGAGTCCATTCGATAGTTCAAAATTTGTTTACCAGTTTAACTTATCGAGTCTCTTCGTTGTCCTTCCTGACCTCGTAGTGAACGATGTTTTCTCTCCGTTATCTTTGGTACCAGTATTAGGTACAATGTTTTTCTTGTCCAACAGTTTTTTAATGTTTTGGTTTTGATTAACCTGAGAACTGGCTGGTCTGATTTTGCGCTTTCTCACCCGAAGTTTTTTCACTGTTTTGATTGGGAAGAGAAGGGCAATTAATGCGTTTCGATTTCTACGAAAGGTGTCCCTAAGTGGAGCTTGGCAACTGACTTTTACCTTATAAGATCTTTGATTCTCTGGAAGCTGTTCTGAGATTACCCCCTCCTTTCTGTTATCTCTAATACGTACTTGTTGACCTGGAACGAGTTGTGAGAGGGGTTTACCATTGTGTTTCCTGTCATGATAGAATTTCATATTCTGCTTGTAAGCTTCTTCTTTGTGAGCGGGGTATTAGCAGGTGTGGGGCTGCTGGTAACGTTGTTCTCAGCCGTCTGCCGAATAAAAGTTCAGCAGGGCTATATCCGTTATGGATGGGAGTTGACCTATAATTGAGAAGTGCTATGTAAGGATCGTTAATTTTCTTCACGAGGTTTTTGAATGTTTTTACCGCTATTTCTGCACACCTTTTTCCGCTCGCGTGAGTTGGCGAAGATGTTAAATGGAGAAAATTGTACTCCATACTGAATTCCGCCATTGCACTGTTTTGTAGTTGTCCGTCATTGTCGGAAACTAAAATTTCCGGGAGTCCATGTTTGGCAAAAATTGATTTGAGGTGATTTATTATAGCACCTGCATTTTGACCATCTTTAAGTAGAGCAATTTCCAAATACCTGGAATAGTAATCCACCACTACTAAGTAGGTCTTACCTTGAAGCTCACATAAATCGCAAGGTACCTTCCACCAAGGTCTGTCCGGAAGTGGGGTTGCTTCCAATGGCTCCACAGTTTTAGGCTGCTGACTAATACAGGTCAGGCAATTTGTGACCATGTCTTCAATCTGTTTTGATAGGCCAATCCACCAAACTGAAGTTCTTGCTCTTTCCCGGCATTTAGTGATGCCAAGATTGGTGTCGTGTATACGATCTAAAATTTCAAGACCCATTGAGGAAGGAATGACTATTCTGCTGTCCTTCAGTAGGAGGCAATCTTCAATGGAGTACTCCGGAGCAAACTGCATATAAGGGAGTAAAATAGTTGGAACTTGACTTTTATCAGGCCCACCTTTCCACCTTCCTGGGTGTACAACATTATTCTTGTGCACACTTCATCGTTCATGTTGAAGTTCGAGAATTTGTTCTAACTTTCTTTCAGTGATGGGAAGAACTTCAATTACCTGCTTCACAAATGCTTCTGTTTCCTCAGCTAAATTCGTTTTGTCTTCTTCTGTTGTGGACAATGGAGCACGGCTCAGGGTATCCGGGTTGTACATTTCCTTACCTGGTAAATATTGTATGTTGAATTTGAACCGCATGAGCCTCATTTTGAGTCGAGTTATCCTAGGGGGTATTTCGTCAAGCCTCTTTTTGGGAAGTATAGGCACCAACGGCTTATGGTCAGTGACTAACGTGAAATCTAAGCCTAAGACATACTCAGCAAATTTTTCACAACCCCAGGTCAAGGCCATAGCCTCTTTTTCAATTTGTGCATACCGTCGCTCACAATCTGTTAGACTTTTACTCGCGTATGAGACAGGTCTAAATTCACCTGTAGTTGGCGCTTTTTGCAGAAGAACTGCACCTAGCCCAAATGATGAGCTGTCAGCCATGATTCTTGTTTCGTGTTTGACACTGTATGTCTTCAGAGTGTTTAGAGAACTGAGTTCTTCTTTGATTTTCTCCAGACCCATTTGTTGTTGTTTACCCCATGACCAATCATTTTCCTTTTTGAGGAGTTCACGCAATGGCTGTGTCATGTTGGCGAGATCTGGGATAAACTTACTCAATTGGTTTGCCATTCCTAAAAAACGACGTAGCTCTGTTATATTTGTGGGTGCAGGCATGTGTGTGATAGCCTTTATGTTGCTGTCATCTGGCAAAATACCACTGGGACCAATTTTTTGCCCTACAAAACTTACCTCTGTGTTGAGAAATTCACACTTGCTTGGGTTTAGAGTGATTCCGGCATTTTGTAACTTCTCCAAAACCGGAAATAAAGCTTGTTGGTGTGACGCAATGTTTTTGCTGTCAAACAATATATCGTCAATTTGAACAATGACATGTGGTTGTTGTCCCACAATATCGTGTATAACCTCCTGGAATACCTCTGGCCCACTCGAAATACCAAATGGAAGGCGTAAAAAGCAATAAAGCAATATCTACCAAATGGTGTGATGAATTGAGTTAGCCCCTGCGATTCCTCAGCAAGTTTTATCTGATAAAAGGATCTATTTGCGTCAAGTTTTGTGAATATTTTGGCGTCCTGTAAGTTAGCGAGTGTTGATTCAACTGTGGGAAGTTGATATCTGGGACGTATTACGTACTTGTTTAGTTGAGTTAAATCGATGCAAATGCGTACTTCTCCCGGTTTGAGTTTTGGAACCACCACCATCCCAGCGCACCAGGGTGAAGTCTCGTTTGGTTGGAGACGTCGAATTACCCTTTGCTGTTCCATGTCATCTAACGCTGTTTTAACCTTGGGCAACAAAGTTTGTATGCGCCGTGTGGCTGCAAGACGTGTTAAAGAAAAATCTAGTTCTAGTTAAAAAAATAACAGGCTATCTTCATCAGATATATGCAAATTTTATATGGTTGTAATTAGAAATGAAAGCTCTTTACGAAAACGGTACACACACAAAACAGATTGTAATTTTTAAAAAGTGATTTTACACGGCAAAACCTAGTGAAAACTTGTATTTAATTTTAACCAATTTCCTTATATGGATAATATGCGTGAATAAGTTGTCAATCATTCTGTCAAATAATCGAACTCAAGTGAACAATGTGCCTCGGTGCCACTGTTTTAGCTATTCAAAGAATGATTTATTCAGCATTGGAAGAGAGTCTAGGCCACGATCCTGGAATTTACCAGCGGATTTTGTTGAAAACATTACAGTTCTTGGCCTAGAGAGAAAAAGAGGCCAAAGGGGTGGTATAAATAAAACAAAGCGGTCAGAACAGATTGAGAAAAAAATTTTGAGAGAAAAGGTTGATTTTAGTTACCTGCACAGGATTGATCTACAAAAAAAACAATAGTTTTTATAGTAAATTTTGTGTCTTAAACGCTCGGTCGATTCGAAATAAAGTTGATAACGTAACCGAATATCTGATTAGCGAACGAGTCCAAATTGCGACAATAACTGAAACATGGCTACATGCAGATGACGTGCAGCTATGCAAGGAACTTACACCTGCCGGATATGAACTCGTACACATTCCCCGCGTTGGGAAGAGAGGAGGGGGTATTGCTTTGATATGCGAATCCCCACTCAAACCAAAACTTTATAGTCATACAAAATACGAATCATTTGAACACCTGGCTGTATCGGTTAACTTCCAGTCACGATCTATTTTATTTATAGTTATATACCGACCTCCGGATACACCAGCTTCGCGTTTTCTTGACGAATTCTATCAGATGCTTGAGAATAGCTTAATAGAACCCAACAGTATTGTCATTTCAGGTGACTTTAATTTACACATGTCCGAAACGCCAGATGGGCTAGCCCAGAAATTCATGGAACTATTGGACATTTTTGATCTCACACAGCATGTACGTTCACCCACCCATACGTCAGGGCACGTCCTAGATCTAATAATAACACGCTCGGGTGATACCTTACCTTTAACCACTCCTTCCTCGCATTACCTGATTCGGATCACTTCTCAGTACTGTGTTTACTACCCTTAAGAAAATCTCCATAGGGTGTGAAAAAATAGTATGCCGAAACATAAATGAAATAGACTTAGATGCAGTTTGCGAGGATATATCAAATCAAAATTAGTGCAAACTCCCCCGGATGACCCAGATGAGTTAGTTAATCAGTACAACTTGCAGCTAAATAACATTTTGGAAAGTCACGCCCCTTCTACAACAAAGACTGTCAAAATTAGACCTTGCAATGAGTGGTTTGACAACGAGGTGCTTGAGACGAAAGTAAGGCGTCGTAGAGCAGAACGTAAATGGCTCAAGAAAAAAAATACAACAAATGCTACTGCACTCAAATGTGCCAAAGATGACTACGTAAAATTAATCACTGCTAAGAAAACTGCCTATTACAGTTCTCAAGTACAAGACAATGAACATGACCAAAAATCCCTGTTTAGCATTGTTAGTAAATTGGCTCGAAAAAACAATGCCCAGCCATACCCGCAGGACATTCCACACTCGGACCTAGCCAACCAATTCGCTGATTATTTCAAAAACAAATTGAGAAAATCAACGAGGGCTTTCAAGGATAAAAAAACACTTGCGATTCTACAGTCGGGAATGTCAAACCAAATCCTGCATATTTCAGTTTCTTCAAACAATTGACCAAACAGCAGGTCATTACGTTGGTGAGGAAATCACCTAATAAACAGTGCTCGTTGGATCCGATACCCACGTCGCTTCTTAAATCGATTATAGAGGTTCTATCGCCAGTTATAGGTAAAATAGTAAACAAGTCACTGGAGCTTGGACAGATGCCGCGCCTTTACAAAAATGCCTTGGTCACACCTTTGATCAAAAAACCAAATTCCGACCCTGCGCAACTTAGTAACTACCGACCAGTCTCAAACTTACCTTTAGTGTCTAAGGTAATTGAAAAAGCAGTAACTGAACAAATGAACGCACATTCAAAATCCGAAAATCTTGAAGAACCTCTCCAGTCTGCATATAAGCAAAATCGCTGCACCGAATCCGTGTTAATTAAGGCACAGAATGACTGGCAATGGATGACCAGAAAGTTGTATTACTTGCCCTTCTGGATTTAAGTGCCGCATTCGACACTTGTAACCATGACATATTATTGAATCGACTCAAACGCAATTTTCACATAACTGGCAAAGCTCTGGGCTGGTTTCATTCGTACCTTTCTGAACGAACTCAGCAAGTAAAAATCGATGATGCACTATCTGATCCAGTGCCACTAGAAACAGGATTTCCACAAGGATCTGGTATGGGACGCATGTATACATATTACACCTGTGAACTTGGTGACCTATTGCGGCTGCATGAGGTTCTGTTTCATCTGTTTGCTGATGATTCGCTGCTCTATAAAGCTGCAAATCCGAACAGCATCAACTTGCAAAAGCATGCAGTGGCGCATATAGAGACCACTATCACACGTGTATCTGACTGGATGACTTCAAATAAGCTAAAAATTGAATCAGTCAAAGACTGAGTTCATCATTTTTGGAACAAAACAACAAATTAAGAAGGTGAATGTGAAATCATTACCAGTTGGAGATGATGTGATTCCAGCAAAAAGTCAAGTTCGCAATTTAGGTGCCAAATTCGATGCAGAACTTAAAATGCATTCGCATGTAAATGAAGTAGCAAAATCTGGCTACTTTCATCTCCGCCAGTTGTACAGACTGCGCCGATATTTAACAGACGCTGCAACAAAAACACTTGTACATGCCACGATTTTCTCGCGTATGGATTATGCAAACGCACTTTTGTATGGTGTACCAGAGACAAGTTTGGACAAGCTCCAACGTCTACAAAACAGCGCAACGAGGCTTATTACTGGATTGAAAAGAACTGAAAATATCACGGATACGCTGAAATTGCTACATTGGTTGCCCGTGCGCTCAAGGATTAAGTATAAAATCCTGTTGTGGACATTCAAAGCCAGGCATAACATGGCTCCAGTTTATATACAGGAACTCATTCAGTTGCATTAACCCGTCAGATCGACTCGCTTTAATGAAAATGGACCTATGTTAGTACAGCCCAAATCAAATCTTAAGTTTGCTGGAGATCGCCCTTTTAGTGTGGTAGCTCCTCGGTTGTGGAACAGTTTACCTAAGTCACTTCGTTGTATAAACTGCTTGGTAACTTTCAGAAAACATCTGAAGACACACCTTTTTATTGAAGTTTACGGATAAATTTTAACATCATCAGTATTATCGAACAGTATCATTATATCGCTATAGTACTTTAGAACGCTATATTTCTTTTACTGACAGTATTGTAAAGCGCCATGAAGACTTGATATGTGCGCTATAAAAGTATTACGCATAATAATAATAATAATAATAATAATAACAATGGATGTGCAACCCTTCTTGGTGTATTTATTGCAAATGGCTGCGCATCCGGTTCGATTTGTATTTTGTACTCGAACTCTTTTATCATCACTAATCCTGAAAATAATTTTGGGAACTTTTCCAGGACATTTTGTTTAAAATCGGATGAAGTTATTGTACTCGCAATGCTGACAAGTTGCAATTTACTGATTGCAGGTTTGCCCAGTAAGGGT
Source organism: Protula sp. h YS-2021 (assembly GCA_949752745.1). Taxonomy (NCBI): domain Eukaryota; kingdom Metazoa; phylum Annelida; class Polychaeta; order Sabellida; family Serpulidae; genus Protula; species Protula sp. h YS-2021. The sequence continues at coordinate 52,023,575 of OX457026.1, read as the reverse complement.
GTGGCCAAATTTTTGACATAAAAATTTTCTAAACAGGCCTTGTTTGATTTAGTGACACATCGCGCATTGAACCGACGAAGTACTTGTAAGGGCTCAAAATTTGCACCTATCAGAACATTTTCTGGAGGTTCCAGGGGAACCTGTTCAGCTACGCAATTGTATAAATCAAAGCTGATTACCGATACATCTGCTCCGGTGTCTATTTTGAACAAAACCGGATGTTGATTTACCGTTACATCTAGCATAAACTTATCGCCATTGTCCTTGATATGAACAGCCCCTAAGAACTGTTCTCCACTGCCCTGTACATGGAATAGAACTGGGTGGATGTCCTGAAAGTGGTCTTCATCCCTCACTTCGTAATTGCGTTTCTGTTGCTTAGTTCTGCAGACAACCGCCCAGTGCCCCCTTTTTCTTGCAGACGCTGCACGTAGAATATTTCGCGGGGCAATCTTGTTTGGAATGTTTGTTTTTACCACACCAGTGGCATGGCGGTTGTTGTTGTAGTTGTTGTTGTTGTTGATGACGTCTTGGCGCTGCACGCGATTGGTGATTGGTTTTTACTGGTTTTTGTGTCTTTGAGTCCCTGTGGAATGGTTGTTTGCGCACCATATTGGCTTGAGTGGGATTGAATGTGTTTAAATGCGCAGACTGCCTTTGGACGGCTTCCCGCGTTCGTGCCTTGCCTATGGCGTCTTGAAATTTCAGATCTTTCTCACTCTGCAACTGTTCTGATAACTTTTTGTCTCTGATTCCAGCAACAATGCGATCACGTAACAGTTCCTCTTTCATGGCGCCATAATTACACTTTTCAATCTGGATCCACAAGTCTTTTATGAAGTTGTCTACCGTTTCATCGATGCCTTGACAACGATTACTAAATTTGATACGTTCAAACACCAGGTATTTCTTCCCACTGAAATGAGATTCAAATCTGTTTTTCACTGTCTGGTACGATTTCATCTCATCACTGGATAACTGAAAACTGGTTAAAATGTCTTCCGCTTCGATACCCATGCAGTACACTAGGGCGTTTACTTTTTCTTCATCATCAGTTACTTTGGCAGTGGCTAGATACCGCTCAAAACGAGTATGCCATCGGCCCCACTCCTCTGGCTTCTTGAAATGGAACGTTTTAGGGGCGGGAATTGCGTTTGTTGCCATTTCTTCTGTTTGTGGCGTAGAGTGCACTAAATTTGCAAGTGAGTTGAATCCCTGGTCCTACATATCTCTTTCAGCGTGGTCACCGCTGCCACCATGTTGTGTTATTGAATGATGCGACTAGATTTATGTTGAAATCTATATTTACACCCAAGCCATCTTGGTTATTACGTCACATGGTCACATGACCAGATAGAACATATTCAGTAAACAATACCCAAGGTTGGATAGCTGTAACACTATCAATAATATTACAAAGATGACATTGTTCCATTTGCGCTATTGTTCAGAAAGAGATGAGTATTTCATACTACATCCAAAAATTAAATGTTGATGAAAGAATAAAAAGCACTCAAAATCCAGTAAGAACGTGATCAACATATATGAGCACCAACAATAAGAAAACCTACAATTTGTGTAATAGATAAGGCGGGCGACAGTTTCTGGGACATCCCGCATGTTCCAAGGAAAAATTCGTGCGTTGTGTGGGTTTGCTCGACTAAATAGTAAGTACTTCCGTTTAATGTGGTAAGATACAAAAACATTACAAACTTAGGTGTCATATATCTTACTGATCTAGTATGGGTATTTATCATTGACATACATTTATGTAGATGTACCCATTTTTCTACTTTGGACGTACCTGCACGGTATTACAAGCTCCCCATTCCAGGTTTCAGCTAGGAGGGGTCTACCCGCATCGCGGCGGTCAGCGTAAACTGTTAAGTACGAGAGAAGCAACATGAAACTGTGCTGCACATGGCAATAAATAAAAACACAGTTTATAGCCCACGGGACTATAATCCTGTGATTTTTTTAGGGAACGAGAGAAATATATTTTGCAGGTGTTAAGCAGTCAACTGTGACTTAAATAATTTCGTATACCTCTGTCAGAGCTACGAAGCCTTACCTTAGCCGAACCTCCCGACAACTGCCACTAGTTTTCGAATGCAAAATACTGATGGGCTATAAGCAAAGTGTCAGTATACACATATAAATATCAGGTTTATGCTCACATGTAATCCTTGTAGTTTTTCGTTGTCATTTTGAAAAGCGAATTTACATATCTTACAGTTTGCATTTAAAATATTGATATTTCGGGACGACAGGCTAAAGTGGCGAGTTACAACTATGCTGGAAAATCCTGTCAAGAAAGAATATATCGGCCTGGCATTTTTCTCAGTAAAAAATTGTTACCTGATCATAAAATTTGTGCGCCATAATTCATAATTGGGACATTTATGTGATGCACCCGTTGTAAAATAATGCCGTTGGCCCCAGTCGTGCGCCGAGATTTGAAAATTGACAGCAATGACATTTCCTATTATAGGAACTATGACTCTTGCTGTCATAGGAAGATCGCAAGCCATCTAGGACTTTACGAATCTTGCATACTGACCCGTGTTATTTAAACATTTAGTATAAGTTCATTCACAAAATATCCTTTTTGCAAAACAGGCAGAGTTTTTAATGGGCTGCATAGCTTTTATTTTTTCATTGGAGTATAGAACAGTCAGCTTCCTCAATAAGCCAAATCACACTTTAGGTATTTCGAATAAAATGCGGAAGAATTTCGACTGCGAGGAATTCGGGTAAAAAAATGAAAGAAATGATAGCAAAATATGAAAAAAAATATCGCAAAAACAGCTCATACTGAAACCTGAAACTATTTGTTAAAATTTTCAATAAATTGTTAAAATAGCATATTGGTCTTTAAAACCCAGTTGCTCTTTTGTGCAAGAGAAATTTGATATTTAGGTTAAATCCTCTCTATCACTTCTTTCATTTTTTACCCCGTTATTAGGCCCCAACCCGAAGGGTTGGGGCCTATAGGTTTGGGGTGTCCGTCTGTCCATCTGTCCGTCATCGCTTTATACCCCTTTGAATTTGGGGGCGGTTGGGGCCTGCTCGTGTTTCACAAATACTTGTTTTTATTCGAAACGCACATTTTTACGCATTTTTATTGGGAAATATTTTTTTACGTTCTGGGCTTTAATTGTCATGTGACTAAAGTGCCCAAACATTAAAAAAACGGATTGATGATTTTCTGTAAGATATATACCCACATAATTGACAGATGCATAATTAAGTAACTTTATTCTGTGCACCTACAATATTTCACTTTTAGTTACTTCCATACTTTTTGAAATACCAATTCAAAAGTTTTTGGTGAATCGTTACAAAATTTACTGCAACTTTTTCCTATAACGAACCATGCTGCCTAGATGTAAACAGATGACAAATTATTGCGGGAGATTTGTTGATATTTCTATATTTTTTTCTTTTAAAGAAAGCGTAATACATAAGTTATGTATCGTTGCCGTTGTACTTTGAGGGCCTTTAGCGAATAGCCAATAAAGACTTGTGGGTCGTTGAATTTTGCGCAAATCACCACAAATGTAATTCAAAGCGAGCGTAGTCGGCTTGCATAAATCAAAAATCGATTTAAATTTAAAAATAGATCATGATAGTATAACTTTCTAATAAATCCAGAAAATGTTTTATTGGATAAAAAAGACCGCCGTTAATGAAGAAACAACTTACTTTGTTTCCGATGCTAGACCCTTATCCTGATTAGAACCTCTGCGTTATTGGGTGTTCTTTAACTTTATTATATGACTGGTAATGCGACTTTATGTGAACCCCTCGCATACCAGCTGGTTACCATGCGTGTCCATGACTTTTTGCGTATGTTAATTTTGAAATAACACCCCTTTTCAACAAAATGTTGTGCAGTTGCGAAAGAACACCCCTTTTTGTGGTAAACGCAGAGCACTGAATGAAAATTACCTCCTTTTGAAAGAAATTAGCACACCGCCTAGACCGTGTCAGAGCTTAAAATTACCCCAAATTTTTCTCCGTTTTTTAGGCCCCAACCCTTCGGATTGGGGCCTATAGGTTTGGGGTGTCCGTCCGTCTGTCTGTCCGTCATCGCTTTATACCCCTATGAATTTGCTGGGCGGTTGTGGCCTGCTTGTGTTTCACAAATACTTACTTGTTTTTTTGGACGCGCCTATCAACACGTATGATACCCAGTGCCCCCTTCCCGCACGTGTTCGTAAAAAATGTGCAAACGTTATGTTCTTCCACGAAAAAATCAGTTCGTGGAAGAAAATTTAACCAGATCACCGAAGGAAAAAAGTGTATTTATTTGAAAGTATGACAGAGGCAAACGAATCCAATGTAAGTGGAGCGAAAAAAAATAGTGCAATATAATAAAAGAGACGCATTGTCAGCTCGACCATACAAGGATCATGGAAAATCCTGGCATCTGACAAGAAATCCTTGAAAATCCTGGAATTCGGAATTTGTAATTAATTTTTTTTTAATTAATGAAGTATACCTATTTTTTCTGTGTCTATGATTTAAAAATATAATGTACACATAGATAATCGAATATTTTTGGTTTAGAAGTACAAATAAACGACATTGTTGAATTTAAAATGTTTTCAAAGCTCTTGGAAAATTCCTTTAAAATCCTGCAATTTCATTTTAAAGTATCTTTGAAAATCCTGGAATTTCATCTGCAAATATCCTTGAAAATCCTGGAATTTTGGATCCAAATGTCCTTAAAAATCGTGGAATTTGACGTCTGGTTTTCGCTATGAACCCTGAAATTTATTATCTGGGTAAACTGAGCTTCTTAGATCTGACTGTTATTGGTCTTTCAGTTTCTGGCCACCCCGCCCCCTTCCTCAGTAACGGGAGGATATAGTTATTAGATTGTCCGTCTGTCCAACCGCGTGTACAGGCTGCATCTCCGAAGTTATAGACAGGAATATTTTGAAATTATGTCAACCCATTATGTAACTCTTTTAGGACTGGAATAACCGGTAGGTCAAAATTGCTGCAGCTCTAGCAATTTTCTAGATGCACAAATGGCGTGACTGGAAACATCCTAAGTGAAAAAGAACGTTAAAACAACCCCGTATGAAATCTGTGATTTAATTAGGATAATAAATATTGTTGCAAAAGACTGCAACAAAAGATCTATATATGTATATATATATAGAAAGTTTGTTATCGGCCTATGATTGCTCCTGTGTGTCTGCATCCGAGTCCGCATTTATGCCAGAGAGCTTCTATAGTGTAGACATACCAAATCCTCGGAGTCATGATTGGACGGTGGTTATCGCCTCGAACTGGTGGCGAAAAGGTTCGTCTACCCCTAACTGCACCCCGTTGTATGCAGGTGTTCACATTATACAACAGCCACCTATCAGTGTACATGTACAATTGGTACTTAGCTTCAATCAATAATGTATGTCATAGGACGGAGTCAGGGCGCCAATTGTTAACCCTAGCCAAATTTTGGTTGAGGGCTATTGCAAACATTGGGGTGCTGTATTTTGTACGGACCTAAACGTTAAGTTTCCATGGTTGAATCGTTTTCAAATTTAACTCAGTGGAAGAATATATATCAAAGGTGTGCTAGGTCAAGGTTTCAATTTGATGACCAACAATTGTCGAAATTATGCCCTCTGAACTTAGGCAGTTTTTCGTGTAGTGCACTGTCAAACAGGCGACTTTGTACGCACCACTTCGACGTGAACGCTTTGATATGAAGCTATGAATGAAAGTGACAGTGAAAGAATATATATTGAGGATGTGCAACGTCAAGGTTTCAGTTTGATGGACCAAAAATTGTCGAATTGTGGCCCTCTGAACTTAGGCAATTTTTCGTATATTGCACTGTCATAGAGGCGACTTTGTAAGCATCATTCCGACATGAACCCTTTGATATGAAGCTATGAAACCTTACACAGTGAAAGAATATATAGTGAAGATGTGCAAGTCAAGGCTTCAGTTTGATCGACTAAAAATTGTCGAAATGATGGCCCTCTGAAATTTTAATCTATCAGGCCTTCCCTTACAACGGATGTTAGAATCGAGTGACGTGCCATCCCATAACTGCACATCAGTTTCAATTCAGAATGCTTAAACATAAAGGCGCTGGCTGCAGGCTTTGCATCTCTGATGCCTATGTTTATCGATTGGCAGCCAACCGATTAAACAGGTGTACACGTGAAATTGAGGGGCCAAGCATAATAATGTGTGAACCGCTTTGAGACTAAAGTGGAAAAGGCGGGCTATGAATGATCTCATTATTACTATTATTCATGGTGGAGATTGGAGAATCCAGAATATAATTGTGGAAAAATATCTCGGCTCCGTACAGTCCCGGGGACCCGCCACTGATTCACGTCGTTAAACAAATGACTAACGTTCACTTTTTTTGTGGCTTTACAGACTGCGAAGGGTATGTCTCACACCTCAGACGAAAATGCGACCGGTAAGTTAAACAAAAGGAATGTTCTATCTATCCGCAAAAAATTACGTTTTTGACACTTGGCACAGGTGTTTTGTCCTCAACGTGTCACAGGAAGGTTTTTACGTGGAATCCCGTCCTGATTTCACAAATGTTAAGTGAATGGACGTTTGTTCATAGCGAATTTAAGCATACAGACATGCTGAAAACCTGTGCCAATTTGCATTGGTAATTGTTAAAGTTTAAAAGTAGTTGAAAAATACGGTCGATAAATGGAATATGGTTTTTGTGTTTCTGTATTATTTTCCATGTTGAAGCCCATGTGCTCCGCAAAGAAGGAAAATGAAAGTTTTCAGGGCTAAACAATTTTACAATTCGAGGATCAGAATAGTGACCTAGTATTTTTCGTGACGTAACAAAGTCCGCACAATCCTGACCTAGTAAGGTCTGGTTTTAAAAATATAACTGACGTAGTAAATTACTAAACCAGATGGCTTTTTGCCGAACGCGACTTGATCGCAACTCAGTGACCACTCATAACCTCGTGTAGGTAAATACAAAGTAAATTCAGATCTTGTCTTCTAAATTTTGATTTCAAAATGATCTTGTGATACGTTTTGTTTGAGTAAACTGGTTGCTCTCCCTCGCGACCTGGGGTAACTGAATGGTTGCTCTACAGAGCGAAATGCCTACTGACCCCGGGCAATCGTGCACCGTTCATATTCAGCCCTACTTTTGCGGTGAATAATTTCAGTGGGTTGATTTGGTAATTTAAGTTAAATCATACTTTCAGAATTTTATACGTGAAGTGGAAAACCTGATAATGCTGCTCCAGTTAAGATTTCTTATTTTTTATTTATATGAATATAAATAGTGCGATCTGTTAAGTATTTCACGTACAGATTAACCCTACTGTCTGCTCTATTTTATGTGCCAGGTGGTGCTGCGATACCAGAAGATGCAGGCGAAATCTTCTCGCTTGTCCATCAACAGTTTTACATAGCAACAAGGTACAGTGCCAAGATATCAAGAAACAAGTCGCTTGAAATCTATTACCAAGATTGTTAATAGCTCCACCTTCTTCCAGAAGAAGGGGCTATAGCAGGTGTTGAAAGTATGTGCTAAAGTGTGCTTTAAATTGAAAAATCCCTTCTTCCCTGGCTATTATTTTTTGGGCGATGCTCCAAACATTGGCAGGAATATTGGCCAAAAAACAATTTTCTGGTGAAACTTATCTCCTCCTAGGGTCTTAATGGAAACGCAAGATTTAGATGGGAGGTGGGGTGCGGGCATAAATGTGCACTTGGCAATTCGCCAAAAATTTGCGGAAATATTTGTCAAAAACCAATTTAAAAACAATCGTAACTAACACCAGGAGAAAAGCCTTATTATCATGAAATTTGAAGTAAAGGTATCAGACATTACCAGCTACCTGGCCATTACTTTTTTTGGTGATTCGCCTAAATTGGTGTGAATATTAATGAAAAACCAATTTCTTACTAAAATCTTAACGAACACTAGTTTTATAATCTTACCGTCTTAAAATTATGAGTGAGGGAAGCGGACATTGGTACCTACTTGACTATTATTGTTCTTATTGTTGTTATTATTTATTTATTTTTTGATTCACCAAAATGCGCAGAATTGGCGAAAAATACAAGTTTTAGTAAAGTCTTGAGTGATGCCAAGAAATTAGTCTTATTGCCTTGGAAATGTTGGTTAAAGACAGCAGATTTTAGTATTTGCGTGGCGTTTTCTTTTGTGTGACGATTGCCCAGAAACTGAGAAAAATGTTTGTCTAAACCAAATTTCTTAAAAACTTTTCTCCTACTCCTGATCGAATGTGGGAGGGGGGGGGTTATCCGCAACCAAGGGGAGATATATATATAATATATATATTTGTATGTTCTCTGTGTGTATGTCAGTCTTGTGAACAAATGTTGTGTGCAAGGTGTCTGGAGAACGAAAAGTCGGATCAACTTCGAACTTGGTTTGTTTATTAGTTGAGTAGGTCTGACGGTTCTGTTAACTTTTGACGCACGTTACCTTATTAGGGAAGGCGTATGACGTCATTACGTTAAAATCCTGTGTGCGAAATTTCTCAGCCGCTGAACATCGGAGAAAGTTGAAACTTGGTGGGATTGTTGCATGATAGGCCCGAAAGATTCTCTGGTTTTTTTTCGCGAGTACAACAAACGAGTGCGGCGTATGAAATCCTCATGTAAAATGTGTATATATTGTGAACAAGATCTTGTATGCAAAAACTCGGTAATGGAAAGTCGACTTCAAATGTTATCTGAATATTCCTTGGGTTAGTCGGACGGTTCTTGCGTTTTTTGAGGCATGGTACATTTCATGGAAGGCGTATGACGTTATTACGTAAAAATCGTGTATGTAAGATTTTTCATCCGCTGAAAATCGGAGAAAGTTGAAACTTGGTTGTTTTTTTTTTTCGAGCTGGTGAATTCGAGAGATTCTGTCAAATTTTGTCGAGAGTACAACGAACAAGTGGGACGTCTGACCCCGTCATCACGCAAAATATGCACATAATTTGGACAAGATCTTCTGTACACAATATCTCAATAACCGAAAGTCGTAGCGACTTCAGATTTTGTTTGCGTGTTCTTTGGATCAGTCGGACGGTTCTGTTAACTTTCGAAGGGTGTAGCAAAATTAAGAAAGGCGTATGACGTCATTACGTTAAAATCTTTTATGTGTACATTTCTCAGCCGCTAAACATCGGAGAAAGTTGAAACTTAGTGGGAATAGTGCTTTGTAGGTCCGAAGGATTCTGTCTAATATGGCCGGACGTCATTGGGTAAAAATATCTCGATAGCGGAAAATCGGATCAACTTGCCTTCCCCCACTCTCCCACTGAGTTTCGTGATGTGTGGCACACTTTTGAAGAATGTCTTTCTAGTCTAGTGCTTTTTTAGCCGATGGGAATGTACGAAGACAAGGTGTACATTGTGGCTATAATTATTCTTACTGTACAAACCCTTCCAGTAACGTTTGCTAAAATGATAAGGGTTACATTAGATAGCTGGGTGGGGGGGGGGGGGGGGCAAAAAGTAAAACTGCTGTAATGACCAACTTCAAAACCGGGATAAAAAGGACGCATAGTAAACCTTTTTTGCGACCGTCATCTGCAACCGGACAAAAAGAAGTACAGTAAAACCTCTTTAGTGACCGCCTTCTAGACCCAGATAAAACACCTAAGCCTGAACTTGTATAAAGAAGAGTATTTCAATACCTACAAATCAAGTTACGTACTCTTCCTCCTTCAAAAATTTGATAAAGGTGATACACAACCCGACTACTGGGCACATTGGATTCATTTATATAAGATAAATTTCTTATTATTCGAAAATAGTACACAGTTGTTCAAGTAAAACTTTAAGACAGGCCTGTCGAGGGAAGTGGAAAATGGTAACTAGTAAATTATGGGTTTAGTCGGGGAGACGTGTGTTTTTGTTTACAAAAAAAAAAAATAATAGGTATAGATTGAAAGTGTGAGAAATAAGCTTGTACTCTTATGTGCTCTGTGCACTGGGCGCTCTAGTTATCAGTTGTTGGCAGTTTACCAAAATATGGGAAATATTAGCGAAAACCACCAGATCTTGTGGACGGAAGGTTGGTTATGGAAAATTTCCGCGAAAGTCCAATCCTAAAAACAAAATCCCTATTTAATGAACACCCCTGTATAATGAACATTTTTCCCGGTCCCGGTCACTAAACAGAAGTTTTACTGTTACCTTACTGTCTTGAATTTTATTAAAGGTTATGGTTCTGTGTCATAAATCCTGACCTCAGCATTCATGAACTGGGACATGAACAGTCTTGTGCATGAACAATGTTGTTAAAAGAAGTAAAACTCTGTCAAGGCAGGGGGCCCTTTAAACCTTTTGAAACCTGAAAACATTTCGTAACCAGTTCTTGTTACGTATCTATTAAAATCACCGTGAACTTTTATTGCTGTGTAGAAAGTGTAACCTGTCACTCTTTCGGAGACTGATGTTTCATGTAACGAAAGAATGGCGATGATTTATTTTTTTAGTAGGAATGGCAGAGACGTACCGTTGTTTAGCCTGGCCACGGCAGGCCACAGTGTCAGCCAAGCAACACCACATCCTAGCCTGGAGGGGCCGGCGGGTCAGGCGGAGGAGCCGAGGGGCGTGAAGAAGAGACTGAAGGCCCAGCGCGTGAGAAGCAAGCCGGCGACTGTTTGTGACGAGGGGGTGCCGCTGGCCGACATCTTCCCGCTTGTGCAGGCGCAGTTCTATCAGCACGTTTGGCTGTGAGTATAAATGCCGATGTCAAGTCAACTTAGCGCTCTGTCGGAGACTTTTTCGTGTTGGTGCTGACTCAGTTCTCCCAGAATGCCTGGGTCTAAGTGCAGCGCTGGCTTTAAACATATTCAAACATAGTCGTCCGGTCACATATTTGGTCGCCATGCAATAAATTATTTAGGTAAGACAAACAGTATTTCCCTGTTTTAAGTGATATTTACTTTTTTAAAATAAAATGATAACCCCTTATCCAGTATCAGATATGGTAAACTAAAAAGAAGTCAGGACGAATTGCCCATAAAACAATATTGCCGTCAAAACCATATTGCCCCCAATTTTTTAGGCCAATCGCACCTGTCCATATACACACCATTATGCAGGAATTCATTTGGGCCGCGTACTCTGCATACCGTACGCACTTTTGGCGATTGATACGCACTTCAGAGAGAGGGTGCGTACCTTGGTATGCACTTTTAGAGATGGGGACGCACTTTTAGCAGGGCACTGCGTACCACTCGTACGTATTGTACCTGCCAAATTTGATCCTGTCGTTTGCAAGACTGGATTTTTTCCGCCCTTGGGGCGGACATTTTATGCATATAATATCTGTTAACACCAGGCCAGTTGCATACGTATTGGTTTTTCGACCGGGGTGGATACCAATACGCACTTTTCATTTTTCCCAAATGAGCGCCTGATCATTTTTTCATTTCTTTTCCTTTTTTTATATAATTGGAGTTTTTAAAGGTTTTACTGTTTATTATCTTGATTATATTTACTCTCTCACAATTGGGTTTAGTCAGACTGACTGCGTAGACACCAGTTTTCGTTTACTGGCAGTATTGTATAGAATTTGTAGAAGTTCGAATAAAAAAGGTTAAATTTGTACAAAGTTGTAATAATTAAACAAAATTTAGAAAAAAAAACTCATTTCTGATGTCCTTTAAGGCTGTTCAGTTTCACTGTAGTCTGACAATAAATCTAGTACAATATTACAAGCGACATGCTTGCACACGGTACGGCCATAATTTGGCTGTCATTAACGACCGGACAACTGAAATTGTCCATGCTTAAATAAAGGTGATTTTCATCAAAATAGAAAAATAAGCTTAGAACTGGAAATTGATGTCGAAACAGGGAGAAAATATGACCAGCAGAAAAAGTATGTTCATAGCTCTGCAAGTCGCCGGTTTCGGGCCCAGAAAATTTGACAGATCCGTTGAGATATGCATACATAAATATCAGAAAAGAAACAAGTAAGCGAGGCATTCGTAAAACCTCCAATGTAATAATGAAGTGCACTTGAGTTTTTCCAAAGTACTTGCTTTCCCGAAATTAACACCACGTTTAATCGCTACATTTTGCCCGGATCCGCCTGTTATCAATCCCTTGTGGTCCGTTCGGAGAGTATCTTTAGATTTTATTGGGCGGCCATATAGTGGACATTTTTGTTTTTCTGAATGCGCAGAGTCCGTGTTATTAACCCTTTCGTCCAGCCGGAGACGTAATAAACCAAATCGAGTCCTTAGAAGTCGGTCAACCTGATTAGGTCAACCACATTTTGCGTAAAATGGTTCTTGAGGTGAATATTAAAAAGCATAATTATATGCAGTATAGCTAAATAATCTGCCAAAATCAGACATATATAGATTTTTTTTCTAGAAAATAAATAATAAGATTGGATAGAATATCATGATGTAGTTTCAAAAACCGGTTGATTTCAGTACTTACGATCTAAATTTTACAATGATATTTTATAATAATACATGGAGATAATAAAGTACTATGATAATGTATTGAAGGAAAGATGAAACTCGATTTTACGAGAACACCGGTCTGTTGGAACTGATCTGGCATCATTAACACCAATCAGACATTAAAAGTGACAGGAAAAAAGAAAAGAAAAAGATACTTCTGACTATAAAGCGGCGCTGACACGCGGGTTGAAGCATTTCAGGTTTTCTTAGTGCGTCTACTATTGACCTGATAGGCCAGCTATAGATAGCCTAAAAGTAGATAGCCTGGTTTTAGTCATAGCCTGCAACACAGACAACCTATTCGTAAGATTCTAGCGAATAGTTTTATTAACACAGGTTGCTTTGAATATTTTTCAGCATTGAATCTTTAATTTATTGTGTTCGGAAAAAAGGGCATTTTTGCTGTATTTGATCACCTTCGCATGTCCTAAGATGCGTTTTTCCACTAATTGTTGTTTTTACCTGCATCAGTAAAGAAGAATCGAAGCCGATGTTCCAAATGAACCCTGAGCCTCCTCCACCGAAGCCTGTTAAAGACATAAATAAGAAATCTACGAGGTAATACAGAGTCAAAAGTGTAGTAAGAGCAAGTGAAACTTAACACTGTTTTTTGCAGAAAAAGAAATTATTTGAAAGTAAAAATGCATTATTTTAGTTCGTTGCTTCTCCTGAGTGTAAAATTGCAATACCTGATATCAAGATACCAGCTCACTTAAGTAAGCTAAATAATTTTATAAAACTTAAAAAGACTATATTAATTTTTTGAATTTCCCACAGCCGTAGGATACTTGTGTGATGTTTTCACTTAGCTGTTGTATATGATTTTAGCCCCATCCCAGGAAGTGCCATGCAGTTGGCTGGGCAGAAGAAAAGAGAGCGAAAACGCACACGGACTCGTAAAAATAAGAAAGACGAGAGTTCCCCGGATGAGCAGGCAAGTATTGCGCAAGCATCAGTCTCGTAATTATATTGCCAGCGTGTATTAAATGTCAAAAAGCATCGCTGTAAGGGGTTTCTACACCACATAAAAGCTGGTTTACATAACATTAGTCTCCGTTTGTTTTTCATTTATTTATTTTATTTTTTATGTACAGTTTATATATGTTACAGCGAGTCTGTAAAACCAGCGAATCTATAGATTCGCTGAAAATTTCAGCAAATCTGGAGATTCGCTGACTCACTTAGTGAATCTGTGGATTCGCTTAAAATTTATAGCGAATCTACAGATTCGCTGGTTTTTCACATTTAAAATTATACAGATTCGTTGAAATTGCCTGACCAGTCATCTTTTTCGACAGGATTACTAGTGTTGGGTGATATTTGAAGTTGAATTGTTTTAATGTGACATCTTTACTCCAGAGGTGTTTTACGCACCTTTTTCTTGTTTTTTTTTGGGAATGGGATATATTGCAATCGGAACTTTTGAAATTACACCATTTATTTAACTAGCTTTAAAAAGCATTGTTGAAATGCGAATTTCTGGTCCCAAATGAAAAACACCATTGGGAAGCATTCGAAAATATTATCTATCAATATTCACAAAGGCTTAAATTAAGTTTCTCTCTTTGTGTTATCGTCTTTCATAAAAGTGATCACAGCAAATCTTAATACTATTGTTTGAATAAATTGCAATCATTACTCCTCTTCTGAGTATCATTAAAATTTTTTAAAAGGGATGGTCGAAAGCCTCAGTGGGCGTTAATTCTGAATTACGTGATAGGTGATCTAACCCACCGCATTCGCTTAGCTAAGGCAATTGGAGCAATCCCCCGCTTTCCACCCCGAGCCGGAATCGAACTGGAGACATTGGGATTACCAAACCAGCGCTCTAACCAACTGAGCTAACCGTCACCCCCCCCCCCCCCCCCCGAGTATCATTCAAATTGCCATTAGCCAAATTGCAATTATTTTCCGTGAGTGCAACACAAAAATCTCTTCACATCCGGGTGATATAATTTGCAATTGAATTACGGTACGCTTATCCAACCAGTGTTAATTTTCGATGCTCCGCATACTAATAGTAATATGTTCCTAGTTTTCCCACCAAGGAAACGGTGTGCAAATTTGCGATTCAATTGCCGGTTATCTTGTGTGAATAAATTTAAAGTGATTTTTAGTTTTCCAACCCTGGAAACGGTGTATAAATTTTCGATCCCATCGTAGGCTTTCTTGTGTGCATAAAACCGATGTCTGTTCATCCTTTTTTGTCGTTATTTAATTTACTGTCACCTTTTCCCTTCACACAAACCAAGAAAAAGGTGTGTAATATGCATCTGGAGTAACGAAATCACACAAAAGCAATCAAATTCAAAAATTAGCAAAAACAAGTGATCATGTCGGCAAAGATAGCCGATCAGGCAATTTCAGCGAATCTATAATTTTTTAGGTGAAAAACCAGCGAATCTGTAGATTCGCTGAAAATTTTCAGCGAATCTACAGATTCGCTAAGTGAGTCAGCGAATCTACAGATTAGCTGAAATTTTCAGCGAATGTATAGATTCGCTGGTTTTACATATCCGCTGGTTCAATTAACGGATCTGTAGATTCGCTGAAATTTTCAGCGGATCTTACAAATCCGCTAGTTTTGGGCTAAGAAAATTCTACAGATCCGCTGAAATTGTCAAAATAGGCATAAATGGCCATTCATGTTGTCTGCTATTAAAGGGATGGTTTCTGAATGTAATATCAGTTACCTAAATTAATTGCAATTCCCAATTACGCATTTTTTTTGTGACGTACAATTAAAGGTGGCATTTTTCACTGAACTGTGAATTATAGAAAATGGATTACCCTTGGTGGTAATGTGAGTTCTTTTCACAACATCGAAAACATGTTCCAACGAAATTTTCAGCGAATCTACAGATCCGCTGTGACAGACACACACTGTATCTATATTTACTGCACAAATGGATCATGTATGTGGCATTTGACACCTTGTTGGAACAAATCAGTTAAGCGGTTCGAGCAAAACTGATCGCTAAACACAGGTGTGGTCGCACCACAAATGTCATATGTGGTGTATCCTCCACCATAAGCATAACATTCTTCTGCTCTCCTATGCATGCTGTTGATGCATTTTTGTACTGTTCTCTGTGGAATGTTGTCCCCCTCTTGTTGTACGATTGTCCGGAGATCTCTCAGGTTGTGACAAAGAAGCAGTATGCGAGAAATTTTGCCTTTCATAATGCCCCATGCATTTTCTATCGGCGTAAGATCCGGACTTCTCGCTGGCCACTCCATTCTTGATATCCCTGTTTGGTAATCATCAACTAATGCAACTCTGTCGGGTCTGACATTATCAACAACAAATTGAAACCTAGCAGGATCCAGCGAGTAAAGGAACGTGCCGGTGCAGAATTTCATCTCTGTAGCGCGTTGCGTTCAAGTTACCATCAGTGAAGACAAGTTCGCTTTTGGCGTGATAACTTATGGGCCCTGAAACGAGTATTCCTCCACTACCAAATATTCCAACGACGAAGATCGATTGCCCAACGAAGTCGAGTCGCTTTAAGGGGAGCGCTGAGGCTTGGCTTCATTAATGCAACCTGATAACGCAGTCCACTGGCGTGAAGGCAGTTGATAACAGTGCGCCTGGATATGTTCCTCTTTTTGCGTAAGCTGGTTCGCGCTTCATCAGCTGTAATGATAAATCCAGTATGTATTTCTCTGTGTTTTTGTTTCGATTATCGAAAAACATGAAATGGAAATTAAAATTAAAAGGCGACAAAAAAAAAATGCAATGGTGTGAAATAATGGCATTGCCTGTCAACCACCTGTTCCGCGACACTTGATTAGTGAGGTATGGTCTTCTCGTCGAGTTGTCACACGTGGCCTACCCGACCTTGATCGGTCCTTCACGTCATTTGTCTCTCGATATTTTGACCAAATTTTACTGACTGCTAACTGCGAAATGCCAAAAGGCCGCGCCACCGCTTCCTGCCTAGCGCCACTTTGAATATGACCGACAGTGATGGGTCGTCTTTCTTATTCTTACGAGGGCGTGTGCGTTTACGCTCTCTTTTCTTCTGCCCAGCCAGCTGCATAGCACTTCCAGGGATGGGGCTAAAATCATATACAAAAGCTAAGTGAACACATTTGACACGTATCCTACTGCTTTGGGAAATTCAAAAAATTAGTATATTTGGTTAAGTCTCATAAAATTATTTAGCTTACTTAAGTGAGCTGGTATCTGAATTGCAACTTCACAGACTCAGGAAAAGGAATGAACTTAATGTATTTTTACTTTGAAATAATTCCTTTTTTGGATTTTATATATAAATATATATTTACTTTGGTAGGATGAAGAGGTCATTGTACCACGAAAACATGGAAACGTCGATGGGGGTGAAAATGAAAGCAAACCTTCAAAGTCTGCGGAGATAGTGACCAAGCCGGACAAGAAAACGGCGCAACAGCGACGGAAGGAGAAGGCTAGGAATGCTCGAAGTGAGAGACTGTTTGGCTTGCTAGAAGTTATTTATTCATGGGACTACCAGTCACTTCTTATTCCGTAGTCATCATTATGATTAAGTGACGTCACATTGAGGGTTAAGGTGGGTGACCACACGAGTAAGTGTAGATACGGGACACATCGTGGTATCGTGAAGACCTCGTTTGGAATAGACCATTTCGACGCCCCGATTTTGATATAGCTTTTGCATATATTTTCGAGTTGCTTGGAAGTCATCGAACTTTTACCTCGAAATTTTGTACTTAACAAAGGTTTGTGGTAATTTAGTGTGTTTTTTGCTTGGTGTGCTTTCACAGAATCAGGCGGCAGCAGGTCAAGCAGCCTATCAGAGGTCGTGCTGTCCCCGGGCAAGGCCAAGCCACAGAAGGCCGTGAAGAGCCCCGCCCCGGTGCCGCCAAGGGTCGCGGACGTGAAACCAGCTCAGTTCATGTCGAACCTGGAAAAGGACTTTATATACCCATTGAAAAAGGTGCATAAAACCACTCCTTGAAATCCAATCATTTTAATTTGACCGACTTGGCGTATCAAGTAATGAGTTCAGTTGATACATCAGTTGATTCCGAAAAGGCTTTTACAGTCAGTTAACAACAAAGTAAATGCTTTAAATGATACATGATTATCAGTAAAATAGTTGGGAAGTAAAGGAAAGCTTCTGTACCTTATTTATGGCCGCTAATGGATTGTCATGTAATAGCCACCGGTGGCTCACCAGAGCGCCAAGTTCTTCTGCCGCCTGTGTAACTACCACCTCAACGATGTGGGCCACTGTCACAAGCACCTCAAGGACAACCGTCACGTGCGGCTCAAGCGGGTTAGCTTCCTACTCATCTCTCCGACCAGCGTCCCATTTATAATCCCACTCTCCTTCCATCTCAGTTTACTGTCTCATTCACGCTCCGGATCGGCTTGTTACTCACTTCCCACCTCTTCCCCCACATCTCGCTTCCCTTCCCGTACACGTTTCGGGTTATGTACTTTCAAGGGGACCTACTCGCCAACTTCTCGTCTTCCTTTCCCATCCACCCTTGTCCCGCTCCCCTACCCAACCAATTTCCCACTGACCAACATGTCCAACTCCGGGCTTCGCTTCCCATCCACCCTTGACTCCCCCCCCCCCCCCCTGCCCAGCCAATTTCCCGCTGACCAACATGCCCAACTGCAGGCTTTCCTTCTCGACCATCTTCGTCCCGATCCCCTTCCTTACCAAGTTCCTTCTCCCTTGCCCACCTGCTTTTCTGCTGACCTGCCCGCACACTTTCCCGCTGACCAGTTCGCCCACTGTGCGGCTCCCGCTCCAGTTTTGTTCCATAAAATGATTCGAACTTAAATGGTTTTGATTAGGAAACTGAACCGAATGATGGATGTTGGATAGTTGATGAAATGAGGCAACTTGTCCCATGCAGGTGTTAAATTTCATCACCGTTGCTTTGGGAAAAACCTGGAAAATCTTTCACAACAAAAAGCGAGTGGCAAGAGTGAACAGATAACGAAATTAGCTATCTGCTGGATCACTGAGGCAAGTCTTTTTTTCTATAGCTGAAGACTGCGGACTTAGTGTACCAGAGCATCCCGCCGGCCACGGAGGCACACGCGAACGTCCTCAGCCGCCTGCTGCAGCGAGTGTGTGCCGAGCAGGGCCTGAGCCCCGGGCATGTGCGAACGAGGCAAGCCGTCACGGACAGGATCGGCTCACTCCTCAAAGATATGGTGCCAGGTATGGAGGGCAAAAGAACAGCTTAAAAGCAGGGGTTAGAGTGCTACTTCCACGCACTTCGAGCCATCTGTTCGTGTGATGCTTTGAGAGATGTATCAAAAATTGATCATAATATGTACAAATTAGAAAATAAGTAAAAGAAGTGGCATTTTGGCGTTTAACTGTTTGTTTTGCGTCGTCGCAGCTTGTAGAGGTTTATTTCGCAGCGGAGTGAGTATGGCTTCCGGTCCCATATATACTGGTTACCTTATAAAATGAAATGAAATGAGCAAGTGCTGAGAAAGGCTGTGTATCGTGATGGAACGATCCATACTCTGTGTTTGCAGACGCTGGCGTCAATCTCTACGGATCGTCCCGCAATGGCTTTGGGCTAAAGAGAAGCGACATCAACATTGATGTCAAGGCCGAGAAGGCGGCGTCTGCTCTCAAGCTGCTCTACAAGGCAGTCAAAGAGGACGCGTCGGGTTAGTGTGAATACCCCACCCCCTCCTGCACAACCCACCGCGCTGGCTGTTACTGCCCAGCTCAGCCCCTCCCCCTCCCCCGGCCTTCAACAACGTAGCAGTTGCATGTAAAAGAGGAGCTTTTTTTTCTGATAAACAAGAAAAGAGGGCATTTAAAATTACTGCTATAGTTAAATACTTGTAACATTTTGTAAGTTGTCTTTGAAATTACATTTTCATGATTTAATAGTATAAATGCTACATCAATAAACTAGTAGTCATTAGGGTCCCATTCCTTGAACTAAATTTCGCAGTTTTCAGTTTTACTTCGCATGAATGAATGCCGCCTGTGCTATGAAATCCTTTCATTTCTGGCGGCAGGTTACTATGGCAACGTGGAGAGTGACTTCAGTGCGCATGTGCCGTCGGTGCTGTTTACAATACCGAGTCTGTCTTCGCTGAGGGTACAAGTGGGCGTCAGCACTGGCAGTACATTTGGGGCGTCGAGCCTGACGACAGAACTACTTCATACTTACTGTAGTATAGACAGTAGAGTGCAGGCACTGGGAGTACCCCTTAGGTACTGGGCCAAGGTAATAGCACGGCCTTTGTTTAATTATTGATACGAGCCATTGGCTTTGTGTGCCTGAAGTGTGATAAGTCACATGTGTAAGCCACTGAAACAGTCTGCTGTGCCACACGGGATGTATGGATTTCTTTCACAAATTGGAAGTAGTATCTGGATTCTACGGGGTCAGGTTAAGTCACCACAGGGGAAATATAACGACAGACCGATCGATCGCGTGTCGGTCGGTCGGTCTGTCGTTCTGTCATCAAGAGCTTTTTAACACGATAACTTAAAAACTCCTGCAAGGATTTTAATGAAACTTGGTATGTAGCTCCTATGGGAACAAACACAGATCGGTATTGTAAATGGGCCAGGTTCGTCCAAGGAAAATATGTGGGCTTGCACACTGCTCTAGTTCCAACTGAATTTACAAGTAAAATAGATCTATAAATTTGGGGTTAGGAAGTATGTTGACTTTGCCTGTGGTGACTTTGGGAGGGAGGATGGTGAATTGGCATTATGCTGCCTTGTCCTTACTCCCGATTCTACTAATCATCTATTGATCTGTGGAACTTTTTTAAAGTGTGAAGAAGAAATATGTGTGTGACGCCATGTGACTTGATTATGTTGACAGCTGTGTAAGATCGACAGGCAGGAGCAGGGCACTCTTCCCGCCTACGTTTTCGGTCTCATGACCGTCTACTTCTTACAGCAGTGCCGTCCACCCGTTCTGCCCGTGCTACACGAGGTGAGTGACTCCCCGGCAGGGAAGCTGTCTTATTAAGTAAGTTGTCACTGGGGCTTTAGTCGCGAATGAAATAAATAAATGGGGTGGATTTTGAAATTTGTCTGATCCTCGTTCGTTAAAAAACAATCATGTTATACTCCGGCAAAAGGGGGAGGTGTTGAGTAGGGGTTAAAGTTCACTTATAGAAAAAAGGTTAAGTAAATAAAACATTGTAAAATACAAATGTTCTTGGCATGGCCATGCTTTACATATTCACATATTCACTTTACTTATAGAAAAAAGGTTAAGTAAATAAAAAATTGTAAAATACAAATGTTCTTGGCATGGCCATGCTTTACATATTCACGGACGAGAAACTTTCAGGCTGATTTTTCTCACAGATTGGCAGTGCATCAGAAAAGAATGGCGGCTGTAGTGGCAATTTCTACTTCAACAACATGGAAAATCTGGTACGTTATCCGAAGCGATGGCTGTAACTGTCGAGAGTCTAGGTGTACGTGTGGGTACCCGCAGCACGAATAAATCACTTCTGAAATGACACCTTAATGTCCGAATTTGATTGATCACCACTGGAATGATATTTTCATTTACGTTTTAAGGGATAAGGATATTTGTTGAGAAGTTTTCAAGCTGAGGAGGAAGATTTACTTGAGCCCATGAAAGCCTGCACCGGGCACCTCCTAGCTACAGCGGGTGGTTATGTTTGCAGAGTGCGCACTGGCAATGCGCCAATACGGAGTCTGTGGGCGCGCTGTGGCTGCGCATGTGTAGATTCTACGCACTGGACTTTGACAACAAAGAGACGGTGATTTGTATACGCCAGAGGGCGCTGCTAAAACGATCCGAGAAGAAGTGGACCAAACGATTACCCATTGAAGGTTTGCAGCTCCGTCTTTTCCATACGCATACATACGCAATATAAACAAAAAGTGTGGTGTATAAAATAATGAGTAGTTGTTTTCCCGCCCCAAAAGGAGTTATGAGCTGTGAGCGCTATACCCATATTACTCGCCATCAGCAGTAGTTGAACAGGTTTAGAATTTAAATCTGCATAAATTTGCTGCTATGGAATAAAATATTTCGGGAATTTCTTACTGAACAATTTCAGGGATATGGTTTCAAATCCCATAACTGTGTATGTCTGTGTGTCCATTACTATGTATGTTGTAAACGTTAGGTGCGTTGCGGTTTCAATCAGGTGCGTATAATAGGGTACATAACAAGGTCACAATAACCGTGTTGCAGACCCGTTCATGAGGCGGCGTAACGTGACGC
This sequence comes from Protula sp. h YS-2021, assembly GCA_949752745.1. Classification (NCBI taxonomy): domain Eukaryota; kingdom Metazoa; phylum Annelida; class Polychaeta; order Sabellida; family Serpulidae; genus Protula; species Protula sp. h YS-2021. The sequence continues at coordinate 52,001,880 of OX457026.1, read as the reverse complement.
GGAGCCTAAGTCACGCGTCAGTATTTGAGTACATCTACGACAGGCTACGCGCCATGTACCAGTACTTCGCCATTCCGCGTACTCGAGACGGCCCGGTACTTAAGGTGACCACAGCAACACTCTCCTATAAATAATAGGGTTCACATTCTCCGAAAAATTTCGGTTTCGACTACTCAGGATTTTTGTTTTGGTGCCAATTCAGTATGCGTTTCGGGAGGGCAACTCAAGCTTTGTGTCACGCCCACAGCTACGGACAACATGACACCCCCTCACCCTTCCCCCCCCCCCCCCCCTCCCACCCACAGTTGCTTTAAGAATAACATAAAATTCATAAAATTTATGACTTTTTCAAGAAACTCTATGGATGCGTCAGCTATTTCTGTGATGTATTGGAGGAGAACAGGGGTTGTGTGTGTGGGTTGGGGGGTCGGGGAGGGGTTAGGGGTTTTGTAAAATACTGCAGAGGAGAAAACAAATTGTGAGAAGATAACTTGTCTTGGTAGGTTGAAAGCAGAAGTTGGTTTTCAATCGTCAACAAGTTCAACTCAAAACGTTTCCTCATCCTCTGTTTCGGTCACCGATAGAGGTGTGACGGTACGCTATTCCCACGGTTCGATTCGGTACACTTCAGTTATTCAGTTCGGTTCGGTTTTTAACCCAGTCGACTTTGTCGGACTGGGTTAGTCGTGTCACTATAGGGAGCTTGAATGTATGTGCGTATGTTAAACTTTTTCTTTAAAATGCTACTCCTCCTACAGTTTTGCTCCAATCGCTTTGATATTACGCAGGAATGTTCCCTGGGTGGTCCCCCAACTATCTATAACTTTATTTGACGATTGACAAAAACTGACAAAATGGCATAATTTTTTGTGCCCGTTTTGACCCATTTTTAAAGTGCTACTCCTTCAGTTTTACACCAATCGTTTAGATGTTACGCAGGGATGTTCCCCAGGGGTTCGCCTACCAGGCTTTTATTTTTTTCGCGGTTCGCCATAAACTGCTGAAATGGCGGAACTTTGAATTTGGCAAAAACTGGAATAAGTGGTACTAAATAACTGAATGGTCAAACCATTCATTTCTCTCAGTCTTTTTCAAATAGTTATAAAATTTAATCAACAGTTTCTTAGGTGCTTCTCCACCTGGACTTTCGCAAATGACAAAATAAAAACAACAACAACAACAAAAAAAAAAAACGCCGAAATGGTGGAATTTAAAAATTTTGTAAAATTGTGTAAATGTCGGTAAATACGTTAATCGTCAAAATCCAACCTCTCCAACATCCCTTTTCGGGTGGCTTCCAAATTCGCATTAAATGCGTTTTACATACTTCACTTTTTGTCCTAACAGTATTCTTTTCGGAGTTTTTCTCGCTTTCCTTGTTTGGTAACTCGGCTGGGCCATGTCCTTGGACATGCTTGTTTCATTTTTTTTTTTTTGGTAGCCAATTTTCAAAATACTTCTTCTCCGACAATTTTGATATGATTTCGGTCAGGATGGGAATCATAACACCCCTAGTCACCAATTGCATACCCTAAATTAAACAACACTAAAGAATTAGAAAAAGAATGAAAAAAGAGAGGAACAGGAAAAAAGGCAGTTTCTTGGATTAGGTCAAACGTTTCGTGACATTCAGGAGCAATTATAAAAAGTGAATTGTTAGAATGTTTATGAATTGAGTGTGCCCTGGAAACAGTCTGTTTTGATATATATAGCAAGCTGTACTTGACAGAGAAAACACCTGCTAGTATGTGCGGTATCTGGTACTTTTCAGGGTGAAGACTTTGCACAACTGGAGCATGCGGTGGCACAAAACGTGAAGTCCGAACAGCTCAGACTTAACCAAACATCTGCCGACGAATATGGCCAATCATCTGTACCTTCTAAAATCGATGGTTTCAGTTTTGGCAGGGGCAATGACTTCAAATTCAGTTTCAAAATTGAAGACGAAAATGTAAAAAAGGATTCGAGTAAATCTGCAGAAACCGACAAGTATCTGTCGGAATTAGCGGAACATGTAATTCGCGATGCTGTAAAAACTGTTGCTGGGCAGCACGAAACTGACACTGAAACTGTTGCATCTCAGTCGGCTGTGACAGAAGCAGGTGAAAGCAGCAGCAGCCAGGGCACGGGCGGTGCGGAGACAGCGGCTGACCTCGTGTCGCTCGCCAGCAGCATTGTCGACTCGGTGATAGCACAAGGCGTCAAGCTGACGTCATCGGACTTTACCCCCGGTCCACGTGCCATCAAGGACACGGGCACTAGTGATCGTGATGAGGTGCGCGTTTTACCCCAGGCATTTTTTTATTTGTTTATTTTTTGGCAGATTGTTTTGTCCAGCTGTAGTAGTTCAAGCAAATGTAACAGCTAAAACTTAGATTTCAAAATTGATATTGAATCCTCATTTTACAGATCACTTGATCGGTGTGACTTTGTAGAAAGGTGACACGATGAGGGCGGAGTGCGGTCAGGCTGTGGAGCTGTACGATCTGAAAAAGGTAGCTGCCCTGACGGAAGAAGACTACGTGTACAGCTTCGACGCCAAGCATCTTACAGACAAAACGGTAACATTTTTTTCTTGGTTAAGAACAACTTTGCATATGTATTGAGGAACCGCAGAATAACTGTTAGAAGTATTCAGAACTGCGGAATAATTTTGCTTGAAGAAATTGTGGGTTTACAGCTCTGTGTATACTAGAAAATAAAATAACAAATTATCATATGCAACGTGGGTTTATGTTGTATTGACATGTATGAAGATAAACACACAATAAAATGCGTGGCCGGTTTAACAGGGGCCGGCGTTGTGTTGCGCCATTTGTCAGAAGCAAGGCCACCTGAAGCAGAACTGCCCGGACGAGAAGCTGCCCGAGATCCGGCCGCTGCCGGCGCTGACGCGGCGCTACAATGCCATACTCACGAAACTGCTCACAAAGGTACCTCACTAGCCCAGCCTCGGCGCAGAGCCGCATCAGCGATTCCTCATGTGCTTTGAAAGAGAAAGAAAGAAAGAAAAAACAAGAGACTGTGTACAGGGTTTTAACATTGAAGTTACCTGGGAATAAGACCGTTCGGGGAGGGATTATATGTTGTTTTAATTTCACACAAAAAAATGGTTTTCTTCACGATTGAATAACCCAAAATTTTAATCGATCAAGCCATTTCTTGAAAAGAGGTCCGACTAACCTGGAAATAACCCTACAAATGCGGTCTTATGTTTAAAAACATGGAAACTGTAGGCGGTATGTGGCGGTATCTACATTACAGCTCTGCCTTTTCCCGCAGGTGCCGAGCGACTTCGAGCCGAGCCAGGAGGAGTACTGGTGCCGGCAGGACCTGTGTTCGGGCCTTGAAGCCTACATACAGCAGATCTTCCCGCGCGCTCGCCTCAGCCTCTTCGGCTCCTCCATGAACGGCTTCAGCTTTTCCCACAGCGACCTTGACATCTGCATGGTCTTTAGCGATGTAAGTGTGAATGACACGGGGGTTTCCTGGCACTGGCCGTGGAGTCAAGGCCTTCGCGTACGTTCCATTGAGAGTAAATAATTAACAGAATAAATAATAATAATAATAATAATAACAATAAGGTTCGCAATCGAGCCCCGAAGCGAAACCTAGTTTTTTTTGTCCTATTTCAGTTTCTTACAGAAAAATACACAGCATATGATCAAGAACAATATGCTTCTTGCCTGTCACTATTATGCTCTCAATCATTCATTGCTAGAGTTAAAATGAACTTTATTGCTTTTCACAATAGGCATTATGCATGATAAGTATTTTGTCAAACACTTGGGATTCACGTGCGTGCTCCGTTTGGCGCAGCATGCGCAGGGATTGAGGCATGAGTAAGGGGTGCAATGGCCGGGGGGGGGGGGGAGGGGGGGCTAGCCAGGTTGGGTTGGAGGGTGTATAGCGGGGCAGGATACAGGTACACCGCGAGCCACGACCGAACAAAGAAAGTGCGAGCCCCGAACCTAGACTTGCTCCCCTTAATAGTAATACCGTACTCAGTTTGTCTCTGCCATATTCCTGTCATTCACTGATATTTTGGTGACTTCTAAATGTCATTGAAACCCGGTGGCAGTGAATTGCCCATAATGTAGAGTAAATAAATGAAGGAAGCCGTGTGTGGGTTGACAGAAGCCGGGGCCGGAGGGTGTGGATGTGGTGGACGTTATAGAGGCCGTGTACAGGCACCTGAAGAAGCACGCCATGCTGAAGGACGTGCACGCCATCGTCAACGCCAAGGTGCCCATCATTAAGTTCATACACAAGCAGAGTAACCTGGAGGGCGACATCAGTCTCTACAACACGCTGGTAAGTCCTCGACACGCGTCTCTCATCCGTCTTGCCCCAGTTGTGTTCTGTCTTACAATTAAAGGCGCTCAGACTGAAATTTGGTTAGCTCTTTGCCTATTTAGGAAGAAAGTTGACTTTGACAAAGGAAAAAGTAATTGAGGCGAGTGAGGTTTTTTGTGGTCGACTTTGAAGTTTGGGTAACGTTTGCCGAAGCATGCTGCACTTACGCATAAAATAGTGCGATTGTGTAGACTCTTGTCTTCTCGTCAGTGTCGTGCGTAACCTTAGCCTCTGCTGTGCGGTGTACTATGGCAGCGGTGTGGGTGTTACAGGCGGTGCACAACACGCGCATGCTGGAGCTCTACTCGCGCATCGACTACCGCGTGCGCGCGCTCGGCTACACCATGAAGGTCTTCGCTAAGCTGTGCGACATCTGCGATGCCTCGCGCGGCAGCCTCTCCTCCTACGCTTACATCCTCATGGTCATCTACTTCCTACAGCAGAGGTCGCCACCCGTCGTACCGGTCCTACAGGAGGTGCGGTGTGAACACGGCCAGGCCTTGTGGCGTCGCTTGGGCTTGTTTTGTGCCACAGAACCTTTATTTATTGTATTGTATGAGAATGTTTATCACAGTATTTGTTTAAAGGTGTGTGTCAATGACCGAAAAAAAATAGGCACTCATCGTAGTAATTAGTAAATTTTTGTTTGTCCGATAGTTTGAAAAATCAATCAACCGAAAACAAATGAGATTTAGCAGATATTAAAAATCATAATCTGTGTGACGAAAGAAAGAAGACTGTTGGAGAGTTTGTTCAGTGTTTTAGTTTAACAAATTTCAGGGCATGATTTAGCGTGAAGACTTGGGGTTGTAGAATGTATGCGTTTGCTTGCTAGCTTCACGATGGCGAGAAGCCCGAGTGCCTGGTGGACGGCTGGAACGCCTGGTACTACAGCGGCGGCGACACGCTGAGCCAAGTGTGGCCAGGCATGAGCCGCAACCAGGAGAGCCTCGCGCAGCTCTGGATCGGCCTGCTGCGCTTCTACACCGAGGAGTTCAACTTCAGAGATTTTGTGATAAGCATCCGCCAGAAGGAGCCACTGACGCGCTTTGAGAAGCTGTGGAACGGCAAGTGCATCGCAATCGAAGACCCCTTTGATCTCTCCCACAATCTTGGTGCTGGATTAAGCGCAAAAATGAACACTTTCATTCTTAAGGCATTCCACAATGGTAGGTCGCATTTCGGCGTACCGATAGAAACTATTCCCCCGCAGTATCGATCGATCGAAGACTACTTGTTTGATCCTAAGATAATGACTGAAGGCCCGCCGCCGGCCGATAGGAACTGCCGAGCGTGTGGCCGAATAGGGCACTGGGCAAAGGAGTGCCACACGCTAGAAAACAGGAGGGAGGAGGAACGGAATAAGGAGAACAAGGAGCAGAAGCAAAGGGAGAAGAAAGATGTGAAGGAGAAAGAAAAGAAGAGTAGCCAAAGCGTGACGTCACAGAATGGGAGCAGTGAAAACAACGGCAGTAAGTACTCCTGGGTTGATGTACGACTTGCCTGTGTTTGGTTCAACGTGCCAGTAGACATTTTACAGTGTCCTTGACATTTACAGATTCATGTTCCAGCACCAAGGAGGTTTTCGAGTATGTGTCTCTAGTTGTCGGTTTAAATGTTGACTGAAACTCTATTAATTGGGGCTTTTACCAAAAAAAATCATGAATTATCCAAAACTTATCTAGATTATTATATAAAATCGTTTGCTTTTTTTGTCACAGAAACTTCTTCAGCTAAAAATTCAAAACAACAAAAGTCTCGGCAGGGGACAAAACAGGAATCGAGAAAGAAACAGGAAAGACCTGCCGAAGAGGCTCAAGGTCAAACGAAGGCTAAAAGTCAGGGTCGGTCCAAGTCAGCGAGTGGTGCTGAACGCGATCATCGAAAGCCCGCACAGCAACAACAACAACAAGACAAAACCGATCAAAATGGCGGAGCGCGGCATCGGGTAATAGTCACTGCCGTATGACGTCATTCCTGCTTTAAGAGCACGTGTTTTATGTTACGGTCTGTTGTTTGCTTTGGTTACGTCGACAGGGACTTTGCTGGTTACATATATGTTACAGGGAGTCTGTGTAATTAGGGAATACGCGTATTCCCTGAAATAATTAGGGAATACGTGAATACCCTGCAGCCGTCAGGGAATACGCGTATTCGCTAAAATTTCAGGGAATACATGTATTTCCTGAAAAACTCGGCAAGGGAATACACGTATTCCCCGAAATTGCTTGCACAATGAATACTAACGATAAAACATTTCAAACACTTTATTTATTCGCCATGATACAAAAGATTTATTCCAAGCACAATCTAGATAAAATCTGAACATTATTACACTGTAAGTGTCCTTCTATATGAACTGAATGGAAACAATTTCATATCACAAGAATAGGATTGAAGTGCAATTCCACATTACACATTTTATTTATTCTTTATACATAAAAGATTTCTTCCCAATGCAGTAAAGATAAAATGTGAACACTGTTCACATTCCCAAAATAGGATTTAATTGCAATTAAATTATACTTGTGTTTACTCTGTTATCCTGACGTCAGTTCTGTCTTGCATCCCGGCATTCACTTGTTTGTGCACACTAGACTACTGTGGCATCTGCTGCTGCACCCAACATTCAGTCTGTTGTTTGTGTACGCTAGACCACTGTGGCACCTACTGTTGCACTTTACCATGAACTTAAAACATTTACACCTGTTGGTTCGACACTGCTTAGACCCAGCACAATTAGACCTCAAGATTTGGACTGCTCAATGGCAGCTTGAAATGTTTCTGTACGACTGACATGTTTCTGTACGGCTCCAGTGACGACGTTCCCGGGTCAGGCTGCAGTACCGGGGGCTGCGCCGACGGTGTTGGCAGGGGCTGTGACGTCATTTCCGGTTCGTTTGGTCTGCTGGAACAGTCGCTGCCAGCAAGTCCTTGTCACTTTGTATGCGCTGAACGATTTTAAGAGGTGACGACGACGTCAGGCCAACTTTGGCTTCTCAGCCGAACATTGCAGCGTTCGGGGAGCGTTTTGTCTTGGAATGGAAGCTTGAATTCTTCTGGAACTGAACGACTTTAATCCCAATGGACCAATCATTGATTTCATTGTCTGCTATTCCCTTAACCAACATATCCTTTTTGTGGCCATTTGCACGATCCACGGATCCCTAATTTCAGGGACTACGTGTGATCCCTGAAATGTATAGGGAATACACGTATTCCCTGACGGTCGCAGGGAATTCCTATATTCCCGAAATATTTCAGGGAATATGTGTATACCCTAATTACACAGATTCCCCGTGGCACGTATGTCTCAGGTTTTGACCGGTTTATTAGTTGAGCATGCTATTTAAGGCTGCATGTTATTACCTTTTCTTAGCCAACATCGCCGTTTTGTTTTTTTTTTCTTGGGTAAATATGCACGGAATTAAATGGGAAGCTCGTCATGTTGTGACGTTTTTAGCCCAGTTTACGTTAGACGTCAGCTGGGGTATACCCATCGGTCTGCACACGGCGTCCGTTAGTTAGTGGTTTATTTAATAAACATTTGCTTCAAAATGCATCTTCTCCTACAATTTTGATCCGATGTCATTTATTTTTTGTATGAGGCATCCCTAGAGGGTCTTGCATACGGCTTGTACTTTTTTTGTCGATCGGGTGATTTTTTAATTTTTGGTGAATTTTCGAAGAAAAAAATTTAAAATGTATCTCCTACATTTTTCATCAGTGATCATTGATCCGATTTCATGTATTTTTGGTATGAGGTATCCCTAGGGGGGTCTTGTATACAGCTGTGCTTTTTTAGTCGATCGGACAATTTTTGTATTTTTGGGGAATTTTTGAAGAAAAAATTTCAAAATGCATTTCCGGCTAAATGAACTTCCGAAATAAGCGCACATGGACGCAAGTTACATAAACATGCGCACTGGGCCGAAATGCGAACCGCTCATCAACACAAGGTAAATAAACATGCGCACTGGTCCGAAATGCGAACTGCTCATCAACACAAGGTAAATAAACATGCGCACTGGTCCGAAATGCGAACCGCTAATCAACACAAGGTAAATAAACATGCGCACGGGTCCGAAATGCCAATCGCTCATCAAGGCAAGTTAACTAAACATGCGCACTGGTCCGAACTGCGAACCGCTCATCAACACAAGTTAAATAAACATGCGCACTGGTCCGAAATGCGAACCGCTCATCAACACAATTTGAATAAACAAGCCCACTGGCCCGAAATGCGAACCGCGCAGTGATTGTGTGTGTCCGACCAACAGTACACTTGTGTGGATACAAGATCGTTTCGTTGTTCGAAAATATCTCTGGTAGACTATCCAGTTTACCAGATATACACAAAATCTGTTTCCCATTTTTCCGGGAAAAAATCTGTGTATTTATCGGTCCATGTTCGGGTCCAATGCTAAATTAATTATATAGCTAGCTGTTTGCCGTCTCATTTTTTGAAGTCCAATTTTCCAGGGAAGTTCCCTTGCTCTTACAGGCTCCAATTGGTCATATCACTTTTCGCAAGCTGGGACTTTGTCCTTGGACAAACTTGTTCCTCCCACTACGCGTTGGACGTAAGGAATTTTTATATGGGCTAAAACGCATAATCTTGCCTGTCATTCATTGACCTAAGGCGAGTGAAAAGTAGGATTGTTGTCACAACGTTCAGGATCAAGCAGTCAAGAGAACAGCTCCCCACCCCTCCTTCCATAAAATAATGAAATAAAAATAAATTAAAAAAAATAAATAATAACAGTAATAATAATAAAAATAAATAGTAATAAAATAAGTGAACCAACTAAAATAATAAATAATAAGTAAGTAGTGAACAAGAAGTTACGTTGGCCGGATCCAAAGTGCCATAAAGTGTGTACTTCGTTATTAAGTCGATTGCACTTTGTGTTTGTAGAAAGTGTTCTATAATAGTCAGCATGCTTCGCAACGATCCCATGCCCCCATGCAGCCACATCAGCCGCCTGGCAAAGTGCTGCATCCACCACACCACACAGTCAGCCACGGCCTCGAGACGGCTAACGTGAAACACATGTCCAACCAGCTTCTAAACCCACCCGGCCAGTTTCAAAACCAGTACGGTCCGACTTTGATGTTTATGAATCCTAACCCTCAGGTTTGTCTCTTCTGTTATGCTGCAGTTTTTGGTCTGCCTTTTACCACCCAAACCCTCCACCTTTCCTTTCTTTGTTAGCATGTAAGAAGCAGTAAATGCCACTAATTCTAAATATGTGCTAATAGGGAAAGCATTAATTACTTAGATCCTGTTCCAGGTATTTTCCTGTAACTTAGTCTTTTTTTCATATAGACCAATGAGAATGCGCCCATTAATTACGACTTCTCAAGTTACAGTAGAAGTAGTGTTCCCTTTGTCTGTAACAGCCACATTTTGTGTTGTACTAACTCTTCTAACAGTTCTACATTTTCTAAATTACAAGTGATATTTATCCGGGCCATCCGTAAAATACGTTCTCACGGAGAGGATGGAGAGGCGGGGGGGGGGGGGGGGGGGGGTTATGCGGGCAGAATGATGTTCTAGTTGAGTAATGACGCCTAGTGGGTTTGTAGAAATTAGCTGGTGTACTGCGTTGCTGTTACATGAAAACAGCTTGTTGAACATTTAGTTCGTTTCGCTTTTTCCCCAGCAGGTGGGTTTTTTCCCGGTGACGAGTGGTCACACTTCTCACAATCCCGTGCAGCAGCTGTTGATGTCCGGAGTAGCTAGTCAGGTGATGCCGGCCATGCCGCCCAGTCACTATGCCTACCAGGTGACGTCACAAGTCAGCCACTATCGAGCGTATTCTATTGAGTACTGTTTGTAAGAGGGAGTCGGGGGTAAAAGAAATTAAACAGTAAGAAAGTTTAACATTGTCCGGCGGATAGTGAAGGTCTCTACATATGATATGAAAATCACGAAATAGAATCAGGTGTTTCTATTTTAGCAAGTTAAGACATTTGTTTCGAAGACAGAACCCTTGAGTTAAAACAGAGAACCTTTCGTTCAGAAGGGTAAGATAAAAAAGTAAATGCAAGACAATCCCTAATTCTGGTTGGTTGGTGCCAAACGATAGTGTGAGAGAAGGCGCGTAGGTCATGTGTCACCTTTACAGCAGTCGCTGCATGCGGCCTGGGCAGTAGTTGCTCGATGTTCTTATCTCAATGCATTCTGTCTTTCTACCATGGACGCCATGCTGCTGGGGCGGGGGGAACTATTTCTTGTGAAATGCAACACACACATTGTTGTACTTTTCAGAACACAGTTCACCGACAAGTCACCGTGGCCTCGCACAATCCCAACGGTAAGCCTTTGGCGTCGCCAAGAAAGAATTATTAAAAAAAAATATCTTGAGCTTATTTTGATGTTTTGTCGTATACTTTGTCTTATTGCTCTTTTTGGAGAAGATATTTTGCCTTCGTAAACTAATATTGAAGACTGATAAAAGTACATGATAAAACAGTATCCCGAGTATTTACATTAAGTACTGCTCCAAGAAAGTGCCGTAGCATGCTGTATAGAACTCAGTTTGACAAGCACATTTATATAATCACGTCAACAGCAAGAATATTATGTTCGGCGTGAATTAGGTGGGCAATAGCCACCTAAATGTAATCACAAAATAAAACGTTCTTTGAAAATAAATCGATTGGACAGATGTTAAAATGCCGCGCGTGGTTGTCAGGGGTTGTTTCACCACGTAAACTGTCCAATGACAATCACTTACAGAAGGAAAACAAAGTCCGTTGACATGGCAACAGACTCTCATGCAGCGACAAATGGAGGCCTCCCCACGCGGCAAGAAAGCGCGCAAAGTCCAAAACCCGTCGCAAAGACAGCAAGAACAATTCCCCAACCTGGGTACGCTTGTGTGGCTGCATGCTGCAGCGTATATAGCTTCGTGTGTCCTGTTTATTTGCATTTGTTTACCTGCTTTCTTCTCTTTGTGTAGGTGTTTTGTCTTGTGTAAACTGTTGTGTGGTATGCCTGCCCAGTGCTGGTGGTACAATGGTTGTGAACTTTCTTTGCACTCTCAGCAACCTCCCCCCTCCCCACCCTCGCTACACACACACAGAAAAGCGTGTACAATATTTTTATGCATGCACAAATTCTTCGTCATTCCACAAAATCAAAGCAGAGTTCCCAAATCGTTTTACAGCATATTTTCCTGAGTGTGTGACCAAGATGGTCCTTCAGACTGTTGATTTTTAATAGACTGGTGTTAACCAGTCTATTTATAAGGTTGTTTGATTTCGAAGTGATCATTTCTTTTGAGTAGATCCCCATTTATTCAAAATGCGCCGTGTGGTACTGATATAATTCCAGGTTCAGTGCAGACCACTGATGATAAAAAAAGGACGCAGTCACTGTTTTACCTTACGTTAGGAAAGGTCTTGATAAAGGGAAAAAAAAAAAAAAACAAAGCAAAAGGAGCAGTGTAGGAAGTAACGGTGTATATGTTAACACTTTTAATAGACTGGTGTTGACCAGACGGCTTCTAGACGTTTCGGCCCAAAACCATTTCGGTCCATAGACGTTTCGGCCCACATTTGAACTGCCAAGACATTTCGGCCCACTTTTTTCCCCAAGACTTTTCGGCCCAGTTTGCCAAACTTTTCGGCCCAAGTCATTTCGGTCCACTGAAAAAGTTATTACTAAGAAAGGGTTGAAGATTGAGGCTCATGTATTCATAAGTTATTTCAAAACAGCTGTGAAATTTTATTCTTCTAACCAACTCCAGCGTCTGATGGCTTTCAACAATTATTTGCTGATCATCTCTGGTGTGGTTTGGATTATTTTTCTATTGCAATTCCAAGCGCATTTCATACACCTACTCTGGTATTTGATGGGCTAACAGTTAATTAACTGACGGTAAAACAGCTCATAATCCTCTGCACTTTATCTGCAGAGGATTATGAGCTGATTTATCTACTTCATACTTTGTGTGATGATTTTTTTGGTTGATTGCACTTCGTAAATTCAAATCCACACACAATTAATTAGATGATTCTCGACTTGATGTACCGGTTAAATATGGGTTTGTCCGCATAACTGCATTCCCTCAAAGCCATAAGAGACGCGTACCGAACGATTTCGAAGTATTTTGCTAGAATCGAAATAATAGAAAAAATTATGAATATTACAATAGTGAAAAGAGGGGGCAGTGTGTCCCAAAAAGGTCAAAAAGAGAAATTTCAATCCAGATATAACCAGCAGTTTCCCAAGTGGTATGTTTTGTGGGATAGAAGTTCTAGTGTCTCATGAAGTCCACAGTTTTACACACCATAATCCTTCAGGTTAATTGCAATTACATATCATTTATCTAATTGCTGTATGCTTATGTATGTCTTTCAGGTTTTCATAAGTTGAAAATTTCAATCGTTAAAAGAAAAAGCAATCTGAGATAATGCATAACATACGATTAAAATTCAAATAGGAATAGCTACAGTTTCGATTTTTTACAAACTGCTCTTGCAATGGCTTTGGAATTATCCATTAACTAAATGTCTAACACAAAATCAAAACATCTGTAAAATGATAGTTTAGTGGGCCGAAAAGTCTTGAGAAAAGTGGGCCGAAACGTCTTGGGCCGACAAGTCTTGGGGCGCAAGTTTAGTTACAAAATGAGTGGGCCGAAACGTCTTGGGCCGAAAAGTCTTGGGCCGAATCGTCTATGGGAGTGGGCCGAAATGGTTTTGAGCCGAAACGTCTTGCTTGCGACCAGACTGTGGGGACTTTCAGTTGTAAGTTGGTCGAGTTTTTAGTTGATCCTTATGACTTAAAGGGAAGCATGACTTGTTCCCCCGGCACCTAATCCGCCTCCGGACATATTGCTTTAGTTAATCGCCTCCGCTTTACATTTACATACCAATCATTGAAACTTGTTTTACTGGGGTCTGTGGCTTGGTTTCGGTGACCTGGATGTAGTCGAGGTGTTGGCTGCCAGGTGTTGCTTTTTTAGAAGCAAAAAAAAAATGCTGATATAATGACGCCTGTGTGACCTTTATCACATTCCCAGTCTATTGTTCTACGCTTTTAGTCTGTTTTTTTTTTGGGTACCACGTCCAAGCTTAAGCCGAAGGGCAAAACATGTCAGGTAAAAAAAAAAAAGAAAAGAAAAACGAAAGACAAAAAATGATACTGTAACTCTACTCGAAGGAGGCAGGCTTTTCGAGCAGGACGTTCCGCAAGAGCATTCGCAAAGACCGGACCAAGCAGGAGAAAAGGTGATCCAGAGTCGTCAAGTCGCCAGTTGTCGCACCGTGGCCTTGCGTTGTTGTTTATGCACCCTGTTGTCGCAGTGGGGGTACATACAAATTCGCCACCACCCAATTCGCCACCGACAAACTCGCCACCGGTCAATGCGCCACCGGTCAACTCGCCATCGTCCCAACCTGAAAAAGGTCACATTCGCCACCAAACTATATTGTTCTTTAAATAACCACAAAAACCAGTGTATTCCAAAATCATAAATATAACAGAGTATATTAAATTGTATTTATTTCATTAACAACCATCTTGTAATTGCTGCTTAAACTCAAAAAAAAAAAAAGGAAATGTCACTGTACTTGTACCCAGTTACTGTACCGCTTATAAAATCACTGCAACACAATAATACACTAAATTATTGTGGTCCAGATTTGGATCAATGAAGGAAACTGACAGCTTGACAAAAAGGATAAAAAAAATAGAACACAGTCTTTGATCAACAACAAATAAGGCAGGCTATCTGTTTTAAGCTTTGTGAAGTTAGCCAAACTTGGGGAAAATATAGGTTGGTGGCGAGTACGGCCTTTTTAAATTAAGGCGGTGGCGAACTGACCGGTGGTGAATTTATCGGTGGCGAATTTATCGGTGGCGAATATGTCGGTGGCGAATTGACTGGTGGCGAATTGACCTACCCCGTCACAGTGCACCTTTGCAAGTGTAGTGTTGCTGCACCTTTTGTCTTTTCCATTGCAGGGGCGGTGTTTTAAGTGAAAGTGAAGCCGGTATTTTGTGCAAATAGGTGTTTTCGTGTACGCGCTAGGTTTAAGCAGAATTCTGTGGGCGTTCAAAAAACATCTCTTACTAAAATGCCGTAGAAATAATGTCAGTGGACACAATGGGGCTGCATTTCTGCTTGTATTAAATCATGTCTTATTTTTCGTCGGAGATGGGGAGGGCGTTGGACATCGGCTGGATGCCAGTGAAAACAAAACAAGATAGCAATCAAAACTAAGAATAACATACAGGCCTTTGATCTGCAACCTGTGATCTGTGACGTTTTAACAAAGAACTCCACTGTTGGTATGTTTGATTACACGGAACACCGGCACTTCGTAACCAATGCACTTTCTTCTCAGGTCCACGTTTTGGTGTGGCAATTTCGAAAGGGGCCTTTTTGTAGTTACACACATTTAAAGGTTTTAAAAATTTCATTGGTAACAAATAACTTTATTTACAGTGTGACAAATTTCGATTTAGTTAAGTTTCTTGGGACTGATCAAAAACAGAATTTGTGTTTGAAGGTTTAGTCTTTTGTCTCATGCCAAGCATTGTTGAGGCTAGTATTTGCAGCCACCACTGGGTGCCCAGTACTCGCATTTGGCTCAGGTTCGGTTGGTGGAAGTGGCACACGCGTTACTTGAGTTGTTGGGCTGACTGGCATGTTCTATGTGGTGTGGGCCAAGTTCAGGACGCATGCACCATTAATTCTTTCGGTCGGTTTAGGGTTGTGGTTTGTGATATGTACTATGTGGTGTATTTAACTAGAAAAAGGTTTTTTTTTTTTTTTTTGTTTTGTAAAATTAGATACTTTCAAAAGATCCTTTGAGCAGGATGGCGCGGTCTTTCTTCAAACTTGGGCCGGTTACTCCTTCTTTAGCTCATACGGTTTTTTTTCAGCTTTTGACACGTGTTGCTTTATTAGGGAAGGTATGTGGCGTCATTATGTAAAAAGGTTGTATACAAAATTTATCAGCCGCTGAACTTTAGAGAAAGTTCGAACTGGGTGGGGTTGTTGCCAGGTAGGTTTTTTTTAGCCCATCTTACGTGTAACGTAAGCTGGGGTATTCCTATCGGTTTGCGGGCGGTGTCCGTTAGTTAGTTAGTTAGTTGTTTATTTAGTAAACTTTGGTTCAAAATGCATCTCCTCCTACAATTTTGATTCGATGTCATTTATTTTTGGTGTGAGGCATCCCTAAGGGGTCGTGCATACGGCTTGTGCTTTTCTAGTCGATCGGGTGATTTTTGAATTTTTTGGGAATTTTTAAAGAAAAAATTTTAAAATGTATCTCCTCCTACATTTTTGACCGGATGTGATTTATTTTTGGTATGAGGCACCCCTAAAGTGTCGTGCATACGGCTTGTGCTTTTTTAGTCGATCGGGCAATTTTTGTATTTTTCGGGAATTTTTTTAGCAAAACTTTAGAAAATAATTCAAAATGCATCTACTCCTACAATTTTGATTCGATGTCATTTATTTTTGGTGTGAGGCATCCCTAAGGGGTCGTGCATACGGCTTGTGCTTTTCTAGTCGATCGGGTGATTTTTGAATTTTTGGGGAATTTTTAAAGAAAAAAATTTAAAATGTATCTCCTCCTACATTTTTGACCGGATGTGATTTATTTTTGGTATGAGGCACCCCTAAAGTGTCGTGCATACGGCTTGTGCTTTTTAGTCGATCGGGCAATTTTTGTATTTTTGGGGAATTTTTTAAGCAAAAATTTAGAAAATAATTCAAAATGCATCTACTCCTACAATTTTGATTCGATGTCATTTATTTTTGGTGTGAGGCATCCCTAAGGAGTCGTGCATACGGCTTGTGCTTTTTTAGTCGATCGGGTGATTTTTGAATTTTTGGGGAATTTTTTAAGAAAAAATTTTAAAATGTGTCTCCTCCTACATTTTTGACCGGTGTGATTTATTTTTGGTATGAGGCACCCCTAAAGGGTCGTGCATACGGCTTGTGCTTTTCTAGTCGATCGGGTGAATTTTGAATTTTTGGGGAATTTTTGAAGAAAAAAAATTTAAAATGTATCTCGTCCTACATTTTTGATCCGAAACCTCTCAAAGATCCGATGACCCTAAAAGGTCGTGCATACGGCTTGTGCTTTTTAGTCGATCGGACAATTTTTGTATTTTTAGGGAGCTTTTGAAGAAAAAAACTTCAAAATGCATTTTCCCCTACAGTTTTGATCTTTCTCTCTCTCTCTCTCTCTTTTTTTTTTTTTTTTTTTTTTGGTTTGAGGCATCCCTAAGGGGTTGAGCATACGGCTTGCGCTTTTTAGTCGATCCGATAATTTCTGTATTTTTAGGGAATTTCCGAAGAAAAACTTCAAATGCATTTCCTCCTACAGTTTTAATCCGATTTCATTTATTTTTGGTATGAGGCATCCTTAGGTGGGTCGGGTATACGGCTTGTGCTATTTGACTCGACTTGGGAATTCTTGATTTCGATAGGGAATTTTTGATGAAAATACCTCAAAATGCAACTTCTCCTGCAGTTTTGATCAGACATCATTTATTTTGGGGCTGAGGCATGCTTAGGGTGTCGTGAATACGGCCTGTGCTTTTCGAGTCGATCAGAATTTTTGGTGAATTTTTGAATAAAAAAACTTCAAAATGCATTTCCTCCTACTGTTTTTATCAGATTTCATTTATTTTTGATACAAGCCGACTTTAGGGGGTCATGCATACGGCTTGTGCTTTTTGAGTGAATTGGAAAACTTTTGAATTTTTTTCGGAATTTAAAAAAAAAAAAAAATCTTCTCCTGCAGCGCATAAACGCAAGTTAAATGAACTCGCGCAGTAGTCAGATTTAACAACCGCACATCGACGCAAGTTAAATAAACATTCGCATTGGTCCGAAATGTGAACCATTGACGGAAGATAAACATGCAAACTGGTCCAAAATAAGCACCGCGCATCAACGCAAGTTAAATAAACATGCGCAATGGTCCGAAAAAAGAACTACGCGTCGACGCAAATTGAATAGACATGCGCAGAGGTCCGAAATGCGGATCGAGCATCAACGCAACCTAAAGAAACATGCGCACTGGTCCGAAATGCGAACCGCGCATCAACGCAAGTTAAATAAATATGCACACTGGTCCGAAAAAAAGAACCGCGCATCAGCACAACCCAAAGAAACATGCGCATTGGTCTGAAATGAGAACCACGCATCAACGCAAGTTAAATAAACATGGGCAATGGTCGGAAATGCGAACCGCGCATCGACGAATGTTGAATAAACATGCGATCCGGTCCAAAATAAGCACCGCACATCAACGCAAGTTAAACAAACATACGCACTTGTCCGAAAAAAGAACCACACATTGGCGAAAGTTGAATAGACATGCGCAGTGGTCTGAAATGAGAACCTCGCATCAACGCAAGTTAAATAAACATTCGCAATGGTCCGAAGAAAGAACCACGAATCGACGCAAGTTGAATAGACATAAGAGTCGGGCATCGACGGGACTGAAATAAACATGCGTTCTGGTCCGAAATGCAATTCGCTTGTCAAGTTAAGTGAACCTACGCACTGGTCCGAAATGCGAACCTCGCATGAACGCAACCTAAAGAAACAGGTACACTGGTCCGAATTCCGAACCGCTCCTCAACGCAAGTTAAATACACATTTGCACTGATCTAAAATAAGTACAGAGCACCAACACAAGTTAAATAAATATGCGCACTGGTCCAAAATGCGAACCACGCATCAACACAAGTTAAATAAACGTGCACACTGGTGGAAAATGCGAAACGTTCATTAACGCAAGCTAAATAAACAAACACACTGGTCAGAAATGGGAACCGAGCATTAACGCAAATTAAATAAACATGCGCACTGGTTAGAAATGCGAACCGAACTGCGCTTTAACGCAAGTTAAATAACGTGCGCACTATTCAAAATAAAAACTGCGTATCAACGCAACTTAAATAAACATGCGCACTGGTCCAGAATAAGAACCGCGCATCAACTCAAATTAAAGAAATATGCGCATTGGCCTGAAATAAGAACCGCACATCGACACACGTTAAATAAACATGCGCAGTGGTTCGAAATGCGAACCACGCGCCAACGGAAGTTAAATAAATATTTGCACTGGTCCAAAATAAGCACCGCGCATCAACGCAAGTTAAATAAACATGCGCACTGGTCCGAAATTCGAACTGCTCATCAACGCAAGTTGAATAAACATGCGCACTGGTCCAAAATGCAAACCGCGCACCAACGCAAGTTAGATTAACATATGCACACGTCCAAAATAAGCACCGTGCATCAACGCAAGATAGATAAACATGCAAACTCTTCCGAAATGCGAACCGCGCATCAAGGCAACCTAAGGAAACTTGTACACTTGTCCAAAATAAGTACCGCTCATCAACGCAAGTAAAATAAACATGCGCACTGATCCGAAATAAGAACCGCACATCAACACAAGTAAATAAACATGCGCATTGATCCGAAAGAAGAACCGCACATAAACACAAGGTAAATAAACATGCGCACTGATCCGAAATAAGAACTGCACATCAACACAAGGTAAAAAAACATGGGCGCTGGTCCGAAATGCCAACCGCACATCAACGCAAGTTAAACATATGCACTGGTCCAAAATAAGCACCGCGCATCAACGCAAGTTAAATAAACATGCGCACTGGTCCGAAATTCAAACCGCGCATCAACGCCACTTAAATAAACGTGTGGAGTGGTTCGAAATGTGAACCACGCTCCAACGCAAGTTAAATAAACATTTGTACTGGTCCAGAATAAGCACCGCGCATCAATGCAAGTTAAATAAACATGCGCACTGGTCCGATATTCGAACCGCGCGTCAACGCAAGTTAAATAAACATGCGCACCGTGCAAGTTAGATAAACATGGAAACCCTTCCGAAATGCGAACCGCGTATCAAGACAACCTAAGGAAACTTGTGCACTTGTCCAAAATAAGTACCGCTCATCAACGAAAGTAAAATAAACATGCGCATTGGTCTGGAATAAGAACCGCGCATTAATCTTTATTAAGTTAAATGAACATGTGTACGGTTCCAAAATGAGAGCCGCGCATCAACGCAAATTAAATAAACATGCGTACTTGTCTGAATAAGAACCGCGCATCGAGGCAAGTTACATAAATATGCGCACTGGTCCGAAATGCGAGCGTTGTTTGAAGGTATCTATGGCAGACTATCCAGTCTACCAGAGATACAAAAAATCTGTTCCCCATTTTTCACGTAAAGAAATCTTTGTATGCATTTATCGGTCTATGTTCTGGTCCGGTGCTAAATTAATTATTGAGCTAGCTCTTTGCCGTCTCATCTTTTGAAGCCCGATATTTCAGGGAAATTCCTTCGCTCATGCACGCTGGAATGGGTCTTATTGCTTTTCGTAAGCTGGGACTTTGTCCTTGGACAAACTTGTTTTTCAAATTTTGTCGGTAGTAGAGCGAACGAGTACGGCATATAACCTCATTACATAAAGATGTATATATATATTTAACAAGATGTCATGTGCAAAATATCTCGATAACTTGTATGCTTATTTTTGGCGTCAGTCGGACGGATCTGTCAGCCTTTGACACATACGCCCAGTTCATAATGATTACATTCCTCATTGCTGTTGTATCTGGGTATTGCAGAACCATGGATTTGGTCGGGGAGATATCACTGTCACTATCGGTATTTATATTGCGCCCATTTAGTTAGGCCACTGAGCGCAGTACACAAAAAAGTGTAGTCAAATGCGACATCAAATAGACTAGTTTTTAAAATTTTATTAAACATCGGCAGGGAATTGGCATTCCTGATATGGAGAGGCAGTGAGTTCCATAGAGATGGAGCAGCAAAACTGAAGCGTGGTTCCCCATGTTTTAGTCGAACTTTTGGCACAATTAATTGAGATTTTCATGCAGAACGAAGATTTCTCCCAGGCCTATAATCGTGGATGAGGTCTGAAATGCAAGGTGGTGTGCCTCCACGGAGGGCTTTATTAACCCAGCCGACTTTGTCGGACTGGATTAGTCGTATAAACTTTATCTCCTACAGTTTTGCTCCAGTCATTTCCCTGGGTGGTACCACACCTGGCTATTACTTTTTTGATGATTGACGAAAAACTGACAAAATGGCGGCACTTTTTGTGCCCGTGTTGACCCATTTTTAAAGTGCTACTCCTCCTACACTTTTACATCAATCGTTTAGATGTTACACAGGGATGTTCCCCAGGGGTTTGCCTACCAGGCTATTATTTTTTTTTCGCGTTTCGCCAAAAACTGCCGAAATGGCGGAACTTTGAAGTTTGGCAAAAACTGGAATAAATTGTAGTAAATAACTGAATTGTCAAACCATTCATTTCTCTCAGTCTTTTTCAAATGGTTATAAAATTATATTAATCGAAAGTTTCTCAGGTGCTTCTCCTGCTTTTTTCACAAATGACAAAAAAAAAAAATACCGAAATGGTGGAATTTTGACAATTTTGTAAAATTGTGTAAATGTCGGTAAATATGTGAATAGTCAAAACCCAACCTCTCCAACATCCCTTTTCGGGTAGCTTCCAAATTCGAATGAAATGCATTTGAAATACTTCATTTTTTGGCCTAACAGTATTCGTTTCAGAGTTTTTCTCTCTTTCCTTGTTTGGTAACTCGGCTGAGTCATGTCCTTGGACATGCTTATATGTCATTGTTAACACTTTGAAGTGAATTCCGTGACGCACTGGTAATCAATGGAGCAAGATGTTCACGACGGGGTGTTCAGCTCGGTTTACACGGCAGGGCATGCTCAAATGCGAAAATCACGAGCAAAGCGTACATCGAAATTCAGGGAGTTCACACAGTGCAGCACCGAATTCCTTGATTACCATATAACGACATTTTAATGGCCAAGCTGCCCTACTTACCTCGGGGTGCAGTTGAAAATGGCTCCTTTTCCCCCACTTTTAATGCCTTTAAGCAACTGGCCTGGCCTCCAGTTGAGACACTTATCATTTAATCTCTTTCATGTGGTCTGATTAGCATATCTGTGCTCACGAAAAAAATAGGACGGGCTCTATTTCCGCGGTCTTGCTGCGTGACGATGGATGGGTCATAAAAATCATAAAAACTTTGTGTTTACACAATACAGCTTGCTGCCATGAGCAAGCCCATCGTGTAAACCCCGCTTTAAGGTCACATCTCGAGCAGCGGCATTCATAAGATTTTGCAGTGAGCTTATGGTAGAGTCTGACAAATTGATTAAAGACTGTTATAGTAGCCTATTTTGCTAATCACTAGCGCATGAACTACACATTTAGCAGACTCTAATAAAAGCCAGGTTTTCTTATCTGTTTGATGTACTTAAGCATAGTATGAGACCTATCTATTTTCGCACCAGGATTTCTACCGGCACTTGCGGCAGACACGTTTTCATTATTCAGACTCAACGCATCCACAATGATGCAGTTTAAATTGAAAGGACTGGCTATTACGAGGAATTCGGTTTTGCTTGATTGAGTTTATTGATATACATCGGCTCAGCTATTCGGCTTATTCCATGTTCTATATGTCTTGCAATAGCTATTTGATTTTCAGGAGACCGAGGATTGACTGATTTCCATAAATGGGAGTCGTATGTATAAAAGTATTAAGAGTATCCGAATTAGGTTTTCCAATGGGGGAAGTGTATATACTGTCCTGACCGGATCCAAGTGTGGACCCCTGCCGCACTGAGCAATCAACACTAGCCGCATCTAACTATTCACCGTTTACACGTACACAGACAGTGCGCTGTGTTAGGTTGACTCAAAGGCAGCACCAGAAATCATCATTGTGTTGTGAAGACGATTGTGAAGAATGCCATGGTCAACCGTATCGAATGCGAAAGACAGGTCTAACAATGCCATGAAGACTGCGTTTCTACGACCAGGTTCCTGAAGAAAGGCATTAAGTACTTTGACTAAGCAGTCTCCGTACTTTGGAATGTCTTATATGCGGATTGCAGTACCTCTGCTAATCCATTCACATGAAGGTGCTTAGTGATTTGAATGTTGATATCGTGTTCAGTAAGTTTAGATGCATATGATAGATTGGAAACTGGTCGATAATTTGAGAAAATACCATCCAACTTTGGCTTCTTTAAAAGTGGACAAATAATGGCTTTTTTGTAAATATCAGGCATTTTCTCGTTTTGAATTGACAGACTGATAATTCGCATGATAACGGGTAATAGTTCATGTACACACTTTCAGTACGACGGTGAGAATAGCATCTAGTTCACAGGATATGGTGTTTAAACTCATAATTATTTCGTAGACATCTGCTCCTGAGATTTCTGCAAATGTTGTTAGCCAACTGTTACAGAGATTACGTTTGCTATCTATACTCAAAAGCTAGGTCAGTTTCATTTGAAATTTTTTTTTGGAATTTTGTCTACTTTGGACTTAAGAACTTTTGAAATTCATTTGCTAACTGTGAATCATGTTGTGGCATTGGGTTCAGCCTTTCTCGATGCATTGTCTTATTACAGAACTTGAACAGTTGAAAATTAAATAGGTCTGAAGAGAAAGAATATGATACAGTCCTGTGCACTGATGTGTTGTGTGCACTGTTCGTTCTAGTTCTCACTGGATCGGCGTAACAGATAGGTCTGATTCACCACAGCTAGAAACTCGACAGAGGTTAGCTATTGGGCAGTAACGTGACCGATACAAAAAATGCAAATTACTGGGAAATGTTTGAAAAAATATGTAATAGATTTTTTCCTCCATCTCCCGCTGTGTTTCGAACTGACATTTGGGCATTTTTTAGAACCTTCCCTTTGTAGCGTAGAGGGGTTGGTACGTATTGGGTTACAAAACTGACATGTCACTTCTCCCAGTGTGCTGACGCAGTTCCAATGCATTTCTTAGAAATTCCAGCTCTCTGGTCAAACTAAAACGTCGTTGCAAAATAAATGCTGTCCGTTAGGGGATTGTTAACAATATTTATAATAGATAAACATGCTGCTGTTCTACTGCAGTTCTCCAAAAGAAAAAAAAGTTGACTATTGAAGATTACGGATGCGTTTTTTCGGTGCGGGAATTTTTTAATACCCTCGCACTCACTATGTGACACTGCTCAAAGCCTTTGTTCCTAACAGGTAGCGGTGCCAATATTAACCGGTACGGCGATATATCGCGATATTTTTTCGCGATACGATATTCGCGATATAAATTTCCAAATACCGGGTTTTTTTTCGATTTTTTTACTGTCTCTGTTGTAAGTCTTACATTTGCAATGGTTTCGAGTACACAAACGATTGAAGGCAACAGTTCATTTTTAAAATAAATGAATAAATATACAGGATAATACAAATGGATACTGACATTGCCATAGGATAAATAAACAATATTCTGTTCAAATAAGGATAAGTAATAAGATTGTGATCAAACAAGGACAATAACAGTTAAACAGTATATAAAAAAATATGGAAAAAATAGTGGAAAACAAGAGAGGAAAAGCTTCCATTTGGAAACATGTTGGACTCAAATCCAGTGACGGAAAGAAAGTTGAGAATGTTGCAGCATGCAAGCATAGCCAAATGGATGTAAAGTATTCTGGGGTTACTTCTAATCTCCGATATCATATGAGAAGGCATCACTCCAGACAAAGTGGACATGCTCATCTTTCTTAAGAGAAACATGTGCTGTGTTATAAGAACAGCTTTGTTTAGCGGCGTTAAGCACAACTAATTCTCAGATCTAGTTTTGACCTACTTGATAATTTTGCAAATTGTTTGCAAAACAATTGCGGTATCTGGAGAATAATTTTGTTTAGTGGCGTTTTTACGATATCCAAATTGGCGGTTTATTATTTTCATGAATGGTGGTTTACAGTAAATATTAGACACTGAATACTTTAAATGTGGTCATAATTTACCGCAAGACAGTTTTAGTTTTATAATTAAGCACATTCGTTTTGTAGGCTGTTAAAAGTCGAGACATAAGAATAAGTGTGAATACTTTTCATGGGCGGCTGTTTAATAGCATGAGCTTGCTACAAAAACTTGCATGCATGCACAAGGAAATTTGCGCGATAATCACACAGTAATTAGTTAGATCGAGAGCTAAACTAAACTGTCATTTAGGCTTCAATTTGTTTACTCAAGACTGTTAGAAAAGTTTCAAATAAATATTACAACAATCAAATAAGTTTCTTTTTTTATTACGTGGAAATATCGCGATATGAAATGCTATATCGCGATACGTATTGCAATATAAAATTTTTCACGATACGCACCCCTACTAACAAGCCTGTCCCTCAGGCGGATGCCGTATCGTCCTTGACCCATTCTTCACATCCCAGGCTGTTCGAAACTATGAGTCTGTGCATAGTTACACTTTTTTTTATGTTTTTAACACATCCGACTACCGTCGCTGGACTACACTCATTACTAGTAGGGAATTTGTTGTCCGTTGTGAGTGGGTGTGTGTAACATTTTCAAAATGCTATCCTCCGTACTTGTTTGGTCCGATTGTTTTGAAATTTGACAAGAATGTTCCCTGGGTAATCCAGGCCTTCCAGCGGAACCTATTAAAACTATTAAAACCCATTAAACCTATTTTTTTCCAAATGGATCTTTTTTTGCGAAAATGAACTATTAAACCTTTTAAAACATATTTTTTAACTACTTATTATTAATTTTCTTGCTTATTTATTTTTCGTAATATCATTTCGAGCTTAAGCCATAGTCACGAATCAATTTGCCTGTTATATTTTAATGTTGCTTTGAGGTACGGTACTTTCGCTACAAAATTGATTCCTTCGAGAAAGGAAGACCATATATTTGAGCTGTGAGACGTGCAGTTATTTATCGTTTTATTTTTCAATGAAAAATAATCGTTTTTTAAGCAGTACCATTTTAAATGATGAATTTTAAAAAGTCATTATTATTATTATTATTATTATTATTATTATGTGCAACAATATCGCAGTGCGCTCGTACTTGATATTTCTTTACTGGTCGCCTAACCGTTTGCGTCGATAGCTCAAGGGGCAAGGTATTACACTGATGATCGTGAGGTTGTGTTTTCAAGCCCCGCTGAAGGCGATTTTTTCATTGCCTATCTTGTTGTTTTATGGAATATTTCTAGTTCTGCTTCATACAGCACTAGTTTGCGTTGTCGTCTGCGAAGCAAGAGGTTATGAGTTCAAACCCCAGTCAGGAATCAATTCATATTTTGTGTGTGTTTTGCTCGCCTGCTATATCATAAGTGTTGCTCAAGGTGCGAAATAATACTGAGTACTTTTGATATTAATACTTAATATTTTGTATTACTGCAATGGAGCTGTAGTATTTTTGTTACTGTTGCCAAAAGAAACTGGCCAAATGAACTGATAGTTCTAAGAGAAACAAAAATTGCTGTTCGTCCCACAGATCCTGAGCAATTACTTTTGACAGCAGTGTTGTTCACGAGGCCTTCTACTAAATGTAAATTTGGTCAAAATTCGAACAGAAATGCGGAGAAGAATGGGATCCAGGCTTTGTCATTTTTAGAATTTGGGGTGGGGGGGGGGGTGGGATTAGTGCTAATTTGTGTGTTAACTTGTGACACTTTTGTCGGAAGAGGTGATGTAAGTTGAAAATGCATGGACGTGTGTCGTAGATTCCATTTTTTTGTTTCATCAAAGCAGAGCAACTTGAGCTAACCACGCAGTGAACTTGCTGTGAAAATTGCCGTTTGCTTTGTTGCCTCTGTTAAACGATTATTGCTGATACTCGGGTAATTTCGATCAATTATCATGTGAATAATAGTTCAATGCAATTTTGCTTTTCAGAAATCAAAGTAACAAACAACCAGATGACGTGGCAGCAGCAGGAAATGGCGCAGATGTCTCACAAGCGGAACCGGAAGCGTGACCGTGCGCACGCGCAGGCGCCCAGAAGCAAGCAGCAGTAGCTTTTTTTATGATTGTTAAAGAGTGAATAAACCGTAGCTAAGTCTCTGATTGTCGGATACAGAAGGTCAAGCAGCGCGACCATAAATGCTTGTTTCTCATCTTAAATGCTTGTGTATTTTTCCCGTTCGCTAAGGCGAGATAAAAATGGTATAAAATCAGGACTGCTGCACTGAATTCATCACGGGCTCGGTAATCCGTACCTCTTAACACTGTTAACTAGATGTTGCTGATCCCGGCTGAGGTTCCCGGTATAACAGGACATATTTGAACAGTTCCTCGTGAGAACTACGAAAAGTTTACTTTTTTGTACTTGATTCTAAAATTTGGCGCAAAGTTTTGCGTGAAAGGTACCGGGAGTTTCCGAATAAAGCCCCTGGGGCACTCTTCGGAAATTCGAGGATTTTTCAGTCTCACGTTGAAACAAATAGTGCCTCCGGGGGTATTATGGCTAATGGTGCCAGGTGACCGCTGTTTTTAATTAGGTATCGCGTGTTGAGTGTTTTGTTATGGGCGGGCTAGCAATAAAAATGTCCTCGTGTTTTTTGTTTTTTTTTCTTGTTTCAAAATTAAGTGTTTATGTCACTGCTTAATGTTAATTTTACCAAGCTGTAAGACAAATTAGAATTTGAATGGAATGGTTTTGATTGATGGCGTGACAGGACGTGATACACGTGTTTTATGAAACCGTTTCATCGGGTGAAGAATAAATTTCAATTAACTGGCAGTTTGGGTACATGAAATTATTCAAAAATATTGATTTTGCAGGAGTGACTCAGAACAAACCAATTGCTGCATAAATTGACGACGAAATTTTTGCTGTCATTTTCGTGTACTTATGTTGATGTAAATCAAAAGCAGCGGGTGCCAAGAGTTAATTTTACAAAAAAAAAATCGATAGTGAATTATTTTTTTGCCGAATTAAATAACACGAGTTGCGGAGACTGAGGCTTTGTGCCTGTGCTGAGCTTTAATGAATTATAAATGACTTGTTGTCACGATATGTTAAACAGTCGCAAAGCCAGACCATTACCTACTTGTTTTCATGGAACAAAAATACAAAATACTGGATTGTGCACAGGATGTTGTGTATCTGTGAAATGAACTCACTAGCTTTGCTTCTGTTTGCATCAGCCAAATTCTTGGCTGTCTCTTTGCTGAATATTGTTCGGGGTGGTGGGGGGGGGGGTGGGAGGTAACCGCTGCGCCGGATGGTGGATGACCCTCCCCCTTCCCCCTGGCATTACTAGTCTAATGTCTGTACTCAAGTGGGGTAAAATGGTCGGAGATGCAGTCCTTTGTGATTTGGCTCTTGACGTTGTGTTTTTAAAAAATAAACTTTAGTGCATCAGTTATTGTGTATTTTCATTAAATTTCTGTAAATGCTGCGGTAAGGGTGCATTTTGACACAGTACCGTTGTGTGATAACATTGCCATGTAATTGTTTCTCCTGCTAGCTGTAGAAAGGTCACAGTGTAGAACTGGGCCTCAGACCAGGCTGTGCGGCCGGATCACAGCTTTGGGCTCTACCCACAGTGCGGGCTCTTTCGTCTGTCCGTCTGTAAACTTTTGTAATCTTTTACTTTTCTTTTTTCAGTTGTTTCTCAATTTTCGCCAAATTGGCGAACAGATCACAATATTTGCGAAAATGCTATCTCCGACGACACATTTTGTTTAATTTGCTCGCAGTTTTGCACGAGAGTAGTGTAGTGAAGGGTAAAAAAAAAAACTTTTTTTCGCCGTTGTATCAATTTGGCACAGTATTTCGCTGAAACTATGTTTTCTTTATAATTTCTCCGAAATTGTAACAATAGTGCCCCCCAAGTCGAATTCTGTCATTTTTTTTTTTTTTTTTTTTTTTTTGTCTTTTGGCGATTCGTCAAATTTTGTCGGTTTGGTGGTCAAATTTTCGGGCGTTTTTTCGCACTGTTCACTTTTGCCTTTCTGACGGATTTCATAGATGCGGATTGAGTTGAGATTGAGTTATATGCAAATTGGACTGTAACAAGTTGCGTGGTGCATGGCTACCAGGAAACACTGTAGATAGCTTCAAGCACTCGAGATTATGTAGGTGGAAAGACTAAACGCATGTAAGGCTTTGCCAGAAAGAAATATTAATGTTAAATCCAAATAAAACTAGTGGGACCAGTGCACAAGGCATAGGAGTTCAGGCTTATATTACACACTTTCAATCGATACCTGCTTAGTTTCTTGTTTTTTTGTAAGCGGATTGTATTTGACGTGTCTTCATAGGACGTCAAATCTGACAATTGCGTCGTTACTGTAACTGCAGAATGAAACGCTGGATTACCTTCGTAGGATATGGCCTTGCTTAGGTCGATGGTTTTTAATGTATTTAGTGTATATAACCCAACGTATGACGCTATGTGACATCATTACGTGGTTTGGACACTAGAGTTTGTTAACAGGATAACTGTCTGACTAGAAGCCCGATCAGCTTCAAACTTGGTGAGGTTATGCCATGGTCCGCTCATTGCTTTGTATTTGACGCATATTGGTCAACGCATGACGTCATATGACGTAAAAACCTAAATGTAAAATGCGTCATCACTGTAACTGCAGAATGAAGCGTCGGATCAGCTTCAAATTTAGTAGGATAATGCCTTTGGTGGGTTTGACGGTACATATTATATTGGGCGTATACAGCTGAACACCATGACATCATATGACGTCATAACGTGGTGTGGACCTTTTGACTTAAAACTTAAACGTTTGACGGTAAGTATATTGTATTAGGCGTATACAGTACAAATAATGACGTCATATGAAATCGAAGCGTGTTATGAGTACTCGAATTCAAACATGGTGGGATTTTGCTTGGAGTTAGACTGCTCGTTGACTGTTGTAGTTGACGCACATTGGACAACGAGTGACGCCATATGACGGGCTGAGCGGTGCGCGAGTGGGGTTTGATGGGTGGCTGGAAGAGGGAGAGGGTCACCGGTACCTTTGTTAACCAGTGCACAAGTTTTCACGGCTTGCTGGACATGGCATGACACAACATTTTTTGTTTTTGTTTTTCTGTTGTGGTTGTATTTACATGCCTCTGCATGACAATCTATGGATTTTTCAGCAGTTATGTGACACTTGCTTGCAGCACCTTAAAATATTTTGAATTTTCAATTGGTTTATCTGGTATATTTTATGACAAGCAGCTCACCATTTTTGCACAAATATGTCCCAACACCCGCCCCCTTCTCACCGAGGTTAACTGCTGAACAATTGCTAAGGATGCTTTCTTGCGCTTTTTGACCGATAGGAATTGCACTTGAGTGTAATTACACTTTGGGTACAGAGCAGTACCGTGAAAGGGTTAAAAGGGTTAGGCTTGCGTTCAGAGCCGTGCCTACATTAGACAGCGCTGGGGTGACAGTGAGCAAAAAAAAAAAAAAAAAATACCAACGAAATGGGAATTAGTTATGTAGCGACCACCTTCCAGACACGGACAAAAAAGACTATGGTAAAACCTGTATGTAGTTCTCACCTCTTTGGCCTGATGGGCGACGTACAGTTATACCTGTTTTTAGCGACCACTTTCCAGAATCGGATAAAAAGACGAACAGTAAAAGCTGCATGTAGTGGAACGAATAATAAAGGCTTACAAAAAGGTGAAATCTCTGTAGTGACCACCTTTCAGACCCGGATAAAAGACAGGGTACAAGCCCAGTTCATAGCGACCACATTCTACATCGCTGAGAAAGTCAGTTTTTTTTCTCAATTTTTATTATTTGTTTCATTGCGCTTCATGTCTTCTATTCTGGTTTATTTTACCAGATTTAGACTTCCAATGATGACTTTGCATGATTTTGAACTCTTTGAATGCACTTTCTCTCATTTTACACACCCTGGTTAATTTGATGTTCAAGAAAAAGACAGAATTCAGTTCGAAAATCGCATACCAAACCTGAGTGTATAGAAATTAAGGGTTAAGATACCCACAAGTCCATTTTTACTGTAGTCCCGAAAAATAGACTACAGTAAAATCTGTTTGTAGCGATCATCATCCAGATCCGTACCTCGTAGTGACCACTTTCTTGAAAATGAATTATGACTTGAATCTTTTATTCAACCAAAAATAAAAATGGAAAATGGTCATTGAGAAACATGGGTTCAGTCGCGGAAACATTTCTGATTGTTTACAAGAACAAAACACTGAGTAGGTGTAGATTTGTTTCGCTTTTTTGCGCGCTGGCCTCTCTAGTTTAAGCTGTATCGAGTTGATTCAATGGTATGTTTCAACATTATTAGGTCCATTATTAGAAAATGGATTTTGATCAGGGAAACATAAAAAAAGTTGATGGCATTTGTGGTACCAAAAAACAAAATAATTGTTTACCCATTGATTGATTGATTGTTTACCCATGCAACACTTGAAGATTTCTAAGGACTTGATTGGCAATTTTCGTGCTTAAGCTGCAAATCACACAAAAAATTGAAGTTGCAGCTTTCAGTTCTGTCCGGTCTTCCAATTATTTTTGTCATATTCGGGAAGGTAGGGATGTTAAGATAAAAAGTTTCTTGAAAACTTTTCATGTGGTAGAATCCATGTTTTTATATAATCTATAATGTTGAACTATTGACGTCTGGGCTAAACAGCGTCCGTCCGTTTAATGCTGAAATCAACCCGTGAACCTTATGGATAACCGGATATCGTAGACACCGACCCTCCTCAGGGCACGAGTTTTACTGTCTCACAGTAGTTCCACTGGTATCGCGTGCTCCCCCGTTTCATCATCATTTACCTTATAAAAACCCTTTAAACAAAAACTACTCCAATAGTGATTACATTCCCCACTACACAACCACTCTACTAACTTTCTACACTTGATCCAATTTCGTTAACCTTAAAAATAACCCTCTCAACTACCTCTCTCCCTGGGGCTTAACCGAATGTCAAACAAATATGACGTGGGTAAAAGAACAGACAACACATAAGACAGTGACCACTAAAATTGACTCGAAAACAAAGATCACCAGCTTATAAACATGATATTTGTTGTGCCGTTTTGAAGGTCACTTGATATGTCAACAAAAAGACGCTTTGTAATAGTGAACTGTCGTGCCTGAGTTCCGGTGTTGCGTTAATAGCGCCTGAGAAGACATTTGTAGACTGTATAAAATATAATGTTTAGAAAATATTTGTGGATTTCCCATATGGTTTCCACTCCGGAGATTAACCGAGTGTGACAAAAAAACTGAATGAAGTGGAGTGACCTGGTAGCCATGAGACACATGACACATAATTAAAGATGGATACCAGATTCAGGGCAAGCACCACAATCGTGTAATATCCGCTTTGGAATCTCATTTGGGCCAATTGAAGGTTGATCTTCGACTTTGAGACGATACCACGTCATATCAAATTGCTTCTGATGAAGACTCAAGGCTGTCGCAATTAAAATCAATACCAATAAATCATGGTTCTTGTCGGAACATCTGGTTTGTGTCAACACATAATAACCTTCCATACTTGAATATGCAGTCTCGTGTTTTCTTCTCGGATTTAACCAAGGGACATTGTGGAACAATCAAATCTATACAAAAATAGATTTGGAGTATATTTTTACAAACTGCATATCTAGATGCTGTGGAGCATGCTGGTCTCACAACATTTAACTGAAATGTCCAACTTCGAAAATAGACTGAACTGCATGTTGCCATGTGTTCAGACTCGAAGTTAAATACCAGAAGCTCATTTCGGGACCCATTACCCAAACATAATTATGTGATATATGTAATGTTTAATGATCACAGGTTCATTGACTGCTTTGATTGGGGTGGGGGTTAAGCATTCTTGAGTACACAAAGGACTTGTGTGATTAAAAGAAGCAGCAAAAAAGCAAAAAATAACCATTACCACAAACTTCCAAATCATGGAAAGCACAAGAAAAAAGCGAAAACATCTCTCTATTCAGGACAAAGTTAGATATTAAACTTAAGCAAATTTGAAAGTCATAGAAATTTTTTCGACCCAAGTGTAAATGTGAATGGTCACTGAATTATTTTGTAATCTATAGATTGAATTTAAGAATAAAGTTGATGATTTTAGAACAGAAAGAGGCGTTATTATTTCATTTCATATGGACACACTTTTAACATAACAAAAATGCACTCTCACAGATCAAATTTGCTCGAAACCCGGAAATCGGACCACTTTTGGCCAGTCCCGTAGGTTGTCCGATTTCCGGGGTTCCGGTATACTTTGGTACATTAAAACATGTCTCCGAGAAACGCGTCTTCAGCAAAATAAAATAAAATAAGTGAATGATGTTACTTCTCTTTGCATCTACTCATTTTATGTTACATAATATACTTCATTTGTGGATTTATCTGTAACCTTCCAATACTGTCCTGCTATCTTTCTATAACAGTTGATAACCACTGATAACCCTAAGAGTATGGTAAATTTTACGACAACCATGTTTCCCAAGGCTCATAAGAGTAAACCGTTAATGAGTTGAGGAATTGAATCAAACCTTTCAAAATGTTGCCCATAATGGACTCGCTGCTGGCATTCGCCATTTTAATTTCTTTTTGTAATCTAACTTTATGTCAAGAAAACTTACTGCTAAATGCAGACTTTGAAAAGCCATTTACACGTGATGACTGGGTAGGTAATGGTGCAGATCTAAGTCAAGATGAGGACTCGTACACCGGAGTCTACAGCTGCAGAGTTGGTAACAGGCAAGCATAAGTAGAGCAATTAGAATGGCCTTAGTATCCACTTTTATGTTAACGCAAGTTCAGTTTGTCAGTAATTCACTTTGTCGAATAATTTATAATAGGCGAATAAGACAGCTTTCTAAATAACCAGAAGCAAAAAATAAGATATTTCTAGATTCCAAACAACAAGCTCAAATAATCAAAATGTAAATTAATCTCTGTGAAAGGCAACAGAGCAGTGCTCATTTTCTGTAGGCGAGAAGAATGGTCTGCAGTGCAACAACTCGTAGATCTACAAGCAAATACGTACTACCTTTTTACGATGATGGTAAAACTTATTAATGAGACGGATTCAATACTCGGGGAAGAGGTAGAGATGAACTTCAAATATGACGGTAATAATAATTTTGTATATAAATCGAGTGTTTTGATAATTTTACGGCATGTGATACAGTTTTTCAGTATAGCCCGCAATGATTTCACAAAGCACAAACAAAAGAACTGTAGTAAAGATCAGTAGTAAAAATAACGATATCAGTTTATAATATCTGAAACTAGAAAATAAAAAAACATTACTAGGCGTGGGTACATTATATTTTATTCCACTTAACAATGCATATTCTGTGGCAGACATTGCTATGTATCTCTATTTTAGATAATGGCCAGTCACAATATAAGCACAGAGCACGGCTTCCCAATTTAAGAGTGGAACAAGGGTGGCAGAAGATTAGTGCTGATTTTTATGCTAACTCGAGTAAATACACCTTTAAAGAGCAGCATGCATATACTCGTACTAAGATGGGGGTACTCTATGGATACGATACCAAGATAATATATCATTTAGATGAATCTCACCAGGAAAACTTAAACTGCCTGTCCTTACTAATAAGTCATTTTTTTAAACATTAAAAAAACGTGCGTAAAATCTGAACTCAGGACCTAATATTTTGCGCAAATAAAACTATACATTTTAAAACATTTTTGCAGGTCCATAAAATACGTTTTATCAATGTGTTTGCATAATTTTTGTTAAACTGAACAGCATTTTAACAATATGTCTTTGAAGTAGTGTGAAAGTAATTTTCCTTTAAATTCTTGATGTTGTAATGGGGCCGCATATTAGTATTGCCCATAGGTTTTACGAATATATATGCTTTGGTGAGAGTGAACACGGCATATACTGAGTTCCTAGTAGATACAGCATCGCTTGTTGCATTGGACATCAATCCCAGCTGGAGACAGCATGCGGAACAAAGAATTGAAGAAATTAGGAAGAATGATATTACATTGCAGTGAGTCTTTCTTGGGATCCGCCTGTGCTGGAAAATGAATGATAAATTAAAACATTATTCCAAAGCAGTCTGCTAAAAAGTGTTGTGAAAATGTACAATCTTCCAAGAAATTAAAATCAAAATAGCCGATATATGTAATTTTATATGTATGATTTACCTCATGCTTTAGTCTAAGAATTTCCGAAGAGTTCAACCCAGATTTGGTTACACTACAGGTAAACCCCGTTAACAATGTTATAATAAACAACATTTTTACGCAAATTGATAAAATTTTACTTTAATTGCATTAAATGGTCGTTTTACCAAATAAGAATCGGATTCACAAGTTCTGAAAGAATAGCAGAATTTAAACTATTTCAACCTGCATCAAACTAATGAGAAGAGAGAAATCACCTTATAAACGAACACAAACAATTTAACTTCACAATTTTTTTATTAATATAACACAATTACATATATATTTTTTCCTAATTACTTTATAAACAGTAGCTTTGCATACTGCTGAAAATGTTTATTTTTTTGCATCTAGATGAATCAAACCTCTCATGAATTTCCCTTTGGTTCTGCTGTAAAAGATTCTGAAATCAGTGGAGACGAAGAAGAAAATATCAAATATCAGGACTGTTATTATGAAAATTTTAATTGGGCTGTCATAGAGAACGCACTTAAATGGACTCAAATGGAAAAAAATAGGGTAATTCGAAAAAATGATTTATTTATTTAATTATGTATTTATTTGATAATGAATTATCATTTTACGTCGACTATTAAACGATATCATTTTTATAAGGTATTAGTTTAATATATAGAAACTTTCCATTCTAACTATTTCCTGACAGCGTTCGCATAAATGGCATACGACTGATTTTCTGATTATATTTTGTCTTGACAACTGGTTTGTGCGGTTTAATTTCATATGTGCTGATAGAACAATAGTTAAGGAGTAAAATGCATAAAATGACCAGTCTTAGTCGCACAGGTCTCTCGTTTTGTATAATTACACAAAGTCGTTATTTGTCAAACTTTTCTCTTAGATCCTTTTCCTAACTGCGTTGTTGCGAATATTGTCATCGCCAATATTAATTAATCATGAGATAATTAAGAAGAATTTATAAAGTTAGAATAAACGTTTGGATAAATTTCTAAATTTGGAGTTTTAAGAACAATATAAGACCTGAATGAAAGTAAAAGTATTCTTAGTTTTACTGAGAAATTTAAAACATATTTAGCCGAAAAGTTGCAAAACAAGATGTAATTTATTGCAAATAGATTACTAAACATATTTTACACACTTACATATTTAAATACAATTGGAATAGCTCACTGGTATTTTCAACTTCATACTTGAATAATAAACAAATTGAAATAATTATTCAGTTTTACTTGAAGAGTTTGAAGAGTTTATATCTTACTTTTCCTTTTGTTTAAAGGGTGAAATAGATTTTCCGGACGAGTCACTGATGAGGCTAAACGAAAGAGGGTACTGTGTATTGATTTTAGCATAAAATGCATTTAGTGGAATCAAAGCATGGCATATTGGTTTAGTTTTATTGCTAGTTGATAAGGGCATTGAAAGTTTTTAATAAACATGAATAAATATGCAGTATTTCTCTGTATTGGAAAAGGCTCCTGTGGTAGGAATTGAACTGACAGCTAAATGTGTGGATGGGGGTCGAATACTCACTTTACATCTTAGAACGTTTAATATGTCTTTATCAATGAAACGCTTTTCTTTCACAGTATTCCCGTGCGTGGCCATTGCGTATTTTGGGGAGTTGAGCATCGTGTACCTGAATGGCTGCATGGATCCTCTCCAGAAGAGGTGCGCTCCGAAATTGACAGAAGGATAGATTATCTCGTACCCAGATATAACGAAAGGTACTGCCCATCAAGATGTATCGACATTTTTTACTACAGTGGGAAAACATGGAACATTGAATTTATTTACATTTTATTATAAATCCAATAAGGTCACTCAGTCGGATAATAATTACTATCTACGACGAAAATCAGAAGTAATGCTTCAGTTTAATAATTAACATCTTTAGGCAATGTCAGAAGTACTTTTTGAAAAAGACAAAGAGTGACTAGAACGCAAACAAATGATGTGAAAGTTTAAGTTAGATCAGCAGGCTGGTTTATTGCTAATAAACCAGCATTTTTTTCTGATTCGGTTCATTCTAGCTTAGTGCATTGGGATGTTAATAACGAACAAGAGCATGGGAAATGGTTTGAAGAAAATACAGAGGATCCACATATACTTGCTGAAATGTTTGATAAAGTTCACCACGCTGCGCCTGATGTTCTTCTGTTCCTTAATGATTATGCAATTCTTCGAGAAACAGCTAACTGTTTACAGGTAAGATTGCACATTGCGAGCAATTGTGTGGTGTTTAACTAATCGTAGGTAGTTTATTTCACTCACTTACAATGAAGTGCTTCAGTAATTCAGCGCACTTAATAGGTTATATCCTTAGCCGTTACATTACAGTGCGGTATTATATAATTATTATTACGTACGTCATATTTTTTAATTAATAATTTTTCTTTTGACAGGCTGTAAAAGGTTTTACAATACCATTTAGTCAAATGCTAGTTTGTCCTGTTGTAGAGTTTTGTCAACACTGCAGAAATATTGCTGAGTGCAGGCATTCCAGTACATGCGTTTGGAGCTCAGAGCCATCTTTCTGGTTTCATTGATGTTCCTCTTATCGAGGTTGTTGCAAAGCATCTAAAGTTTTTTTAGTCTAGCCGACTTTTGTCAGTCGCTCTTGCCATCACTTGTGGTCTATCCGCGGTATGTTGTACATATGTGTGCATAAAATGCTGCTCCTGGAAGTCAGCGACAGTTGGTAGAGTTTAGCGTTCATTTTAGAGGCCCGAATCAAGCCCCAGTAGTTCACTTTTTAACACAAAAAAGACTTCTGCTACATTTTCGGTCCCATTATTTTTGAATTTGATAGCAATGATTCTCTGAAGATCCTCTACCAAATGTATATTTTTTATCACAATTAGTAGCTTTCTCCTTTTACTTCTGTAATTCTGTAGCTGTACGCTTAGAACAATGCCCACGGGAATATTTGTTTTACTTTACTCCCTGTTTTTTTTTCAGGAATAAATTGTATATCGGGCTATGTTTGGAAAGAGAAGGACTTAAAAACAAAATAGCTACTTGTTTCGATAAAAATTGCAATTATCTTTGTTTTAATCAAAAGCAATTAAAAAGTACTAAACAAAATTTCATTTAGAGCTTATATGATTTTTATCATTTCTTTCTTTAAATTTGTATGCATTTTTGTACAGACGCGCTTGGAAAGACTGTCTAGTCTCGGATTGCCCATTTGGATTACAGAACTGGATGTTGAAAATACAAATAAAGAAGCCAGAGCTGATGAATATGACGATATCATAACCTTGTATTTTAGTTACCCAAGTATAGATGGTATTCTGCTTTGGGGTTTTCATGATGGACACCACTCAAAGCCCGACGCTGCTCTCTTTGAAGGAGAGGATTATATTGTAAATATTAATGAAATATATTTCGAATTTCTTGCCGTTAATGCTTTTTACCTTTACATTTTAACTCAAAGAAGTAAAAGGTAAAGAAATTAACTAATTAAAGAATTAAATTTAGCAATCCCTTCTGAGGTTTAGAAATGCAGATGGTCCAGTTTATAAAGTGCAAATTTCTATCCTTGCCCGATAAATTAAACGAAATGCCTTTACATAATAAAAACTTCATAATAATAATGCATAAGTAACTTGGATAAGTATCGCGTTTATACTTTTCAGTATAATGCGAATTCTTTACATACTTGTCAGTATTCAATGCGTACATTCGTTGATTGTAACAGCCGAATGCAGCTGGCTTAAGGTGGCAAGAAATGATGAATGAGAGATGGAGGACACGAACAGAACTGAATCCCACACAAAACGAGCAGTCGTTTTCACTCAGAGGGTTTTACGGGTCATATGAAATAGAGGTATATCCGCTGCAATATATATATATAAACACTGAAATTTCTCAATCAATTAACTCTTTTAAAGATTAACAATAGTTTATTTTTTATAAATAGTAGTTAAGACATATTTAATTTTAGGTTTTCTATGACGGATCCTATCTCCGCTCTGAATATTTTACACTGCGAAAAGGAAGCTCTGCAGAGGTATTTATTTACGTAGTTTGATGTTAAATATATAAAAATGAAATAAATATATTAAACTACGTTATTTTTATTTTATCATTCTTGCCTAAAATAAATTCCTTTAATTGAGAGTTTTCAAATGTTTTGTGACGGCTTTAAAATAGTACTGCATAGAAAAATATGGACACCCACCTCCAGAGTAGGGGAAAGATAACCACTCCGCATTCAGAACAAACGCTTTGATAAAAAACTATCAGCAGTTTTTTATACATTTCAAGCGAGTACAGTTCCACCTGGAAACAGAAAAATACGCGATTGGAAAATACCCGACGAGAAACATGTGACACCCCACTTGACAATACCCGACTTGGAAATTATCCTAACATTACCGTACTGGCAAATATCCGTGTTGGATAATATCCTTGTTTTAGAAACATTTTCTAGCCTGATAAAAAGAAACCGCTAATCTTTTTGATAAACTTTTATAAAAACGATCTCCGAAGCTGCCATTTCCAATCAGGTGCTGTTTATTGTCGTTTTCAAATCGTGTCAGCAGAGTAAAGTAATATTTCAGTATGACGTATTAGCCAGGAAATCCAGAAAATCTCTCATATCAAGCAAATTGTTAAGATTAGCTCATATTTGGCTTGTGATATTTACATAATAACATTTTTGCATTCAACAATAGCGAGATCAAAATTCATGACAATCAATCATAGTATGAGTAACAGTGTGCAAGGATTCCCGCTAAACGTTTTTGCGTTTGTGTTATCAAAAGCTCTGACAAAATTAAAATGAAAATGCCCCTGATTCTTGATTTACCAAATGCTATGTATCGGTCAATATATTAGGAAGCAAATAGCATAATTTTAAAATTTAAAATTAGTATCAACGCTTCGGCATAGTTTTGTGCATTTGACAAATTTGCTTTTTTCATCTTCCAACATTTTAATTTCTAACAGTACTTAGTAGCAAATCTGCAAGGTTACCCTAAGTAATGCATTGTGTTATTTTGGAAAGATATAGAGTGTTTTGGTGCATTGAGCGCAATAGGTCATCGGGATTTGTTTTAGTTTAATTAAAGTGTAATGCCATGGGCGAATGTTTCTGTTTTTAGTATGACATGTGTTGCACTGGTACCCGTTTTACAGGGTGTTGGTTCCATGACCATAAGTTAAGCTGTTACATAAATTGAATTTTTAACCTATTGTGTAACTGTTCTGCGCAAAAATGCCAAAAAGTATAGACAATACTGAAACACCAACCATTCCCAAGCAATCAAACAGAAACTATTTTTATATGTTTGTTTCCATACAACATTATTTTGATCAAATAGGATGAACAAAAATTTATCCCACATGAAGAAATAACCGTCTCGTCTGTGAAATGGCGTTGTTATGAGGGGTTATAGGAGTACAATGATTTTCTAATCGACCAATCACTTCTTTAAAAAAGGGATAAGCGAAAGATTCAGTGATTGCTCTTTTTCAATTATGTGATTGGTGATCTATCCCATTGCAATCACCTAGCTGAAGCAATCATAACAAAAGTCAATCCCCACGCTTACTTCTTGTAGCGGATTCGAATCCAGGGCTTTACTATTATTAGAGCAGCTCTCTAACAAAATCAATTTTCAAAAATTTTATTTTGCAGTTGACTCAACGATTTTTACCCTCCCCAAATATTAAAATAATACAATGCCGCTTACATTAAATTATTGGTAAGTGTTTCCTGCAAATAAGTCCTTGTTATCCTTCGAAGCCTGTCTGTGCTTTAGTGGTTAACTCGCTTTTGAATTTTACATGTAAAAAACAGACGGATATTTTGATATCAAATATTAATTTTTGAGATTAGAAAATCATTTGCAGATTTCAAAGTATAATTTAAAAAGTCTTATTCTGAAATATTGTTATATAAAATAAGTTCTCAATATCAAGAAAAAAACAAAATAGTGAGCTAAAAATTAAGATTTTGTTGTCAAATATTTCATTTTTGTTGTCAAGAATTGAACTTTTGATCTCTAAAAATTAATTTTAGAGATCATGCAATCATTTTTAATATATCAACCATAAGTTTTGCTTTCTATAAACATATTGACATCAAAACCTATTTTTTGAGATCAAGAATACATTTAGAGATGTCAAAAATATAATAACAAATATCAAAAATTAATTCTTGATATCAAAACAAATTTTTGATATCAATAATTGTCTGATGAATGGCAGTCCATGTTCTGAAGCTAACAGCACTTTAGTGATAATAGAAATTTGTAAAATATAGCCAGATAGGCATGCTTATCATCTAGCATTAAACATGCAACTGCAATTGCATAAACTTGTCCTGGTGTTAAGTATCGCCGGTGTAACAGTACAGCTTACCCCGGAGGGAAGCTAGACTAAGATATCTCCCTAGACAAGGCCATCTTATCCCCCCCCCCCGGTATTTTTTGCCCCTGTCACTTTCTACAAGAAAGATGAAGTTGAACATACAAGAAAGCGCTCCTTGGATAATGTGGATGGTATTTATGATAATTTTAGCGATCAGGGGTATCTACCGGTGCTCTCTAAAATGCTAAAAAGGATATTAAGAGAAAAATAAAGAACTTTCTTATCAAGGATACCTTTTTATTTATTTATTTTTAACTATGTTGAATTTAGTCAATAAAGTAGTTCAAGGTAGTTTTATGCAGTTTAATTGAGTACATTTATTCATATGAACAAATATTATCAAACATATTTACAAGCAAAAAAGTGTCCGTGGGGGGCTAAATATACTGGAGGGGAAGATAGACTAGTACAGCTTCTCCCCCGTGGGGAAGGTGTACAGGGGGAGCAGGATAACCTGTTACACCGTTAAATTGAATATGTTTATTATGTTAGTATTTCAGGGCATAAATACAAAGGCCAAACATCTAGTAATCAATAATAATAATAATAATAATAATAATAATAATAATCATTATCATCATCATCATCATCATCATCATCATCATCATCATCATCATCATAATCATGAACATAATAACAACAATAATAATTTTAATAATTTGCTCTTTTCGTTTTGCCATGGCAGCCTTCAGTGTGGTATCTACGAAAGTAACGTTCACTGGACTGCGTAACCTTTGCCAAGTGTCTATACCTTAAGTACTTTTAATAATAACATCCAAGCATGTATTATAATGTCAACTGATAAAACATTTTTAGTATCCTCAATTCTCTTCCATTCCTTGGTGATAAAATATAACGTTCTCAAGAATGATATAGGTTATCTGAAATTTGATACTACAGTATAATGATACCACAGATAACTTGATAGCTGGTTCGAGTAATATATGTGTATCTAAAATTACATGGCTATCTTTCCATAGCAGCTTTTATCACAACACCACACCTGAAATATCCACTCTTGTGCCTTCCTTTTGTGAAAATGTACACAATACTAGAATTAATGATTGTTATTTGTTGTTTTGTGCTGTCATTTGGGCAAGAAAATTTATTGCTGAATCCAGACTTTGAAAAGCCATTTACAAATGATGACTGGAGGGGTAATGCAGCGGACTTGACTCAAGACGAAGATTCATATACGGGGATATACAGCTGCAGAGTCAGTAACACGTAAGTGCGAGTAATATATCCTTATCAAAGAAATACTTGTTTTGAATAAGTACTATTAGACATTAAACGCTTATTTATATAAGTTGTAATTTTTTAATTTGACAAAAAGTGTGATCAAAATTTTTGCAACCTATAGATGAAATAAAAGGTGTAGAATTTATGTCTAATAACTATAAAATTTGTGGCATTCTGCGTATTTTTGTTTTAAAATGTCAACTTAAATATTACTATATTTAGGAGAGAAGAGTGGTCTGCTGTTCAACAATTTGTAGACCTGCAACCAAACACACATTATTTATTCACAATGATGGTAAAACTTTTGAACCAAAGTGACGCAGTTCTTGGAGAACAGGTTGATATGAATTTTAATTATGATGGTAAGTAGGAAGTGTTTATCAAGAACAGTGATTCATTCATTTATCAAAAGTTTCAGAAATTCCACAATACCGATTGGTAATTTTGTAGGCTTTAAGCTGAAAGACTGACTTGGGAGCGAAGAAATGAAATTCTGTACAAAATAACAAGCAACGGGTGAATTTTTGTACTTTTACTAATGTGCTGGTCTCGAAGGTTCTTATTATCTGACTACTCTCTAAGCTCACACGCGAATCTAATTAACTGCTTTCTGCTATTTAAAATATTAACTGCTGGAGCTTTCCATGGTCGGTCCAGAGCACCACCTTAAGTGACAGAACTAAACCTTTGTTGAACATTGATTAAATATCTGATAAATATGATCATAAAGATCTGATAAATGTATGGGAAAATATGTAGTAAAAATTTTATTCTCAACAAGTAAAGATATGCAAGGTGCAATGAGCTGTTTTGATAAATATAAACTGATAAAACTGTGTTTCATTTGTGTGTTGTTCATATATTGGGGGAGCTGGTGATGTTATTGTTCTAGAAAATGGCCAAACATATTACATCAACAGAGGCAGGCTTCCGAACTTGCGAGTGGGTCAAGGATGGCAGAAGATTAGTGCCGATTTTTATGTTGAACCAAGTAAATGTTTTGCATTTAAGTACGGCAGAACTTTGAAAATGGACGACCAGTGAGACTGAACCAATCCTGATTTCTTACGTGATCCAATTCATTGGATTTTTATATTCTATTAAAAAGTCGCATTTTGGAAGTTGAATCACTTTGGGGTTATTCTTACCCCAGGATGGTTCTGTAGATCTTGGTAGGTAGGTCAATGGTTATACTTTTGATTGCACTATGCAAGCAATTACACATTTTAACGAAGCTTAT
Source organism: Protula sp. h YS-2021 (assembly GCA_949752745.1). Taxonomy (NCBI): domain Eukaryota; kingdom Metazoa; phylum Annelida; class Polychaeta; order Sabellida; family Serpulidae; genus Protula; species Protula sp. h YS-2021. The sequence continues at coordinate 51,958,617 of OX457026.1, read as the reverse complement.
TTAAACGACCCATAAACATTTATCACTTACTAACATATTGATAGTGTTTTGGCATTTATGTATGATATTTTTATATGATATATTCTTGCAAAACCTGAAGGAAGAACACTGGAATAATAAGCAATAGAAGTGCGAACAAATTTACCATCCTTGACTTTTCTCATTTTTCTACAATGCTGCTTAGAAGCGATTTCTTAAGATGTTGCACTTATAGAGGTCTGGTTGTGGAGAATGAAGCAGTGTATAGAATGTTCTTCCCTTCTTTTCATGGTATAACATATTATGACAAAGATAACCAAATAGACAAACTGTTTGTTTCAATTTACCATCCCCCGTAGGAATAAAGCTGTTTGTCAAGCAAAATAATGTTAGAAAGTGCACACCAACATATGTTAATGTAATACAGATTAGATTGTTGCATTATTAGGTATGTGGGATCAGTTGGAGGCACTTGCCAGTGCTTTACCCACCCGGGCCTACTCCTTAACTTGTCACTCCTTGACAAAGCATAATATTTTTTTACAAATAACAAGGCAATAGATCTGCATCCTTGGCCACTTTACTTTATTGGTATCAGAATCCCGCCACGATCCACACTTTTGCTACAAAAACATGAGCATAGCGTTCTGGGAAACTGAAGGAAGGGGTCGACTTTCTGCGACAACCCTCTTCCCCGGGCTTCATGTTTTAAGAAAAAGACATAATCGCAGTTCGCGCATTTCAAATCTAAATAAATTCTATTGTGTGACGTATTTCCGATACTACAACTTTACTCTAGCCAATAACATTTAACTAGTGCTATATATGTACCTGCATGTATATAAATGAATAAGATTTGGCCATCCAGAAACACGGCATCGATTTTGTAAAACGCGAAAGAACTTTAATGTAGGTGGCTGCATTGCGTTCTGGCAGCTTTTGACGATGTGCATTACCTAGCAGGCCTTTGTAATACCTGCGTTCGTTTGCGCAATAATATATTTTTACTAACAAAGTTTGTTATTCATCCCATGGATGAAACCCGCTACTTTCATATCATTTGATATCCACGTCTTAATTAAAAGTGAACTTTATAAAATTTAAAACTGGAGCCAGCTCTTTTAAATACAAAATATGCAGCATGAACCATAAATTGTTAAAGAGGCACTGTTATTAACCGGATTATTAATATTAGCAACTAAATTCAATATTCAAAATAATGTTTGTCAGTTTTTATACATATACACAAAACCAAGTATTTATATTATAATTATTTACATTAAGTTAGCATTTTTCGTAACATAAATAAATTGATTTTTGAAAGGATGGTAAACTGAAACAATAAATGTGCCAAAGGACAACATTTAAGTGAAATAAATAACAGCGTAAATAAACGAACGACATATGTTTTATCGTGTTGTATTCCTCTACCCACACCTACAAATTACGCACCGATAATGACTAGGACTGATTTTCAGGAAATTGTGCAAAGTACAGGATGAAATTTAAAACTGCGTTTTAGGGAATGGTAAATTGGTTCTCGCTTCTATCGACCAACAACAAAATCACCAATAGTATCAATCTGTGATCTTTCTATTTCAGGTTTTACAAATATTAGAGCGCTTATCAAGCTGAATACGCCGTATACAGAATACTTGGTAGATACCTCTTCTTTGGTTGTGCTGGACATTGATCAGAACTGGAGGCAGAATGCGGAGCAAAGAATTGAGGAGATTAGAAAAAATGATATCACTTTACAGTTAGCTTCTGTTTGTCTTCTGACCTTTTTCAAAAGCAACAGTTTTGATATTTCACTGTGTATCTTGAAGTACATATGTAGCGTTATCTGTTAAACATTACGTTTCGTAAGGTAATAACGAATGAACTGTACATTTTATACAGTGGCTGACGATATGAATGATGCCAGAACGTCAAGCTCTGAATTGGTTAAACCACTGTGCTCTTTTTACTTTACAGTCTAAGAATTGGAGAAGAATTTGATCCAACTTTAGTCAATGTACAGGTAAAGTAATGCAAACATTTTGAACTTATAAGGAATCATTGAAACACTGTAATTGTTTCAAAATATTTACCTTACCGAAGTAAAAATATGGAATGACATTTTAACATTTATTGCTTATTTTTATATCAAAATATAGTTAAAGATAGCAATGAATAATGTAGATCTCAGTAATTTATATTTTGCTATCAAAAATAGAATTTTAGATGGCAAAACTTTATTTTTGGGGTAAAAAAATTGATGTTACAAACTTTAAAAATCTTAAGAGAGACACTCATGAATATAAGATTTAACGAATCGTCAATTAAACTTTGCAGATGAAAATTTGAGTTATTGATATCAATAATAAGAACACAATTTCTGAGCTCAAGACTTAAGTCTTTTTTATACAATAAAGAATTAAAAGAAAGATTTAGTATGCAAGGACCAGTCACTTTTTATTAACAATGTGTACTTCTGAATTTTTTATATAAAAACTAGATTGATATTTTGACATAAAAAATTAATTTTCGAGATCAAAAATCATTTGGAAAATGAATTACTGAGTTCAAAATTAAGAAATTGCTGTCAGATATTTCATTTCCCTATCAAGAATTGAATTTTTGATCTCGACAAATAAATTTTAGAGATAACAAATCAATTTTGATGTCAATAAATATTTTTGATGTCTCTAAATATTTATTTTTATTAAGAATTAATAGTAGTAGGAAAAGGCCGGTTCTGCTGCAGGAAGTGACGTCACTGCAGCAGAATCGGCGCCGTTTCTACCACAGTGATACGGTATGGTAGAATCGGCATGGTTTTTTTTTGTTCCACGCCAGGAAGTGACGTCATAATGACGTCATAGGCGGCGTAACCATGGTGATAATGACGTCATCAGTCTAATGACTAATGAAAAGCCAATGAAATCAATGAAGACAATGAAGCTCCGCCCACTTTCTGGTTTTGAAATAATAGTGGTCACAGGCTATTTGCAGGTGTGACTGTAAGCATAATGTTTATTTTAGTAACTTAAAAAAAGTAGATAACTTTCGCTATAGTTGATCGATTTGAATCAAAATTTTACTGTTTGATTCCGTTTTATATCTAGTTTTGTTAAAAATTAGTCATAGACTATTTACGCAGGTGGTTGTATGCATTTTTGTAAAATGCCGCAATTTTAACTTTGTTTAAAGGGAAAAAATGAGATAACTTTCGCTATACTTGGTCGATTTACATGAAAATTTCACTGTTTGATTCAGTTTTGTATCTAATTTTGTTATAAAGTGGTCAGAGGTTATTTGCGCAGCTGGCTGTATGCATCTTTTATAACATGCTTTTGTAAAAAGTGAAAAATTTGGATAACTTCCGTTATAGTTGACCGATTTGCCTGAAAATTTCACTGTTAGATTCAGTTTTATGTAAAGTTTTAACATTAAGTGGTCACAGGGTATTCACACCGTTGGCTGTTTGCATCATGTTGACATGCCACCATTTCAACTTTGTGAAAAGTGAAAAATTTAGATAACTTTCGCTATAGTTGGTCGATTTGCATGAAACTTTCACTGTTTGGTTCAGTTTTATATCTAGTTTTGGTATAATGTAGCCACAGGCTATTTGTGCAGCTGGCTGTATGCATAATTTGACATGCCGCCATTTTAACTTTGTAAAAAGTGGAAAAGTGTGATAACTTTCGTTATGGTTGACCGATTTGAATGAAAATTTCACCATTGGATTCAGTTTGATGTCTTAGTTTACAGTAGTTTGCATAGGTGGTTGTTGGAATGGCGCGCGCCCACCATTCAAACATGTGTTTGAATTATTTTTAGGAACATATTACGTCAGACTATTGCTCAACAAGTTGCTTAACAATTGTACAACAATTGTTCAGCAAGCTGTTGTTCAACATGTTCAACATGTTGTTGAGCGAGTTGAATATGTTCAACATGTTGTTGAACAAGTTGAACATGTTCAACATGTTGTTTAACATGTTGTTCAATATGTTGTTTAACAAGTTGTTGTTCAACATGTTGTAGTTCAAGCAATTGATGGAACAATAGCAGTCAGTTCAGAAAAAAACAAGACATATGTTGAATAGGTTTATTAATACACTTAAATACACACAGCTTAAATCTATAACAATATTATAACATTTGTTCATTTATAAAGTCTTTATTATAAAGTTTAGTCAATAAAGTCTATTTTTCTTCATCTGCTTCACTCTGTTCACTGTCATCCATATCACTTTCTTCGTCGCTGCTTTCATCTTACTTCTCCTCATCCAGAAGCTCTTCAAAGAATGCATCGTTTCTTCTTATAGCTGCCTTTAGTGCCTTTGAATACTCGCAATGTTTTTCAACAACAAAGTAATTGGCCGAAAGGATGTATAAATGCAACATTTGTTTGAAATCTTACAATTGGCCACAAAGTCTTAAAAGGCACTTAAAGGATGCTCACTCTTTAGATGAAGAAGAATTGGAGATAGATAGGGAAACCCCTGTAAAACCACCTATCACTGAAACTTTAGATGAGTCTTCTATGGAAAGTCAAAGCGTCAACATGACTGAAAAGAATGCACATGCTTGTACAGAATGTGGTGCGTTATACAACAGTCAAGAAGCTTTGTTCAAACATATGGAACATTGTTTTGAAGATGATGATGACAGCAGCTCTGAAAGTGAGCAGGAACAGACTCTGAAAGTGAGTCAGAAACATACTCTGTTTGGTATGATATGGTTCAAGAAGTCTACGATGAATATGATACCAAATTTCAAGAAAAGGTTTCAGAATATGAAGAACAAGGGCTTGAAGATGCGCGTGAAATAGCAAGTGATGACTTTCGACCCATTTATAAGCGTCGACTTAAACAACTGTTTATGAGACTATTCAAATATGCCCAACGTCTAGAACAAAACGAACATTATCAAACCATTTTAGAAGACTTTAATTACTTTGTTGTTGAAAAACATTGCGAGTATTCAAAGGCACTAAAGGCGGCTATAAGAAGAAACGATGCATTCTTTGAAGAGCTTCTGGATGAGGAGAAGGAAGATGAAAGCAGCGACGAAGAAAGTGATATGGATGACAGTGAACAGAGTGAAGCAGATGAAGAAAAATAGACTTATTTGACTAAACTTTATAATAAAGACTTTATAAATCAACAAATGTTATAATATTGTTATAGATTTAAGCTGTGTGTATTTAAGTGTATTAAAAAAACTATTTAACATATGTTTTGTTTTTTTCTGAACTGACTGCTATTGTTCCATCAATTGCTTGAACTACAACATGTTGAACAACAACTTGTTAAACAACATGTTGAACAACATGTTAAACAACATGTTGAACATGTTGAACTTGTTCAACTTGTTCAACAACATGTTGAAAATGTTTAACTTGTTGAACATGTTAACATGTTGAACATATTCAACTTGTTCAACAACATGTTGAGCAACAGCTTGTTGAACAATTGTTGTACAATTGTTAAACAACTTGTTGAACAATAGTTTGACGTAATATGTTCCTAAAAAATAATTCAAACACATGTTTGAATGGTGGGTACGCGCCATTCCAACAACCACCTATGCAAACTACTGTAAACTAAGACATCACACTGAATCCAATGGTGAAATTTTCATTCAAATCGGTCAACCATAACGAAAGTTATCACACTTTTCCACTTTTTACAAAGTTAAAATGGCGGCATGTTAAATTATGCATACAGCCAGCTGCACAAATAGCCTGAGACTACATTATAACAAAACTAGATATAAAACTGAACCAAACAGTGAAATTTTCATTCAAATCGACCAACCATAGTGAAAGTTATTTCACTTCTTCACGTTTTACAAAATTAAAATGGCGGCATGTCACATTATGCATACAGCCACCGGTGTAAATAGCCCGTGACCACTTAATGTTAAAACTTTACATAAAACTGTATCAAACAGTGAAATTTTCAGGCAAATCGGTCAACTATAAGGGAAGTTATCCCAATTTTTCACTTTTTACAAAGTTAAAATGGAGGCATGTTATAAAAGATGCATACAGCCAGTTGCGCAAATAGCCTCTGACCACTTTATAACACAACTAGATACAAAACTGAATCAAACAGCGAAATTTTCATGTAAATCGACCAAGTATAGCGAAAGTTATCTCATTTTTTCACTTTTTACAAAGTTAAAATCTCGGCATTTTACAAAAATGCATACAACCATCTGCGTAAATGGCCTATGACTACTTTTTAACAAAACTAGATATAAAACGGAATCAAACAGTAAAAGTTTGATTCAAATCGATCAACTATAGCGAAAGTTATCTACTTTTTTTAAGTTACTAAAATAAACATTATGCTTACAGACACACGGGCAAATAGCCTTCGACCACTATTATGTCAAAACCAGAAAGTGGGCGGGGCTTCATTGTCTTCATTGATTTCATTGGCTTTTCATTGGTCATGTGATTCATGACGTCACGATGATTGACAGATGATAGACAGAAGTGGGAGGGGCTTCATTGTCTTCATTGATTTCATTGGCTTTTCATTGGTCACGTGACTGATGACGTCATTATCACCATGGTTACGCCGCCTATGACGTCATTATGACGTCACTTCCTGGTGTGGAACAAAAAAACCATGCCGATTCTACCACACCCTATCACTGTGGTAGAAACGGCGCCGATTCTGCTGCAGTGACGTCACTTCCTGCAGCAGAACCGGCCTTTTCCTACTACTATTAATAATAATTACAGAGAACAAAAATTAATTCTTGATATAAAAAAATAATTTTTTGAGATCAAAAATTAATTCTTGATATCAATAATTCTCTAATAAATGTGAAAATGGCATTCCATACAAAAAATTACTTGCTTGACGATTAGTTTTATCAGCTAAAATTTTGAGGGTGTGGGATTCTGTTGTGGTACCGTGGACGCTAAATTAAGCCTTTCATAACTTTTCTCTAAAGCGATTTCTTTTTTAAGTATTTCAATTTTCCTAAAACCTGTTACATATTGGCTATGCACTTTATTTAAGATGATTTGAATTTGGGAAGTAATGCACATTAAACGCGTATTTAGAATTCAGTGGTGACAAGTTGAGCACTCTGTCACTAAATATGAAAATAGACACGCGAAGCGTATTTGATATTATGTATAACCAATATAAACAATTATCATTCCAAGCAATTATCATGTTTTTCTCCATCTCTGCTCAATAGGAGTAAATAGAAGTTCAGCTAAAAAACATTTGAGCGAAGTGTCCAATTTTTGGGACGGCGTTCTGTTTCAAAATACTTTATATTTGTGCTTTACACACGCTGCAAAAAATACCCGTACGCTGAACAAAATTATGCACTCTTGTTTTGCAGAATTTAACATTTGCCAATTCTTTTACTCCTTTTCGCAGGTGAACGGGAGAAATCCTATAGGGCCGAGTAAAAAAACCCTTCCCCTCCTCACCGGAAAAATGGCATTCTACGTGTGAACACCTGGAGCTACCCCCACAACTCCCCTCCTTTCATGTCTGGCCTTATCCTAAGAGAATAACTAAGAAGCAAAAAGCAAGAAGATAACCCTTAAAAGAGGGGGAAAATGGCTGACACCCTTTTTTTATGTTAGGGGGGAGGGGGTATTAAGGTTTTAATAGAACTAGCATTTTTGTGGAGGCGGGCGATCTACGCCCGGGCAATACCAACAGGGTGGTGATTGACACACAGCTCATGTTGCAGTATGCAGCTCTGTGGCCTGCATACTCAATGAGTGAGGCGTGATAGTCCATTGTTGTAAAATAGCTCGCCTCTGAGGTGATCTGTCTGTTTGTATAAACACAGCGTTGTTGTCCAACAGACAACCTCTACGGCGGTTCGGTCTATTGTGTATAACACCTTTTTACTCCGCAGACCCATTGGGGATTCTGCGCAAAATAGTACTCATAAAAGAGGGGAACCACTTAAAAAAAGGCACCAAAATATATATTTTAGTGACTTGGACACTCGTATGCATCTATTTCACCAATGTGCGAGAATATGCAACACTGTAGAATACACAATACGGCTAGACAGAGGAGAAATATCCATTCTCTCTGTCTTTATACACAAGAGATTGATCTCCCCAGAGGTCAGCTGCTTTATAACAACGTAAACACAGAGCAGATGGATATTTTTAAAAGCAGTTCTGGATTTTATGAGTACTGTTTCTCTGAATCCCCCTTTTTCACAACAGACTACCGAAAAAGGTGACTGCTAGGCAACGATGGTTGTCCACCACAGAGGGTGACTGTTAGACAACGATGGTTGCCCACCACAGAGGGTGACTAATAGACCACGATGGTTGTCCACCACAGAGGGTGACTGAGAGACAACGATGGTCGTCCACCACAGAGGGTGACTGATAGACAACGTTGGTTATCCACCACAGAGGGTGACTGTTAGACAACGATGGTTGTCCACCACAGAGGGTGACTAATAGACAACGATGGTTGTCCACCACAAGGGTGACTGATAGACAACGATGGGTGTCCACCACAAGGGTGACTGATAGACAACGATGGTTGCCCACCACAGAGGGTGACTAATAGACAATGATGCTTGTCCATCACAGAGGGTGACTGAGAGACAACGATGGTCGTCCATCACAGAGGGTTACTGATAAACAACGATGGTTATCCACCACAGAGGGTGACTGTTAGACAACGATGGTTGTCCACCACAGAGGGTGACTAATAGACAACGATGGTTGTCCACCACAAGGATGACTGATAGACAACGATGGGTGTCCACCACAAGGGTGACTGATAGACAACGATGGTTGTCCACCACAGAGGATGACTGTTAGACAACGATGGTTGTAAATCACAGAGGGTGACTGATAGACAACGATGGTTGTCCATCACAGAGGGTGACTAATAGACAACGATGGTTGTCCACCACAGAGGGTGACTGATAGACAACGATGGTTGTCCACTACATAGGGTGATTAATAGATAAGGATGGTTGCCCATCACAGAGGGTGACTGTTAGACAACGATGGTTGTCCACCACAGAGGGTGACTGATAAACAACGATGGTTGTCCACCACAGAGGGTGACTGATAGACAACGATGGTTGTCAATCACAGTGGGTGACTGATAGACAACGACGGTTGCCCACCACAGAGGGTGATGGAGAGACAACGATGGTTGTCCACCACAAGGGTGACTGATAGACAACGATGGTTGTCCACCACAGAGGATGACTGTTAGACAACGATGGTTGTAAATCAAAGAGGGTGACTGATAGACAACGATGGCTGTCCATCACAGAGGGTGACTAATAGACAACGATGGTTGTCCACCACAGAGCGTGACTGATAGACAACGATGGTTGTCCACCACAGGGGGTGACTGATAGACAACGATGGTTGTCCACCACAGAGGGTGACTGATAGACAACGATGGTTGTCCGCCACAGACGGTGACTGATAGACAACGATGGTTGTCCACCACAGAGGGTGACTGATAGACAACGATGGTTGTCCATCACAGAGGGTGACTGATAGACAACGATGGGTGTCCACCACAAGGGTGACTGATAGACAACGATGGTTGTCCATCACAGAGTGTGACTGATAGACAACGATGGTTGTCAACCACAGAGGGTGACAGATAGACAACGATGGTTGTCCACTACATAGGGTGACTAATAGACAACGGTGGTTGTCCATCACAGAGTGTGACTGATAGACAACGATGGTTGTCCACCACAGAGGGTGACTGATAGACAACGATGGTTGTCCACTACATAGGGTGACTAATAGATAACGATGGTTGCCCATCACAGAGGGTGACTGATAGACAACGATGGTTGTCCACCACAGAGGGTGACTGATAGACAACAATGGTTGTCCACTACATAGGGTGACTAATAGATAACGATGGTTGCCCATCACAGAGGGTGACTGATAGACAACGATGGTTGTCCACCACAGAGGGTGACTGATAGACAACGATGGTTGTCCACCACAAGGGTGACTGATAGACCACGATGGTTGTCCACCACAGAGGGTGACTGATAGACAACGATGGTTCCCCACCACAGAGGTTGACTGATAGACAACGATTTTTGTCCACCACAGAGGGTGACTGATAGACATCGATGGTTGTCCACCACAGATCGTGACTGATAGACAACGATGGTTGTCCACCACAGAGGGTGACTGATAGACAACGATGGTTGTCCGCCACAGAGGGTGACTAATAGATAACGATGGTTGCCCATCACAGAGGGTGACTGATAGACAACGATGGTTGTCCACCACAGAGGGTGACTGATAGACAACGATGGTTGTCCACCACGGAGGGTGACTGTTAGACAACGACGGTTGGCCACCAAAGAGGGTGACTGATAGACAGCGATGGTTGTCCACCACAGAAGGTGACTAATAGACAACGATGGTTGTCCACCACAGAGGGTGACTAATAGACAACGATGGTTGTGCACCACAGAAGGTGACTAATAGACAACGATGGTTGTCCACCACAGAGGGTAACTGATAGACAACGATGGTTGTCCACCACAGAAGGTGACTCTTAGCAACGATGGTTGTCCACGACAGTGGTTGACTAATAGACAACGATGGTTGTCCACCACAGAGGGTAACTGATAGACAACGATGGTTGTCCATCACAGGGTGACTAATAGACAACGATGTTTGACCACCACATTGGATGACCGTTAGAAAACGATGGTTGTCCACCACAGAGGGTGACTGATAGACAACGATGGTTGCCCACCACAGATGGTGACTAATAGACAACGACGGTTGTCCATCACAGAGGGTTACTGATAGACAACGATGGTTGCCCACCACTGAGAGTGACTAATTGACAACGATGGTTGTCCACCACAAGGTTGACTGATAGACAACGATGGATGTCCACCACAGAGGGTGACTGTTAGACAACGATGGTTATCCACCACAGAGGGTGACTGTTAGACAACGATGGTTGTCCACCAAAGAGGATGACTGTTAGACAACGATGGTTGTAAAACACAGAGTGTGACTGTTAGACAACGATGGTTGTAAAACACAGAGGGTGACTAATAGACAACGATGGTTGTCCACCACAGAGGGTGACTGAGAGACATCGATGTTTGGCCACCACAAGCGTGACTGATAGACAACGATGGTTGTCCACCACAGAGGATGACTGTTAGACAACGATGGTTGTAAATCACAGAGGGTGACTGATAGACAACGATGGTTGTCCATCACAGAGGGTGAGAGATAGACAACGATGATTGTCCACCACAGACGGTGACTGATAGACAACGATGGTTGTCCACCACAGAGGGTGACTGATAAACAACGATGGTTGTCCATCACAGAGGGTGACGGATAGACAACGATGGTTGTCCACCACAGAAGGTGACTAATAGACCACGATGGTTGTCAACCACAGAGGATAACTGATAGACAACGATGGTTGTCCGCCACAGAGGGTGACTAATAGACAACGATGGTTGTCCACCACAGAGGATGACTGATAGACAACGATTTTTGTCCACTACATAGGGTGACTAATAGATAAAGATGGTTGCCCATCACAGAGGGTGACTGATAGACAACGATGGTTGTCCACCACAGAGGGTGACTGATAGACAACGATGGTTGTCCACCACAGAGGGTGACTGATAGACAACGATGGTTGTCCACCACAGAGGGTGACTGATAGACAACGATGGTTGTCCATCACAAGGGTGACTGATAGACAACGTTGGTTGTCCGGCACAGAGGGTGACTGATAGACAACGATGGTTGTCCACCACAGAGGGTGACTGATAGACACCGATGGTTCTCCACCACAGATGGTAACTGATAGACACCGATGGTTGTCCACCACAGAAGGTGACTATTAGCAACGATGGTTGTCCACCAGAGAGGGTGACTGATAGACAACGATGGTTGTCCACTACATAGGGTGACTAATAGATAACGATGGTTTCCCATCACAGAGGGTGACTGAAAGACAACGATGGTTGTCCACCACAGAGGGTAACTGATAGACAACGATGGTTGTCCACCACAGAAGGTGACTATTAGCAACGATGGTTTTCCACCACAGAGGGTAACTGATAGACAACGATGGTTGTCCACCACAGAAGGTGACTATTAGCAACGATGGTTTTCCACCTCAGAGTTTAACTGATAGACAACGATGGTTGTCCACCACAGAAGGTGACTATTAGCAACGATGGTTTTCCACCACAGAGGGTAACTGATAGACAACGATGGTTGTCCACCACAGAGGGTGACTAATAGACAACGATGGTTGTCCACCACAGAGGGTGACTGATAGACAACGATTTTTGTCCACTACATAGGGTGACTTATAGATAACGATGGTTGCTCATCACAGAGGGTGACTGATAGACAACGATGGTTGTCCACCACAGGGGGTGACTGATAGACAACGATGGTTGTCCACCACAGAGGTTGACTGATAGACAACGATGGTTGTCCACCACAGAGGGTGACTGATAGACAACGATTTTTGTCCACTACATAGGGTGACTAATAGATAACGATGGTTGCCCATCACAGAGGGTGACTGATAGACAACGATGGTTGTCTACCACAGGGGGTGACTGATAGACAACGATGGTTGTCCACCACAGGGGGTGACTGATAGACAACGATGGTTGTCCACCACAGAGGGTGACTAATAGACAACGATGGTTGTCCACCACAAGGGTGACTGATAGACAACGATGGGTGTCCACCACAAGGGTGACTGATAGACAACGATGGTTGTCCACCACAGAGGGTGACTGATAGACAACGATGGTTGTCCACCACAGAGGGTGACTAATAGACAACGATGGTTGTCCACCACAAGGGTGACTGATAGACAACGATGGTTGTCCACCACAGAGGGTGACTTATAGACAACGATGGTTGTCCACCACAGAGGGTGACTAATAGACAACGACGGTTGTCCACCACAGAGGGTGACTAGTAGACAACGATGGTTGTCCACCACAAGGGTGACTGATAGACAACGATGGTTGTCCACCACAGAGGGTGACTGATAGACAACGATTTTTGTCCACTACATAGGGTGACTAATAGATAACGATGGTTGCCCATCACAGAGGGTGACTGATAGACAACGATGGTTGTCCATCACAAGGGTGACTGATAGACAACGATGGTTGTCCACCACAGAGGGTGACTGATAGACAACGATGGTTCCCAACCACAGAGGGTGACTAATAGACAACGATGGTTGTCCACCACAGAGGGTGACTGGTAGACAACGATGGTTGTCCACCACAGAGGGTGACTAATAGACAACGATGGTTGTGCACAACAGAGGGTGACTGTTAGAGAACGATGGTTGTCCACCACAGAGGGTGACTAATAGACAACGATGGTTGTCCACCACAGAGGGTGACTGTTAGAGAACGATGGTTGTCCACCAAAGAGGGTGACTGTTAGACAACGATGGTTGTCCACCACAGAGGGTGACTAATAGACAACGATGGTTGTCCACCACAGAGGGTGACTGATAGACAACGATGGTTGTCCACCACTGAGGGTGACTGTTAGACAACGATGGTTGTCCGCCACAGAGGGTGACTAATGGACAACGATGGTTGTCCACCACAGAGGGTGACTAATAGACAACGATGGTTGTCCACCACAGAGGGTGACTGTTAGAGAACGATGGTTGTCAACCAAAGAGGGTGACTGTTAGACAACGATGGTTGTCCACCACAGAGGGTGACTAATAGACAACGATGGTTGTCCACCACAGAGGGTGACTAATAGACAACGATGGTTGTCCACCACAGGGGGTGACTGATAGACAACGATGGTTATCCACCACTGAGGGTGACTGATAGACAGCGATGGTTGTCCTCCACTGAGGGTGACTAATAGACAACGATGGTTGTCCACCACAGAGGGTGACTGTTAGAGAACGATGGTTGTCCACCAAAGAGGGTGACTGTTAGACAACGATGGTTGTCCACCACAGAGGGTGACTAATAGACAACGATGGTTGTCCACCACAGAGGGTGACTGATAGACAACGATGGTTGTCCACCACTGAGGGTGACTGTTAGACAACGATGGTTGTCCGCCACAGAGGGTGACTAATGGACAACGATGGTTGTCCACCACAGAGGGTGACTAATAGACAACGATGGTTGTCCACCACAGAGGGTGACTGTTAGAGAACGATGGTTGTCAACCAAAGAGGGTGACTGTTAGACAACGATGGTTGTCCACCACAGAGGGTGACTAATAGACAACGATGGTTGTCCACCACAGAGGGTGACTAATAGACAACGATGGTTGTCCACCACAGGGGGTGACTGATAGACAACGATGGTTATCCACCACTGAGGGTGACTGTTAGACAACGATGGTTGTCCACCACAGAGGGTGACTAATAGACAACGATGGTTGTCCACCACAGAGGGTGACTAATAGACAACGATGGTTGTCCACCACAGGGGGTGACTGATAGACAACGATGGTTATCCACCACTGAGGGTGACTGATAGACAGCGATGGTTGTCCGCCACAGAGGGTGACTAATAGGCAACGATGGTTGTCCACCACAGAGGGTGACTGATAGACAACGATGGTTGTCCACCACAGAGGGTGACTGAGAGACAACGATGGTCGTCCACCACAGAGGGTGACTGTTAGACAACGATGGTTATCCACCACAGAGGGTGACTGTTAGACAACGATGGTTGGCCACCAAAGAGGGTGACTGTTAGACAACGATGGCTGTCCACCACAGAGGGTGACTGTTAGACAACGATGGTTGTCCGCCACAGAGATCACAACGTCACTTTTTGCATAATCAGAAATTAATGGTGGATTTTTATGTGCTACTGTATTTTAGGGTTTTTTTTTTTTATTTTTTGTTCTGAAAGCCTTCTCATTAGGCGAGTGTATTCTTATTTCTGAAACTAACCCAACTCGATCCATACAAGTTATTTGCAATGGGAATGCTAAACGTTAATAAAACTGAAATGCTGGACTGAAGTCCTGTAAAGTGCTTCTTAGCGTCCCCGGTACTAGAGGGATCACAGATAACTTGCAAGAAACTAAAAAAAAAAAAAAAAAATAGAAACGCAGCTATAATGTGCTAACCTGGAGCATTCCATGGGAACTGTCGTATTAAAATGTTGCATTTACAGATGAATCAAACGTCACATAGTTTTCCATTTGGTTCCGCCGTAAAAGATTCGGAAATAAGCGCAGACGAAGAGGAAAACATCAAATACCAGGACTGTTATTATGAGAACTTTAACTGGGCTGTCATAGAAAATGCTCTCAAATGGCAACAAATGGAAAGGAATAGGGTATGTTGTGTTTGTGTTTATCTCAGTTCTTACACAACCATGTGTCATCCGTAATTACTCGAAGCATTTGGCATTAAGCATTTCAAAGCTATAAAGTTAATTAAATCACATCGGCGTGCTCTTGTTGTTCTTTTCTAGCTGTCGAATATTTATAACGAATTTTGGCGAAAGCGTTGATTGCTTTTTTAAATAATTGAGACTGTTAATTTGAGTCGATTATTTTCTTCAGATAATCTCAGATAATTACTGCCCTCCTTTGTCTCAGCAAAACAATGCATTCACCTTTAGATGCCAGTTTTAAAGGGGGTAGGGGGGCACCCTCTGTTCAAATTGATTACCATGCGTGTCTATGACACTTTGAAGACACCTCTAAACTAGGAGTGCCAGGCTTGAAAAAAGCGCTCCATTTTTGTACCCGCCTTTCTCCAGGTATTTTTTGAAATACACATGCTAATAAAAACGACGTTGCTGCTTTAAAAACAACAACAACAACAGAAACATATAAACAAACAAAGAATGTAATCAAATTAATCATGTAAAAAACAAAAACTAAAGACGATCAAAAATAACCTCCGTTTCACCCCCCCCCCCTCCCCCCTGCCGGGTGGCTGAAATCACACAAAAAAATTGAGTAGAACCAAAAAAAAAAAAGAGAGAAAGAAATCGAGTGACCGGCCCGATCGTTGGCTTGGAATGCAGAAAAAAACACTGAAGAAGACTTTCAAAAGGGGAACTTTGTCTTTATATTTGGCGACGCGCCTAGGGCGCTGTATTTTTTGTGCACGTAACATTTCGAAAGCTTACAAAACCAATTAATGATTTTTAATATGGTACTGTAAGTGTTATATCATAAAGAAATTTATAAAATACTATTTTGCGACAAAAACAAATGAAAAAATTTGGCCACTGCTGGGTCATCGAAATTTTCATAAATAAAGTTTCACTCTGACCGGATCAATTAAAGAAATTGGGATGAGAAACAGCACTCTTTTCTAACTGTCTTTCCACCTATAGCGTCAATTTTAAATTTTACTCCTCCCCTCCCCCCTCTCGTTCACCCGATCTGCAATAATTTCCAGTTTACCGAATGGTTTTAGCCAATTTTGACCTGCCAACCGGAATAAATACTGTTTTAATTCTGCAAATTCTGATTAAATTTAACGATAAACACGATAATTTTAAATCCTGAAATTTTGCTATTTTGAGGCAAACTCTTAATACCACAAAATTGTATTCTCCACGCTCTGTAACATCTTTGACGCTATATTCACGTCATATTTTTTTCAAATTTGACAACCTTCGACATTCATTTTTTAAAAGTCTTAAAAAAAGAAAAACTATTTTCTACGTTTTGAGTTATTTTAACAATTTTTTCGTCAGCTTAAAAATCGCTTTTTTTTTAAAATTAAATTGACCAGTACAAATGGTTAATGACTGAGATTTAAAATTTCCGAATCGGCTAAAACAATGTCAGTTACAATTTTTAAATCCATTATTTCCTGTAAAAAAATTAAATTGACAAGCTTGTGCAAGCTTAAAACTTGTACAGACTTTGAATGTTTTGATTGTTGGGATATCGACTGAAGATGTCAACAAAATGTACAGCAGATCATGTTTTTGTCACTTTGACGTTACAAAGTAGTTTCAGTGGTGTCAGGAAATGTTACACCAGCCGTGAGTAAAATGCTACCAGAGTGACTGTCTTATGATAACTTAAGGAAAAAGTGGAAACAGTTATAGACAACATGCTAATTAGAAGAAGCCAAATGTAAAATTCGTTTGTTCTACCAATGTATTTGTAGGGCGAAATTGATTATCCAGACGAAACAATCCTCAGGTTGAATGAAAGAGGGTAATTATGATTACTGCTTCAGTAAAGCAATTGAGTCATGATGGCGTCCTGAACATGATTATTCAACATGGGTAAAATTGGCCATGGATTTCCGCATTATAGTAATATCAGTGTCTCTGTTCCAAAAAAGAACACCGTTCTGTGCAGACATTGAATAAACATTAATATAAATAAATAAACATAAAAAGAAACAAATGTGTAGTTTCAGTCTTCCGTCTGGCAGGAAATGCAATGTTCAAGTATTTGTTGCTGTAAATATATAGTAATGCTGTTGTTAACATTTTTATAATAAAATATTTGAATCTTAGTACAATATGCTGTTTAATGTGAAGCATTCCTGTGCGTGGACACTGTGTGTTCTGGGGTGTGGAGGACCGTGTGCCGGAGTGGCTGTTTGGGTCTTCCCCTGACGAGCTACGCTCAGAGATAGACAGAAGAATAGACTACCTCGTACCCAGATATAATGAAAGGTAAACAGCTTCAACATAAAACTAGAAGCTCATTCCGCTAGCGAAATGTTAAACACTTGACAAAAATTAAAACGCAAAAATACTTCCTTCAGTGGGTTATTTCTTGAATAATATATTGCCAACAACACAGCTTGAAAGCGTCTTATAAGCCGAGTAGTGTTTGGTTTTTGTTGACTTAAGGTTTTATTGACTGACCACGCAGTGTTATCTATTTGCGCAGTGAGAGCTCGCACAAAGCTCAGCAACTATGTTCTGTGTTGTGCATGCGTGTGTGTTGTGCATTAAATGCTACGCATTTACTTGCAAAAAATACACTCTTTTCACATGGCGTTTTAACAAAGAAAACGAAATCAAAGACGAAAATAAAAAGTGACATGCACATGTTCAGATCAAGCTCTTCATAAGTCCCAAGTTTCATGGTCCTAGGGCCCATAGTGTCAGAGAAGAAGAAGACACAAAAAATCGGAAAAACTGTCAAGAAGAAAAAAAAAGGACGAATTTTGCTCGCACAAATTCATATAACTCTTGCAAGCCAAAGGCTTGTCAAGTGTTAATTACGCAGCTAAGAGTTCAGTGTTGTGGTTAGAAAGTGCATCATGTAAAATTGGTTGTATTTGTCTGCACATCCCTGTAGCTGGCTTACGTCACAAGGTCTCGTCAAACACATGCTTACCACATGCTTACCACATGCATGTTTAATATGTGCTTGCGAAATTATTGACACACGTTAAATATAAGTTGAGTATATGATCATATGTTTATCGTACATCGTTAACACATATTATTTCGTATATGTTTATAGCTTATACCGTAAGGTGGCATGTACGGTGACAGCGTACTTAACCAGTTGCTGCCCATGGCATTCAAAGATGGTTCAGCATATAGAACATGCTCACCAATATATCTTTGCCATATGTTAAACACATGCAAAGCCTGTAGATTTCTTGCTTTGGAAATGGTTATTATACTGCATCAGCTATTATAAGCACAATATTATTTGTCATTCTGTTTGGACAAAAACATCCATCTATGGTTAACGCTTGTTAACGATACATTGTAGAGATATGTTCACGTGGTTAACATATGTTATCCATGTGGTTAATATCTGTTATGAATTTGGAGGATATAACGCTGCTGAAGATTTCTGATGTAAGAATCAATACAGAAGTGTGTAAAATGTCATCTTTGCAAAATCAACACATCCACAGACCTAAATACTGTTCTATCTTTAATGTTAAGAATTTTTTATCCTCTAATAATTCAATTGTTTCTATACATGATAATAATTTGAACAATATGGAATTTTCCACAAATGCGCTTGTGTAATGTTTGCCCAGCCTCGTGCATTGGGATGTCAACAATGAGCAAGAACATGGCAAGTGGTTTGAGGAGAATACAGAAGACCCAAACATTCTGATACATATGTTTGAAAAAGTCCACGCCGCGGCTCCTGACCTACTCTTGTTCCTCAATGATTTCAATGTGTTCAAGGACAACGCCAACACTCTGCAGGTGCGCATTGCTTGTCGGAAGAGAGCGTAGGATGCTCGGATGTGCCGTTTGCTTCTATACTATGTGACCATTTATTAAGCCTGCTAGTCGTTAGTCAATAAGGAAGAATGTTGCGGGATAGCTCAGTGTATGCTTGACTTTTTACCGAGTTATACTCACATTTGTCACCTGATTGTACAACTCGGGAACGTTAAGAATTTGCTTGTAAATGATTTAAAGCTTTTAACGAAACTCGATGTGCTTTCATTGCCTGTTTTTAGGGGAGATGTTTTCTAAGTCCATAAACACCCCCCCTGATTCAAATTCTTGTCAAAATTTCGAAATGAATGCCCTGTCAGAAACACTTCAGGTTTTTTTTAAGTAAAAAGACTGCAAACGAATGAGTACCTCTTTTCCAGACGCTTATAAATACTGCAGAAATGCTACTGGCAGCGGAAGTTCCCCTTCACGCGTTGGGAGCTCAGAGTCATCTTTCTGACGTCATCGATGTACCAGCGATAGAGGTGTGTTCTCTTAAAACTACTGTAACCATTTATCACAGTCTGTTTTTTTTTCAAAGAATGGAGCATGGAAATTGGTTAACTTCTGATAAAATAATGTGCTTTCGTCCTGAAAACAGCAGCGAGGGTGTTTGCTGTAGCCCGTATGCTCCGCTGCAGTCTTAAAAACTCGACAGATTTAGTGGTAATTCAGATCCTTTCGCTCATCAGTGGTAACTTCGACGGACTGGATCCCAAGCGAGTACAGACCGCGAGTCTGGCCCAATGCACGAAGTATGCCATCTCATTCCAGTAGCAAGTAATCTAAAATGTTTACTTCATCAAGTATCTTTTAACATTGTTCACGAAAATGCTAATAACTTGCTGTTACTCCTCCTTGCTTCTAGTCGAGGTTAGAGAGGTTATCGAGCGTTGGATTACCAATCTGGATCACAGAACTGGACGTAGAAAATGTTGACAAAGAGGCACGGGCCGACGGATATGACGACATGGTGACGTTATATTTTAGCTACCCTACTGTTGATGGTATCTTGCTCTGGGGATTCCATGACGGACACCACTGGAAACCCGACGCGGCACTCTTTGAAGGAGAGGAATATGTTGTAAGGACAAGCTGAGTCATACCTTGTTCGTGGTTTAGTTTGGGCCTATTCCAGTCACGTACCACATGCGTTCACGGAATCGTGAGAACACCTCTGTGTTGGGCGGGGTTAAATCTGCTAGGGCCCGTATGACTCGATCCCGGTTGTGAAAATAACTTCGAACAGAATACACTAATCGATAATTTTCCAGGAATAATATTAATGTCCACTTCTTTTGTTTTCTCCGATGACTTATTTTGAAGAACGAGGCAAGCAAAGTCGCACCTCATTTGTGAGGCAGAGCATTCTCAAAAATAACGACCCGGTACACAGGTCATTTTTTTTTGAGAATGCCCTGCAAGGTGTGACTTTAGTTTCATTGTTGTTTAATTTGATTAATTGAAAACAAAAGACATAGTCATTGATCAAATGGAATTTTAACAGGAATCAAACATCAAGAATCTTCGCCTTGAAAAAGAGATTTATTTAAACATCTGAGAACTAACGCCGTATAAGGGAGTGGAGATGGGCAATTGTCATTAGGCCGGTGGGGGGGGGGGGGGGTAGCGACATCTACAACCTTTCCTTCATCAGAGACACTACTTAAAAACGAAGGAGCCGAGAACGACAAAATATCCGGATAATAATATTGCATTTGCAGCCAAATGCAGCTGGGCTGAGGTGGCAAGAAATGATGAATGAGAGGTGGAGAACTCGCGCCGGCTTTGCACCCACCCAACATGAACAGTCTTTCTCGGTTAGAGGCTTCTACGGATCCTATGAAATTGAGGTTTGTCTGCTGCTGTTGGCATAAAACACCACGATTCCGAATGCTTTATCGACCAACTGCTTTTGTAAGAACTGATTTGGGAGACTTTACAAGATGATGTGTTGTGCAATAAATATATTATATCACAAAAACGGGTCTAGGACAATGGAAACTGGAAAACACCCGACATAAGACATTATCCTACAGGACATTACCCGACTTTTAAAGAAATGAGACCTAATAAATTGATTATTTATTTCCGTATTTCAAGATACATCGACACTACAAGTGTATGTGTCTTTGTCAACTGTTACAGCAGTATCAATAACCACAAAATGGCCACAAAATAACCACACCCAAAATATCCAAAGATTCATAGCACAAAGTGTGTGATTTCTACAATATTATGTTACATGCGTATGTTTTGTGCAATCCAACGCAAGTAATTAATCTGTGATCAAATACTTCAGCGGTTTCTTGGCGCCCGTTAACAAAAAAGGATAAGTAGTTGTCCTTTATTACCAAATAACAAAATAACAACATCAATTTTTTAAATTAATCAAAGATACTGAAGTTGTTTTAGGAAAAACTGCATCAAGTGATCAGTGGCCGGTTTCATGTTTTCACCCAAGAAAAGCTTTTAAAAAAGTTGCGTATTGTCCAAGTCGGGTATTGTCCAGTAGGATAATGTCCAATGTCGGGTATTTGCCAGTTGGGTACCGTCCGGTCGGGTATTGTCGATTCCAAGAAAAAAAAATAATAATAATAAATAAATAAATAAAACTGTATCAAATTTGGATAAAATTCGAAATGACGAACAATGCTACAAGTGCGTTTTGTTTGTTTGCCTTTATTTGATTTATTATTATTTGTCACAGGTTTATTACGATGGAACATATTTGCACTCGGAATACTTTACGCTACAGACCGGATCTGCGGCTGAGATTTACGTCTATGTTGTTTAAGTGTTTAATTGGTAAAAAATATATTTTTTTTTGTAATTAGAACTTTTATCAATTCAGCATTTTTACCCACGCTTCTGAATGAAATATGACTGGTTGGTATATCACTGCGACTTGAACACGCTACCGGCACAACACATGGCATCACGCCGTGTTTGAGTGGAAGGGGGGTGGATCTGAAAAGCTCGCAGATTCTCAAAGCAAAACAAAAAAATCGAAATTTTGTCAAGCTAAAAAGTGGAAAGATCGCAAAATTGTCATTTTTTTCTTTTTAGTTTAAAAGATTCCAGCTCTTAAAGGCAATATCAAGGTAAATCGATTGACTTAATGCTCAA